>CM022668.1:16070890-16080890 GCA_012295275.1 Chrysomallon squamiferum | reverse complement strand
ATGCAAACTAACGAACGCTGATTTCTCTCTGTCCAATAAACCGGCGAGCGGAGAAAAGTCAGAATTCAGTTATCTTTTCGTCAGCTTGCAATCTGTATTTCTCTTATCTTGTCTCGGGGTATCAGATATCGACAGCTGTATGATCATCAGATATTTATATTCGATCACCTGAACACCAGACACGTGGCGAAAGAGCCTTGAGGCGCGTGCTGTTAATCATTTTGCGAACTCTCCTGGGAGGGAGAGAGAAAGCACAGCAAGTCTTGTTTTGTTCGCGAAAACAATTGCGACGAATGTTTCCTATCGTTTTCACTGACACAGGCTCATCATTAGCTGTATCATTTTTTTTTTTTCTTCAAGAAAGAAAAAGAAAAGAAGAAGAAGAAGCATAAAAGCAAAAAACGGCTCGTTTAGAAACAATAAAACGCTGAAATGCGATAGTTTGACGATGTGTTTACGGAAGCAGTTAAACCGCGATGACTGAGACACGCGCGGTTATGTACGCGTGTGGAGATGTTTGAAGAACAAAAACCAGACTTGAGCGCAGAGTTGAGCAAACAAACACGCAGCGAGCGAAAAGCAAATAAACTCAGAGTTCTGTGTTTAAAGAAAATTCTAAACGCGACTCGCTCGCTGGGAAAAGCACGTAAAGTGATTTGTTTGACATTTAAAACAAAAAATATTTTATTATTCCGAGTAATCAAAATAAAACGTGTAACACTGATACGCCACCAGTGTTTTTCATCGTAGACAGATTCGGAGTTGTGGTAGTTTGACGATAGAGAATTGTGTGCAGTGTTTGTAAGGAAAAGACAGTGTTTACGCTTATCTATTTTAAACTAAAATTCGCTAGTCTGGTTTCATAGACAATCTGGTTTCATAGCACCCGCGTATCCATCTGTTTGAGAATAATAATAATAATAATAATAATAATAATAATAATAATAATAATAATAATAATAATAATAATAATAATAATAATAATAATAATAATAAATAATAATAATAATAATAATAATAAAGAAAAATGAAAATTTTCACCTTTCTGAGAAATATTTGATTATTTATTTTTTTTTTAATTTATTTATTTATTTTTGTTTTGAATCTCACCTAATAAATTAGAGAGAATTCTTCCATTCTCCTGGACTTTTTTTTTTTTTTTTTTAACCAAACACTTGTAACTGACGTCTAAAATGAAATATTTCAACTTTGAACATTTCGACCTGATCTTAATCTAATCAAATTTCTTTTTTTCTTTTTTTTTTAAACTTTGAAATTTCAAAAGCCTTTTTTTTTTTTTTTTTTTTCTTTTTTTCGAACAAAAGGATAAAAATGCACTTACAGCAAATTGATTTGTCTCGTGAAATCAGATTTTTCAGTTAGAAACGTTTCTCGTTGCCTGTGTTTCATTTTTTTCCCTGCCTGGGCGAAAGCTGATCACTGTTTGAGTTGTGTGCGTGTTTTTGTTAACAAGAGACGACCTCTTCCAGCGTCTCACTGTTTGAGTTGTGTGCGTGTTTTTGTTAACAAGAGACGACCTCTCCCCGAGTCACTGTTTGAGTTGTGTGCGTGTTTTTGTTAACAAGAGACGACCTCTCCCCGCGTCACTGTTTGAGTTGTGTGCGTGTTTTTGTTAACAAGAGACGACCTCTCCCAGCGTCTCACTGTTTGAGTTTTGCGTGTTTTTGTTAACAAGAGACGACCTTTCTCACTGTTTGA
The DNA here is from genome assembly GCA_012295275.1 of Chrysomallon squamiferum. Lineage (NCBI taxonomy): Eukaryota > Metazoa > Mollusca > Gastropoda > Neomphalida > Peltospiridae > Chrysomallon > Chrysomallon squamiferum. The sequence goes on along the minus strand of CM022668.1, from coordinate 16,079,171 downwards.
GTTTGTGCGTGTTTTTGTTAACAAGAGACGACCTCTCCCAGCGTCTCACTGTTTGATTGCGTGTTTTTGTTAACAAGAGACGACCTCTCCCAGCGTCTCACTGTTTGAGTTGTGTGCGTGTTTTTGTTAACAAGAGACGACCTCTCCCAGCGTCTCACTGTTTGAGTTGTGTGCGTGTTTTTGTTAACAAGAGACGACCTCTCCCAGCGTCTCACTGTTTGAGTTGTGTGCGTGTTTTTGTTAACAAGAGACGACCTCTCCCAGCGTCTCACTGTTTGAGTTGTGTGCGTGTTTTTGTTAACAAGAGACGACCTCTCCCAGCGTCTCACTGTTTGAGTTGTGTGCGTGTTTTTGTTAACAAGAGACGACATCTCCCAGCGTCTCACTGTTTGAGTTGTGTGCGTGTTTTTGTTAACAAGAGACGACCTCTCCCAGCGTCTCACTGTTTGAGTTGTGTGCGTGTTTTTGTTAACAAGAGACGACCTCTCCCAGCGTCTCACTGTTTGAGTTGTGTGCGTGTTTTTGTTAACAAGAGACGACCTCTCCCGCGTCTCACTGCTAAGTGTTTCGTCATCAACGAGTGAGTGCACTGGATGCAGCAGACAGTTAAAGAGACAAAACTGATCACACAACACGTAATTAATTATACACGTCTGCTTCAACCAGCACGCAGCTTGATAAAGCAGACTGCTTCTGTGTTGTAAGAAAATTTGTCTAGAACACTTGCAGGTCTCAACATCAATTCTCCTCAGCTGACCTCTTGCGTTGTTGCACGTTCCAACCAGTTCCTCTCGGACTGGTTTGATAAAGATACAGTTCATGGGACGTCTTTTTCGTTCTTGCTTTCGTTCTTTATTTTCTTATTCTTTTTCTTTTCGGTTTTTTTTTTTTTTTTTTTTTTTTTTTCGTTTTTTCTTATTATTATGATAGATAGTTTCCATCAGAAAGTACGTAAAACAGATTCTATTTGCCAGAAAGTATTCACACACAAAATCAATTTAATGAGAAAGTACTTCCAGTACAACTTTTCTTCGACACGGTTTTTATAAAAGATGCTTTCAGTGAGAACTTTATTAATTATTTTTTATTTCAGAAAGTTCTTATAAAATTTTCTTTCTCCGTGAAGCCTTTTATCAAACATACTTTTTGTGTTAAGCTTTTATAAAAGATATTTTATGTGCTAAAGTTTCATAAAAGATATCTATGCCTAAAAAAGATCCTTGCTGCTAAGCAGTAAGAATAATCGACGAAAGAAAATCTCCTTTGTCATCAGTGTCATTGATATAAGGACACACACACACACACATACACACACACACACACACACACACATATAAACAACACTTTTTTATGTCTGTAATAATTTTCAGTTTGGAAAGCATGATGACATTAGACTAGAAGATGAAAACTTATTTTTATTTTTAATAAGTTGTTAAAATATTTGAAGCTGGTTAGCTCGCTTGAAATATTAGAAAAAAAATTATACGAACACCAAAACATTTTTTTAAGCTCTTTAAACTTTTTTTTTATATATATAATTTTTGTTTGTTTGTTTTTACGCTCATATCAATGAAAAAAAAAAAATTCATAAAAAATTTACTTTATAAAGGGCATCGACGGCAAGTTTTTCATTTAATAACAGGATATTAAAAACATAATTTTATGACACAGCAGGAAGAGAACTTTATATTCGCCTTCCCATAGGCTTCACTCGTCATTATAATCAACATCAGTAACGCTTCTGGTTTGTAACAAATATGGTGTTGTGTATAATATAGAAGAAATAACTGTGACGCGTAACTAATAACATACTTTAAAAAAAATTATATCTGCGACTACAATTTCCTTGTTTCAAATGTCTACACATCTCTCTCTCTCTCTCTCTCTCTCTCTCTCTCTCTCTCTCTCTCTCTCTCTCTCTCTCTCTCTCTCTCTCTCTCTCTCTCTCTCTCTCTCTCTAAATATATATATATATATGTATCCTTAATCTGAGATGTCGTACGGAAGACACTGAAGTCTCTTCACGGTTCTCATTGTTCATTGATCTCACGTTCAGAACGAGATTAGCACCGCCCCGTATTCCGCCATATTTCATCCCATCGTGAAATCTGTACCAAGCGAGGAACATAAACGTCACAGACACGGAACAAATGAGAAACGTTTTTGTTTTCTTCGGAAAAACGAACACGTGCCACAGGCAGTGGTGTTTATCTCACTGATTACCGCGAAGAGCGCCAAAAAAAACCTGACAAGAAGGGGAAATAAATTTCCTGGAGTGTGGGGAACAGATTGTTTGTGAACGTATTTAAACAGGTGATCGGCTGCACATCACCTTGTACAGATATATGAACAGAATATCATTTGTACGGATATGAACAGAATATCATTTGTACGGATATGAACAGAATATCATTTGTACAGATATATATGAACAGAATATCATTTGTACAGATATATATGAACAGAATATCATGTGTACAGATATGAACAGAAGATAATTTGTACATATACTTGAACAGAATATCATCTTGTAGAGATATAGGAACAGAATATCATTTGTACGAATATATGAACAGAATATCATATATGAACAGAATATCATCTTATACAGATTTATGAACAGAAGATATTTTGTACATGTGAACAGAATATCATTTATGAACAGAATATCATTTGTTGAACAGAATATCATTTGTAGAGATATAGGAACAGAATATCATTTGTACGAATATATGAACAGAATATCATCTTATACAGATTTATGAACAGAAGATAATTTGTACATGTGGCCGGGTACGATTTATGAACAGAATATCATCTTGTAGAGATATAGGAACAGAATATCATATTGTACAGATTTATGAACAGAAGATAATTTGTACAGATTATATGAACAGAATATTATTTGTACAGACATATATCTTTTGAAGAGCAAATCATTTGCAGAAATTAGTACAGCGCCATCTGTTGTACAGTGAGCAAATAAATCTGGAAACAGACTGACTGACTATCCAGACAGATTTCAAAACTAAGAAATACAAAAACCGTGAAGAAACAAATACACAGGTAGGATTTTCACATTCTTAGTTTGTTTTAGTGGTGTGTGTTCATCTCGTACCTCACGTTAATCTGTAAGTTAAAGCAGTGTCTTGTGACAGCTATTTCAGAATCATTCATCTCTGAGTCTTTATCTGAAAAAAGTCATTCAGCCGCGATTAAAATTTAATGTCTTTATGACTTTTGTTAATTTCTTCTCTAGCTTTTTTAAAACAAATTTGTATTCATCTTTGAGTGTTTATGAAGTACTTAGTTAAAGATCACGCATGCGCATCCACTGTTTCTCTGTCTTTTTATCTGTTTGTCTGTCTCTCTCTTTGTTTGTCTCTCTCTTTGTTTTTCTCTCTCTCTCCATATACCTCTCTTTTTTGCTTTCAGTCTTTCTTTCTATTAATCTGTCTCTCTGTATGTGCGTATATCTGTATGTCTCTGTCAGTCTTTTTCTCTTTCCATCTAACCATCCATTTGTATTCTTTCTTTTATCTTTCGATGTATGTATTTTTCTACTTGTCTGACTGTCTGTGCATCTATCTCTCTATCTCTTAGTGTGTTCGTCTGCCAATTTGTCTTTCTATTTGTCACTCTGTCTTTCTGTCTTTCTTTCTTTTTCTGTATCAATATGGGTCCATATATATTTTCGTCAGTCTGTCTCTTTACCCATTTGTTTCTCTGTCTGTCCACCTGTACATTTGTCTTTGTTTGTCTGTCCATTTCTCTCTGATTATGAGTGTGACATATTACGTAGACAGGTATAAAAATATTTACCTTGTTGAGAAATACTGAATCCTACATGTACAGTGTTTCATATGTAGCAAGAAACAAATGTATATCATCTCTCTCTCTCTCTCTCTCTCTCTCTCTCTCTCTCTCTCTCTCTCTCTCTCTCTCTCTCTCTCTCTCTCTCTCTCTCTCTCTCTCTCTCTCTCTCTCTCTCTCTCTCTCTCTCTCTCTTTCTGTGGCTGGGTTTTTATATATATATATATTCCTTCCATTTTCATCTGTGCGTTTGTATTTAAGAAAATAAAACCAAAATACAACTTAATTACTCATTCCATCAAAGAAGCTTTTTTTTCAAAAAAGGACACGCACATACGCACACACACACAAAGACACGACCTCTGTTTCTCAGCGATACGAAAAGAAATGAAAACATTGTCTTTTCTTAAATTCGAATTAAAGTACACGGTCAAATGCTTAGAAATAAGCGAGTAAATAAATACAACTAAAATAGACTCACAGAGGAAACTCGGAATACATTTTCAGTGACAACCTTAATTATTTATGATGGCCAAAGCATTAGTTCCTCTTTGTATAATGTCGTAAGAATCAATATTATAAATTTAATACGTTATTTAGGTAATATACTAATGTTGAAGTGGTATTCTGGATTGCGAATTAAAGGTCATTTCTTAGTCTTTTTGAAAACGTTTGGTTGTGGAGACGACTGGGTTAATGGCGGTCTGTCTAATTAGGTCTCTTTTAATCTGGGATGGTTCTGAAGAAAATATAGACTTTAATATTAATAATGAATTTGTTGTTTAGATAAATCTATTAAATTTCCAGATCAGACTGAACAGTGTCTGTGTTTGTGCGTAATTAATGTAATTTTACATATCTCTCTCTCTCTCTCTCTCTCTCTCTCTCTCTCTCTCTCTCTCTCTCTCTCTCTCTCTCTCTCTCTCTCTCTCTCTCTCTCTCTCTCTCTCTCTCTCTCTCTCCCTCGCTCTCTCTTTTCGTAAAAAAAAATTTCTTTAAATTCCAGGAAACAAAACACATCCCACACCGCACTGTAATGTCTGCCACAGCCCCAGGGTAAAGCGGGAGACATAAATGTCAGCCATGTAAAACAAAATGTTATTCAACCCACTGTCTAACCTTGCAGCTATGAACCAGTTTATTTTTACCTTTAGCGAAGTCGTCGTTGAAAGATATTTACCAGCATATAAAACGTTTGTTTGATCATACAGTGGCATAAATCACAAGAACATTTATTTTATTTTATTTTTACCACACACACACACACACAAACACACACACAAACACGCTTTCAATCAAACACAGGAACACACAAAAGATCAGGAGTATCGACATATTTCAAAACAAAGCCTACTTCTTATATGAAATCTTCACCTCTTCTTCATGTAAGCTTCATAAAGAAAGAAAGGAGAAACGATTTGCAAACAAGATGGTTCTTACTTCTAAGAAGGTGACGTGAGAGGAAAGTGAAACAGGGAAATTTTCCAACACGCGTATAATCTACGGACAGAAGCTACACAAGTTTCACTGTATCTTTACTGTATCGTCGGATACGTAATTTTTATCTAGAATATTTTATACACATATTGACGTCTCTGTCTGTTTGTGTGTGTGTCTGTCATTCTATCTATATTCCATTAACCTATCTGTCTATATATCTGTCTAGATGCCTGTTTATCTATCTATCTATCTATCTATCTATCTATCTATCTATCTGTCTGTCTGTCTGTCTGTCTGTCTGTTTATCTGTCTGTATATCTGTCTAGATGCCTGTCTATCTATCTATCTATCTATCTATCTATCTATCTATCTATCTATCTGTCTGTCTGTCTGTCTGTCTGTCTATATATCTGTCTGTCTGTCTATATAACTGTCTATCCGTTCAAACCTGTGTCTAAGTTATTCGATCTCTCCAAATGACATTTACGTCCATGTCGTAGCGCTAAGCTTGTTTTATTTCTACTTAAGTACGCGTAAACGCTCCGATATTTCTCTAGCAGTCGTTAAACTGGGCAGTCACAGATGATAAAATTACCGACAGTCACTGCAGGAATGTCCTCAGCCATTGATTTTACGTTTGTTTCGGGACGTAGTTCGAGGAATACCAATTTAGTAAACAGCAGTTCAGCGACCACTGTCAAGATTTCACAACGTAATGCGTAGATTTATTACGTCACTCAGTCAAGCGAACAGATAAAAAACGAAACATCGTACATACATACATACATACATACATACATACATACATACATACACACACACACACACACACACACACACACACACACACCATCCTCCATCAATTCGTTTATTAATTCATCCTCATCAGTCAATCATTTCATTCATCCATCTATCCATCATCCATAAGTCCAAAGATGTCACAAGTCATAAAGACATCTGTAATCATTATTTCAAAGATTCTTTCATTGAAATGGTATATACATTATTTTAAGGAATCACACACTGATTTTTTTTTTTTCTTCTATTCCTGTACTTCATTTTGAAGGTGTTTTTTTTTTAAATTAATTAACTTTATACCTTTCTCTTATCTCTTTCTGCCTCCCCTTGTCAGCAATCACAAGACGTTTATCTCAAAGTACATCCGAAACTGTTTTCTTTGTCATCAAACGTCTTAATCAATTAATCCTATTTTCGTGGAATTGTACTTTTACTTTTTACGATCTGATTTAATCATATTTTAAAACCCTCGGCCATTTTCTGTTAGCTTTAATCTCCTCAGTTCAGAGCTTTCGGAGACCGAAATGATTGTCATTCTTGTTGGAGACTATGTTTCCAAGACAATTAAAGGTAAATACGCCTTCAGAACACGGTTAATATTCTTTCTTTGATTCGAAGAAATCATCAAACTGTGGCTGTATTAGTAATTACAGAATTTCGTGTGTTCCAACGATTTCCAAAAGATATCTGTCTTTTTTTAACAAGCTAGAAGTGAATTTAAGTTTTTAATTAGACATTGAAAGGTCACGCATTTATGTAACAATAACGATAATAATAATAATAATAATAATAATAATAATAATAATAATAATAATAATAATAATAGTAATAATAATAATAATAGTAATAATAATAATAATAAATAATGATGATAATGATAATGTTAATAGTGGTGATGATCATGATGTTGATATTTATTATTATTAAACAGATAATGATGATTTCGATTGTGAAGTCAAAATTAATGATTTATACAATTACGATGATGACGACAGATTTATAATATGAATCCAGATACTAAACTACAATTTAAAAAATAATAATAATAAATATCAGCAACGAAAAAGTACAAAACAAATTATAACAATAAGTAATATTATTAAAGAAAGAAAATAAAGAATAAAAAAAATTATAATAATAAATAATATTATTAAAGGATACAAAATAAAAAATAAATTAAAAAAAAAAAAAAACATTCGAGTATTTATTAAACTACTTAAGCGAAAGACATCAAGACTAAACAGACAGCTGTAAAATAAAACATTTCGCTTTTCTAATATCCGACATGCAGACCTCTTCAGTTTCCGCAAGAACTCTTCAGCGTCGAAGACGTTATTTTCGCTGATGCGAAATGGCGGGACGGGTCCCGCCCGAGAGGGGGGGACTCGTCGTTAACTGATGACGTATAACACAGCAGGCAGGGAGAAACACTCTGGCATTTAGGGCGCGTTCTTTAAGTGGACAAATATTAGCAGCTTGAGAGATCACATGACCTGTCAAAAAAAAAAAAAAAAAATGACGTTCGGCACTTCTAGCTTCATTTTTTTTTTTTTTTTTTTTTATTGTGCAGTTGTGTTTTAAATTAGATACAATGTGATGGTATGTGTCTCAGATTGGATACAATGTGGTGATATGTGTTTCAAATTAGATACAATGTGGTGATACGTGTTTCAAATTAGATGCAATGTGGTGGTTTGTGTTTCAATTTGAATGCAGTGTGGTGATATGTGTTTCAAATTAGATACAATGCGGTGATATGTGTTTCAAATTAGATGCAATGTGGTGGTATGTGTTTCAAATTAGATGCAATGTGGTGATATGTGTTTCAAACTAGATACAATGTGGTGGTATGTGTTTCAAATTAGATGCAATGTGGTGGTATGTGTTTCAAACTAGATACAATGTGGTGGTATGTGTTTCAAATTAGATGCAATGTGGTGGTATGTGTTTCAAACTAGATACAATATGGTGATATGTGTCTCAATTAAAATGTGCCAAATAATATTCTGTGGTTTTAAATGCGTCAGAGTAAAGTAACTGAGTCTGTTTCTGAATCACTCGAGTGTGTACAAATCTAAGCAAGGAACACCGAGACATTTAAATTCATAAATTTTATTCTAGAAATCTAGATAAACTCGTTATCTGGACTTAATGCCGACGAAGTAAATTTATTTTTCTATCTTTTATTTTGTGTTTCGGTTATTAGATTGAAATAATTTTAAAAAACAAT
>CM022668.1:15878390-16068390 GCA_012295275.1 Chrysomallon squamiferum | reverse complement strand
GATCTGTTTTATAACAACCGTTATATCGTTGAAATAGTGCTGCAAGGAAGAAAAAACATTAACACTCAACTTCGAGATGTTTGTTTTGTTTTCTTTGTGTGTGTTTTCATTTTTTCTTGTTCAAATCGACTTAAGGCTGTTAACCTAGACATGAAACCTTACCAACACAAAGCGCGGGAGCGGGTTTGGAAATAAGCGAAAGAATCGGCAACTTAAAGGGCATCAGTCTGATGGAATCTCTTTCATTATTTATTGTACAGCTTAGTTGTTTTTTCACATCCTACTAAACTGGGGCTGTGCAGACACATCTCAATCTAGCACTGACTGTGTGGTTAGTTACACATCTAACTTAGTTTAGATTTCCATTATTAAGTTTTTTTTTAAGAACGTCCAGAGAGTGTTGAGGTCTGTTTTTGTTTCGCGGATTTATTCTCTGTGTCCTCAAACAAGAGTCAGACTTAAGCAAGCTTTAACTAAATCTGATGACAGACGTTAACCCTGTCACGCTAAAAGAGACACTCACGTGTCTTGTAAACCAGACATCAATTAACTCTTGTAGATGTCACGTCTGGACACGTGTTTACCGCAAACACGTAACTCGACGCTTCCTAATCTCGTCTGCTTTGTCGGTGGTAAGGCGCCATGAAAGCCGACCAGCAGTGAACGTATTCCAGTACTTTCCGAGATCAATACGAATCAACGGAAATAATATATTAGGTGTGCAGGGTGAACTGAAAGTTTATTAGTTATGAGACAACCTGACAAAAAGCAGTTTATTTAATTTAAATTACGTATTGAGTGCTTTGCTTAAACAAGCGAACTGAATGTTGACGTGTATAGGAAATAACTGGTTAATGCTTTACGACTTGAGCGAAAAATGTATCAAACAACCTCGCACACATTGCCACACTGGCGCATTTGTTTTCAGTATTCTGTAACACACACACAGAATCCCAACATGTTAAAACTAGTGTTTAAAACAGGTGTGATATCTCTGGCTATAGTTTACCAGCATGGGACAGTCTGAATGTAATAACAGCATTACAACAATGGAAAATGATGCAGCTAACTTCTTTAATAATCTCTCTCTCTCTCTCTCTCTCTCTCTCTCTCTCTCTCTCTCTCTCTCTCTCTCTCTCTCTCTCTCTCTCTCTCTCTCTCTCTCTCTCTCTCTCTCTCTCTCTCTCTCTCAATCTTTCCTTCTTTTTTTAAAACTTATTATTAGTTTGTTTTAGACCACAGTTAGGTCAGAGGGTCAGGCTAGGTCAGGTCAGGTCAAATGTCACAGTTATACTATACATTGAGTATATCGCGAATTTTACACAATATAAGTAAATTCTGGTTTAACAGCACATTTTGGGATCTGTTAGGACATAGTTGGTAAATGGAACATTTAGACTCTATTTAAACAAGTTAGGCTTTACTTGGTGAGCGGAATTTTTCGGGTGAATTCAAACATTTCCGACATAAACTGACTCGACTACATTAATAAGAGAAGGGACAGACGCTGTCACAGACTCACGGAATGGTGTACGTTTGTCTAAATAAATTGATTTAAAACAAGACCTTACGTTCGATAAGCTTAATTAATCTCGATGTGGAATCAAATCAAAAGTAGATCAAATCAAAATCTCCAGACGACGAATAATTCATCCAGAAAAAAAAACTTCCAGAAAAAAAACCCTGAAAAAAAACGGAATGAATTTAATAGCGTGTTTAAACAACCCCCCCCAGACAAAAACACAACAGCACCCTCCCAAAAAAACAACTTTGCTAATGATACGACAGTGTAATACAACACCTACGAACTCAACGGAGAATTGCATCTCTGTGATGAACTTGTATTAGATGTATCTAGATGCATCACCGGTCTGTTTTTTTAGACGTAACTTTCATCATTTTGCTGTCTTTTGTTGTCGTAATAAGAACAAAAACGCGAAAGCTCCAGTTCTTACTCCATCACACTTTCAGAAAGACGAGTCTCGTGTAACTTGAGCAGACTGAGAGCTGGAGGAAGTTACAGAAGCCATAACACGTCATCTCACAACACAAACACAGGTCTGAAATACAGTTTGACCTTGTCGCACTGAAGGTTTTAAAGGAACGCGTACACACCAGACGCTGTGTGTATATTCTACAGCAGTTTTCAAACACGCGAGGATATATTTGTGTATTTCATTAACATGAAGCTGATAATATTTTAATGGCGTTTGTTTCCACTCAGCCGATATTTATCTATGCTATTAATAGCTACAAAGTTAGAAGCAGTCACGTGATGCAAAGCCTTTTCGTTTTAATGTAATCACGTAATGCTAAGTCTTATATAATTACTATAGTCACTAATGCTACTACTACTGCTGCTACCACTACATCATTACTACTACTATTACTTCTACTACTACTACTACTACTACTACTACCACTACTTCTCCTGTGCTAATTAATAATAATAACATATAGTAGTTGTTTCAGTACTATTATTATAATTATTATTACGATTATTGTTGCTACCACAACACCACTGCTACTACAACTTCACTGGTGATTTATAATAATAGTGGTTGTGGTAGTAATCTATTATTATCATCATCATCGTTGTTGTCGTTGTTGTCGTCGTATCATTCTTCATTACTTCCGAACAATATTCTAGTCATGCAGCAGAAAAGAAAACATGTTACCGTTTTCATTAGTTTTTATGTGTTGTTGTTGTTGTTGTTGTTGTTGTTGTTGTCGTTGTCGTCGTTTTAATTTTGATTAAAACATCTTTAAATTACAGTCAACAAAAAAAAAAAAAAAAAAAAAAAAATTAACCTGTTCGCTTACTTCATGCTCCAACTTTTTTCATGTTGCATGTAAAACCACCTCTCTTCATCTACGGGATTAATCTGCCCATACGTACGCATGGGAGCTCGCACGCACACGCATTCTTTGACAGCGACACATTGGCGCAAAAGAGCGGAAGAAGAACAAAGGAAAGATAATTGCGATTTCTCGTGATTAACTCAACACGCTGTTATATGTAATTATGTCTCTCCAGTTCAAAACACGTTGTTAATTCTTTCTCATCTGCATGGGTTTTATTCATTCGTTTGACGTTTTAGAAATTTATTATTCTCTTTTTTTTTTTTTTTTTTTTTTTTTTTTTTTTTTTTGAGCATCATTATTTCTAATTTTAAATTATTTTCTGCACTGTTATGGCATAATTTTTATGTTTTATTGTTTTTACTGTTGTGTGTATATGTACTTGTTACTCTCATAGATATATACATACAATGGGTGCCATACGTTCGAGTCTCGTCAGCGGCATCTGACGGGTTTGTAAAGTCGTGATTTGATTTTGTTCTCCTGTACCAGTGCGTTCCCGAATATTGTCTATGTGCAGAGTCTAATCAGACGTACATAAGACAGAGAATATTCAAAATCCTAAACTACATACATACATACATACATACATACATACATACATATATACATACATATACACACATATATAAATACATATTTAAAAACTTGTATATATATATATACATTCATAAATAGATATATACATACATGCACTTGTACATAATACATACATACCAACACATGCATACATATATAGATAGATACATACATACATACATACATAACGTAACGTAATAGCATGACATATATATATATATATACACATATATATATACGTACATATACATATACACATACACATACATACTTATACACATAAAAACACACACATATATAATTTTAATTTAATAAAATTATTTTAATCACTCATTCATCATTCAGTTAGTTAACCTCTCTCTCTCTCTCTCTCTCTCTCTCTCTCTCTCTCTCTCTCTCTCTCTCTCTCTCTCTCTCTCTCTCTCTCTCATACATACAATCACACACAGACACACACAAGCACACAAACTGTAAATGAAATATTTTATATTAATTCACTTAAAACACATATTTATATTTCAGATCTGAATTCACTCTGGCAGTACAGATATGAACTGATAAAAACAAACAATATGTCTGGAACTGCCGTTTCTTCTACGATTCCAATAATGGCAGCGGGTTCGTTTTCTAGATTCGCCATGACATCCACGATAAACTATTCAAACAATGACGTCACGACTTTTGCTAGCACCATCAGCGCTGACGTCGCAAACAGCACGGAACTCTACGTCGACTACAACGACGACCAAATTCCAGATTACCCAAAGGTAATAATAACCTTATTAAATTAGTTTACTATTTTTGTTTTATGTGTCTAAAAACTAAACAAGCTTTACAAAACATTTTATCGTCATTGTTTTTTTTCTTCTTTCGTTTGTTTTAATCTGATAGTATTATTATGGTTTCCATTAGCAAATGTCAAGATGAAAATACCTGGCGGCATCACTTGACTTGTCGTCTGCTGGATGTACATTACGTCACAGAGCAGACGACACACATCAAGTGACTGGAAATAGAGTGTAGTTAAAACTACATACAACTGTAAACAGTATATAACTAGAGTAGGGCAAAGTTAAAATATTTGACAGTACAGGACTAGGTTACGGTAAAGATTAAATATTTAACATTATGTGACTAGACCTATTTAAATAAACATGTATATATGTATAAATCCGAGTTACGAGCAAGCTTCAGATACGCCGCCGCTAGTTGGCGCAACGAACAACACAACATCCGCTCAGCATCCCGCGACTAACTGGCTGTGCTTCACGTGGTTACCTCGCTGTGGAAGCATCTCTGTTGTGCTGTGCTCGCGTTTTGTGCAGTATTTTGCCAAATTTATTTTTTCTGGCCATGGATCCTAAGAAAGTGAGTGCAAAGAACAGTGCTGAGAAGAAGAAGCAGATGATGTCCATTGAATTAAAGCATGAAATCATAGAAAAACATGAGCGAGGTGTGTGTATAGTCAACATGGCTATGCAGTACGAGCGTAGTACTTTTACGATATGTATTATTATTATTATTATTATTATTATTATTATTATTATTACTGTTATTATTTATTATTATTATTTTATTATTATTACTATTACTATTATTATTATTATTATTACTATTATTATTATTAGTAGTAGTAGTAGTAGTAGTATTACTATTACTATTATTATTATTACTATTATTATTATTAGTAGTAGTAGTATTACTATTACTATTATTATTACTACTATTATTATTAGTAGTATTATTACTATTACTATTATTATTATTATTATTATTGATATTTTATCTTACAGGATGCTCAGATGGGGTTTCTCATCATCTTGTTCCTGCTGATTGTTGGTGGCAACTCGATTGTTTTGGCAGCCATAGCACTCTCACCTGAAAGGAGACGATCTCGAATGAACTTTTTTATTCTGAATCTAGCAGTCGCGGGTTTGTTCTCATTTTAAATATATGAGAGAGAGAGAGAGAGAGAGAGAGAGAGAGAGAGAGAGAGAGAGAGAGAGAGAGAGAGAGAGAGGGGGGGAGAGAGAGAGAGAGAGAGAGAGAGAGAGAGAGAGAGAGAGAGAGAGAGAGAGAGAGAGAGAGAGAGAGAGAGAGAGAGAGAGAGAAAGAGAAAAAAAAAAAATTATTTCGAAAAAAAAAAACGTTTATTAGAATTTTTATCAAATTGAATATAATAATATATTAAATTATTTTATATTTCGCTGCGGATGAAAATAAATAAGATTAAATCACTCTTGGACATTCAGAGCGGAAAAGTAATCAAAACAATGCAGTTAAATTGACACCTTAAACCTTTGTAGCCAGATATAAGATTTGTTGCGTTAGAGCGAGAGTTTTTCTAAAATTAGCTTGAGAGAGATGAGAGATTGTTAATATGTTTATCATGAAAGAACATGGCAGTTTGAGTGTTATTAATTGCTTGTGTTTGGCCCGTTCAACCTGTTATCATTGTAGTTCACGCGAATAGGACGATTTCTCATTGTAAAAACAAGATTTTATAAAGTAATAATGATACAGAAAAAAAAAGAAAAAAAGAAAAAAAAAGGGGGGTTGAGAAAGGAAAAGTCGTTAAACAAGAAAAAAGAAATAAAAAGTTAATAAAACTAAAAAAAAAAATGAAAGAAAAAAATTGCATAATAAAAATAAAAGAAAGAAGGAAAGAAAGAAAAATCGTGAAATAAATGAAAAATAAAAAGAGAATAAAAAGAAGATAATAAATTGAAACAAAAGTTCACGTCGTTTTCCCGATAGGTGGCGTTTGAGTACGTGATTTCTTACGTTGTTGTTTACATATTCTCAAAGACAGTGCGTGACTGAAAAAAAACCTGTATAAAAATATCACTTAAGAATGCTAGTAACGTTTGTTCCAACACCCCTCCAAAACATTAAAAAACGAAAAATAAAAATAAATTAGTTTATTTATTTAAATCCAGAAAAAACGCCACTCTAAACATTATAAACAGCGCAGTTCAGTTTTGAGTACTGCTAAATAAATATTCTAAACTCTTGTCAGATTCTCACCTTTAAATGACGATGATTATGATGATGATGACTATTATTATTACTATTATTATTATTATTATTATTATAATTTTATAATAATTATTATTATTATTATTATTATTATTAAGAAACTAGTCAAAATGTCGACATGTTATTTTTACAGGTCTAAATTAACCAAATTTATATACACATATTGGTAATTCAATTTCTGTTTTAATCTAAACATACTGCTAACTCATTTAGCAGTTATAAAACAGCCAGCGTCTGACGATTCAGTTTTATGATCTGTCTTGATAAATAATTCTTCTTGTTCTTGAAAGCAGTCTGAATAACTGACGTCAAAAATCTTAATCGATTCACATATTTGTATTGTTCAGGAAGGATA
The DNA here is from genome assembly GCA_012295275.1 of Chrysomallon squamiferum. NCBI lineage: Eukaryota > Metazoa > Mollusca > Gastropoda > Neomphalida > Peltospiridae > Chrysomallon > Chrysomallon squamiferum. The sequence goes on along the minus strand of CM022668.1, from coordinate 16,061,555 downwards.
GATGATTTATTTAAAATGATAATACATTATTAATCAAAGGGCTGCAGTCTGTCTACACATAGTAACGAGAAAACCATTGCGTAGTTTAATAACAATGGTTTTTAATAAGACTCAACTCACGTTTACGTTTGGTCACAGGTACTTCGTATTTTTGTTGTGTTAATCTTTTGTTTTCTCGTCGTTTTAATTTTTAGTTGTTGTTTTTTTTTCTGTCCATCCGTCTTTCTTTCAGTCCGTTTGTTCATATAATGCATCCGTCTGAAAACTGCATTATCCACATATCGAATCATTTACACCGCGGTAATGTGTCTAGCTAGATAAATACTTACGTATCTATCACTTCATCGGTTTTAGCTAGCTTGCTATTAATTTTTATCTATCACTGCCTGCTCGCCTGTGTGTGTGTGTGTCTAAATATTTATTACAAGAATAAAAAAAATATCTCCTCTCTCTCTCTTTCTGTCAATCTCTGTCTGATTATCTGTCTCTCTGTCTCTGTCTCTTTCTATGTCTTTCTGTCTGTCTCTTTTTCTCTCTCTCTCTCTCTCTCTCTCTCTCTCTCTCTCTCTCTCTCTCTCTCTCTCTCTCTCTCTCTCAGACTTCAGCTCCTTCGTAACTGTTCAAACCAACAATCTGTTTTGGCAGTCACAGATTATGTGACTGAAATAACAGATCAGCGTTACAGATTCTTCACGGTGTTTATTTTACAGATCTTCTGAACGGTCCCTTCATCGTGTTGATTGACATCCTAGTCAAAATAACAGAGTACTGGTACGCGGGAGATGTCATGTGTAGACTAATACAATACATCAGAGTAAGTATTTAGTTTACCTACTTTCATACAGTACATCAGAGTAAGTATTTAGTTTACGTACTCTCATACAGTACATCAGAGTAAGTATTTAGTTTACGTACTTTCATACAGTACATCAGAGTAAGTATTTAGTTTACGTACTTTCATACAGTACATCAGAGTAAGTATTTAGTTTACCTACTTTCATACAGTACATCAGAGTAAGTAGTTTACGTACTTTAATACAGTACATCAGAGTAAGTATTTAGTTTACGTACTTTCATACAGTACATCAGAGTAAGTATTTAGTTTACCTACTTTCATACAGTACATCAGAGTAAGTATTTAGTTTACCTACTTTCATACAGTACATCAGAGAAAGAATTTAGTTTACCTACTTTCATACAGTACATCAGAGAAAGTATTTAGTTTACCTACTTTCATACAGTACATCAGAGTAAGTATTTAGTTTACCTACTTTCATACAGTACATCAGAGAAAGAATTTAGTTTACCTACTTTCATACAGTACATCAGAGAAAGAATTTAGTTTACCTACTTTCATACAGTACATCAGAGAAAAAATTTAGTTTACCTACCTCTTTCATACAGTACGTCAGAGTAAGTATTTAGTTTACCTACTTTCATACAGTACGTCAGAGTAAGTATTTAGTTTACCTACTTTCATACAGTACGTCAGTAAGTATTTAGTTTACCTACTTTCATACAGTACATCAGAGAAAGAATTTAGTTTACCTACTTTCATACAGTACATCAGAGAAAGAATTTAGTTTACCTACTTTCATACAGTACATCAGAGTAAGTATTTAGTTTACCTACTTTTCATACAGTACGTCAGAGAGTAAGTATTTAGTTTACCTACTTTCATACAGTACGTCAGAGTAAGTATTTAGTTTACCTACTTTCATACAGTACGTCAGAGTAAGTATTTAGTTTACCTTTACATCAGAGAAAGAATTTAGTTTACCTACTTTCATACAGTACATCAGAGAAAGAATTTAGTTTACCTACTTTCATACAGTACATCAGAGAAAGAATTTAGTTTACCTACTTTCATACACAGTACATCAGAGTAAGTATTTAGTTTACCTACTTTCATACAGTACGTCAGAGTAAGTATTTAGTTTACCTACTTTCATACAGTACGTCAGAGTAAGTATTTAGTTTACGTACTCTCATACAGTACGTCAGAGTAAGTATTTAGTTTACCTACTTTCATACAGTACATCAGAGTAAGTATTTAGTTTACGTACTCTCATACAGTACGTCAGAGTAAGTATTTAGTTTACCTACTTTCATACAGTACATCAGAGAAAGAATTTAGTTTACATACTTTCATACAGTACATCAGAGTAAGTATTTAGTTTACGTACTCTCATACAGTACATCAGAGTAAGTATTTAGTTTACGTACTTTCATACAGTACATCAGAGTAAGTATTTAGTTTACGTACTTTCATACAGTACATCAGAGTAAGTATTTAGTTTACCTACTTTCATACAGTACATCAGAGTAAGTAGTTTACGTACTTTAATACAGTACATCAGAGTAAGTATTTAGTTTACGTACTTTCATACAGTACATCAGAGTAAGTATTTAGTTTACCTACTTTCATACAGTACATCAGAGTAAGTATTTAGTTTACCTACTTTCATACAGTACATCAGAGAAAGAATTTAGTTTACCTACTTTCATACAGTACATCAGAGAAAGTATTTAGTTTACCTACTTTCATACAGTACATCAGAGTAAGTATTTAGTTTACCTACTTTCATACAGTACATCAGAGAAAGAATTTAGTTTACCTACTTTCATACAGTACATCAGAGAAAGAATTTAGTTTACCTACTTTCATACAGTACATCAGAGTAAGTATTTAGTTTACCTACTTTTCATACAGTACGTCAGAGTAAGTATTTAGTTTACCTACTTTCATACAGTACGTCAGAGTAAGTATTTAGTTTACGTACTCTCATACAGTACGTCAGAGTAAGTATTTAGTTTACCTACTTTCATACAGTACATCAGAGAAAGAATTTAGTTTACCTACTTTCATACAGTACATCAGAGAAAGAATTTAGTTTACCTACTTTCATACAGTACATCAGAGTAAGTATTTAGTTTACCTACTTTTCATACAGTACGTCAGAGTAAGTATTTAGTTTACCTACTTTCATACAGTACGTCAGAGTAAGTATTTAGTTTACGTACTCTCATACAGTACGTCAGAGTAAGTATTTAGTTTACCTACTTTCATACAGTACATCAGAGTAAGTATTTAGTTTACGTACTCTCATACAGTACGTCAGAGTAAGTATTTAGTTTACCTACTTTCATACAGTACATCAGAGAAAGAATTTAGTTTACATACTTTCATACAGTACATCAGAGAAAGAATTTAGTTTACGTACTCTCATACAGTACATCAGAGTAAGTATTTAGTTTACATACTTTCACAGACATGCTGTATTAGTGTACGTACAAACACACACAAACATTTACAAACACCAGTATATGCCTATGTTACATAGATACGGAGTTATATACGTACATATATACATATAAATACATGCAAGCATATATATATATATATGTGTGCATGTGTGTGTGTATGTGTGTGTGTGTGTACATCTTGTTAATATAATTTGTTCGTGTATATCTGTGTATGTCTGTGTGTATGTGTATGTATATATATATATATATTAAATTATTAATTAAGAGGGTTTTATTATTATTATTATTATTATTATTATTATTATTATTTCATCGTCATTTTATGTAAATGGCAGATAAATTGAGAATTTTATTTACTTATCTACATATGAAACGACTCTCAATACACTTGTTATTTTAGTCAAACTTTATCATTAACAAAGAGTTATCGCCAGTTACAATAATATTCCTTTCTCGGTCATTATACACATGACTTACATTATGTTGTATTCGATACGACACGTATTGGGTACGACACATATTGGGTACAAGCTATCTCGTTATTATTTGTTTAACTTAAAATATTTGTTGCAGGCTGTTGTTATCTGCGCTTCGACGTTCATGTTGGTGTCGTTGAGCATAGACCGACTTGACGCCGTCGCAAGACCTATGAGTTTCCACGGCAGCTGTGAGTAAAACTTCATAGTTCTTGATCGAGTCTCGTTTATTTCGTCTTTTCGTATATTTCCCATTCTAACCAGTGTCCCACAAATGGAATAAATAAATTTAAAAAATAAAAAATTAAGAAATTAAATAAAATCGTATTATGTGCCTTATTGAATATGGGAATGTTCTTGATTCCTCTTCAGTATCATTGAAAGAAATTCTAGGCTGTAATAGGCTAAAATTATTCATATGTATATGAAAAATATATCTGTATGTATGTATGTACGTACATACGCACGTTTATGTATGTATGTTTGCATATGTATGTATATGTGTTTGTATGTATGTGTGAGTGTATGTATGTATATGCTTCTCTCTGTGTATGTATATATGTATTTACGTATGATCTATTTCTAAAAGACCTTAAAATACCTTATTTCAATAAGATGAAAATTAAGCTCTGTCTGAAGATAATTTTTATACATATTTCGTACATACACATTTGAAATATCTCTCTTGTGTGAAATATCTCTCTTTTTATCACCTTCAATTTTTTCTTCCAGTTCTGAAGTCGGTATTAATATAAAATTAAACTGACTAAATAATATTAGTAACTCCATTATATTGATATTTATTCTGCGTGTTTTTTTTTTTTGTTTTAAAAAAAAAGAAAAAAGAACGGTTCTTTTTTTTATTTCTGAATTATCTCATTATTTATTATAATAAAAAACCTTATTAAATTTCCCCTCGAAACAAATTATATCATTAAAATAAAGTATTAAGTCAACTTCGAATTATTAAAAATAAATATGCATTGAAACAAAAAATAATCTATGCATTAAGCTGCAGGAAAAAATTTATTATTCTGGTTTGTGTTGATTATGTTGTCATAGTAACGCTAGTGATGTCATAAACAACATTAAATTTTTTAGAAAGTATTAATTGAATAAATGATTTTTACAAATTCAGTATAGATAGATAGATAGATACACACATATATACATACACATACATAGACGTATTTGTGAATTTTCTTGTTAGTAAACTAACATACAACAACAGTAATATTAAAAGAAATATCTGAACAACATCAACAATAACAACAAACAAAAAACAACAACAACAACAACAATAATAATAATAATAATAATAATAATAATAATAATAATAATAATAGTGTTAGCTTCTAATGAGAGATTGTAGGCTACAGTTTCTTTGTACTGGTTTGTACCCAGTGGTGACTGATACAAATATTTTAGGGGATAGAGAAAGAGAGAAAGCTAGATAGAGAAAGAGAGAAAGCTAGATAGAGACAGATAGGAAGACAGATAGATAGACAGATAGAGAGAGAGAGAGAGAGAGAGAGAGAGAGAGAGAGAGAGAGAGAGAGAGAGAGAGAGAGAGAGAGAGAGACTGAATGAATGAATGAAGGAAAAAATGAATATAAAAGAACGAAAGACAGTGATTGAATGAATGAATGAATGAGTGGTGGTCTGTATGTCTCTCTGTCTGTCTGTCTGGACACTGTGTAACTGTTTCATGTTGTTCTCAGGGACAAGGGCTCGAGTTCTGATTGCCAGCAGCTGGATTCTCTCGTTTCTGTTCGCGATACCAGAACTGTTCGTGTTCCAGGAGATGTGGAAGATGGGAGGTTTTCAGTGTTACATCGAGCTGCAGGAAGCCTGGCAGTGGAAGGTAGTGCCCAGTACATTCCTTACTTACATACACATACACACATACATAAACACACACATACACACATACACACATACACACATACACACATACTTACATACACACATACACACATACACACATACTTACATATACACATACACACATACTTACATACACACATACACACATACTTACATACACATACACACATACACACATACACACATACACATACACACATACACATATACACATACACACATACTTACATACACACATACACACATACAATCATACTTACATACACACATACACGCATACACGCATATATACATACACACACAGATACACACACATACACACATACACGCATACATACACACACATACACACATACACACATACACATACACACATACTTACATACATACACATACATACACACATACACACACATACACACATACACGCATACACGCATACATACACCCATACACACACACATACATACGCACACATAGACACATACACATACACACATACATACATACACATACATACACACATACACACATATACACACATACACATACACACATATTTACATACATACACATACATACACGCATACACGCATACACCCATACACGCATACATACATACTTACATACATACACATACATACATACAGACATACGTACATACACACATACACACATACGTACATACATACATACACACATACACATATATATACAAACATACATACACACATACACACATACTGACATACATACACACATATATACAAACATACATACACACATACATATTTACATACATACATACATACATACATACATACATACATACATATATACAAACATACATACATACACATACATACATACACACATACATACATACACATACAAACAGGTTTGTAAGGTCGTGACTGGACTGTGTCCTCCTGCGCCAGTGCGTTCCCGAATTTTGTCTGTGTGCAGAGTCTAATCAGACGTACATAAGACAGAGAATATTCAAAATCCTAAACTACATACATATATCCATCCATACAATATATACTTTACTTACATACCCACATATATACATTATATACATACCCTATATATATATATATATAAAGAAACATATATACATGCATACATACAAACACACACACAGATATATAAATATTTACCTATGTATATATATAATATAACCATACTATATTTTATTTGCAGCTGTACATCACGATGTTTGCCGTTGTTCTGTTTATCGTACCAGCTATCATCATCTGTTTGTGCTACGTCTACATCGTTGCTCTCATTTGGAGAAGTAGTCGACTCCAGACATCGCAGCCTTCCATCTACAAAAAATCTAAACGAAGATCCAAAGATGAAGGTAAAATGTTTAACAGATATACTAAGAAAAAAACACTGCACAGTAATAAATATATATTACCAAAAAAAAAAAAAAATAATAAATTAATTAACTAATTAATAAAAATAAATAAATAAATAAATAAATAAATAAATAAATAAATAAATAAATAAATAAATAAATAAATAAATAAACAAACAAACAAATCAAGAAATAAATAAATTAATTAAAATGTCTCGTCAGTTCAGTTTAACATTATTGATTTTTACAAGAATGTTGAGAAATAAAAAGGTTTTAATTAACGTTGCTTATAACTTACTTTTAATATATGTACATTGATAGATAATACATACATACATACATACATACATACATACATACATACGTACATACATACATACATACGTACATACAGGTAAGCACACACACACACACATAAACACACACACACACAAACACACACACACACAAACAACACACACACACACACACACACACACACACACACACACACACTGTTCAGTAATACAGGAAATTCTTAGCCTGACTGCGAAAGATATTTTTTTAAACCAGGTTTTTACAAATTTCTGTACATGTTAATCTATATGCATAATCTGAATTACGTCTGTGTCTGTTTTCTGAATGTGTGTTCGTGTGTTCACGCGCGACTGTGTGTGTGTGTGTGTGTGTGTGTGTGTGTGTTGTGTGTGTGTGTGTGTGTTTGTGTGTGTGTGTGTGTGTGTGTGTGTGTGTGTGTGTGTGTGTGTGTGTTGGAGAACATCGTTATCACGGTGTCTGTTTTTCTAGTGCTGATGAACGGAAACACAGTGACGACCGGAAGTGACAGCTGCTCGAGTTCAAGGGGGGTAATTCCACAGGCAAAAATCAGAACTATCAAGATGACCTTTATCATTGTACTAGGTGAGTCGGTTCTCTTTTACATCACAACCACGTCAACCATGTTGCCGACGTTTTTAACAGACATATGGATGATGCCACATTTTAAAAAAAATTATGTAAATAATTAAAATATATAAAAATTAAACAAACCCATAATTATTTATCCGTTGTCTTTTCTCTCTCTCTCTCTCTCTCTCTCTCTCTCTCTCTCTCTCTCTCTCTCTCTCTCTCTCTCTCTCTCTCTCTCTCTCTCTCTCTCTCTCTCTCTCTCTCTCTCTCTCTCTCTCTCTCTCTCTGTGGATGTATATACACTCATTTACACACGCACACACACTCACACACATACATATACTCACATATACATTTATGTGGGTTTTTTTTAATCATTCTTAAAGCCAAATATATATTATTTAATTCTGTAAACCTTTTCTCCTCCATCTTTTTTTTTTTTTTTCTTTTAATAAAATTAAACAAAACATGGTTTTAATAACAGTAAACAACTTTCTCTTTTATTAGAGATTTCAAGGCCAGCAGAAAATATATAAAATTTACGACTTTTTCTCTTTAAGTGTTTATCTTGTGCTGGAGTCCATACTTCATTTTCAATCTGTGTCAAGTGTATGGACACGTGCCCTGGAACAAAGCCACCATGAAACTGACCATCTTTGTCCAGAGTCTAGCGCCCCTCAACAGTGCGGCCAACCCTCTCATATACGGAATTTTCAGTACTAGGATTTGTCGCTACCTCAGGTAAGCGTCTGTCTGTCTGTCTGTCTGTCCGTCTGTCTGTTTTCTGTCTGTCTGTCTGTCTGTCTGTCTGTCTGTCTGTCTGTCTGTCTGGCATGTAAATGCAATCCCGTCCAAACCATTCGTAGAACCATACATTATATGGATGCAGATATATTCACTCACGCACGCACGCATGCAGAGAGCGAGAGAGAGAGAGAGAGAGAGAGAGAGAGAGAGAGAGAGAGAGAGAGAGAGAGAGAGAGAGAGAGAGAGAGAGAGAGAGAGAGAGAGAGAGAATTAAAATTTCCCATTAATATTAACGATTAGTTCCGTTATTTATGAGTTTTATTATATATAAAATAAATTTAGCTTTTTACAAAAACATTTACATTTGTACTTTTACAAACGAGTGTTAAGAATAAAGGAATCAAACTCTAATGTGATGCTTTATTTTGAAACGGGAAGAAATCCTCTGGAATATTATTCGCCTGGTTCGCATGATCAAACATTGGTTTAGACTGCTTTTGACAAGTAACAGTATTCTTAAAGAAGCAGAAACATTACTATTCAGCTTTGCAGTAACCTTTCTTTTGACGGACAAGTCAACCACTTCAACATGACAATCATTTTTTTTTTTTTTTTTTTTTTTTTTTTTTAGTTAAAATTGCCATTTTTGATCAGGCCAAACAGTTTTTATTTAGTAGGTTACAAAATTCCCTTAATGAGCATTTTATATAAATTTTTTATTTAAATATATAAACATTAGTGGATAGAGTTTGTTTACAATGCGGTTAGCAGTATATTCCGAAGCACAGTCGCATTTTTATTTAACTAAGCTTTGATTGTCAGCCCATTGTGTAGCGATAGAAAATGAACGATATGGAAACAGAGACAGACAAGACAGAATACCTAACTTTCATAATTTAAACAAAACTGATGAAAGAATGGCGATCGTGTTTGTTGACTCAGTCTTGTGGCTGTTTTGACCCCACTGTTATTTGTAGCTGTTTATATATTTCGTAATTTAACAGATACTGACGACGATTCACGTAAACTGACCAACTGTTTACAGCTGAAAATGTTTCATTGCAAAGCTGTTTTGCTATGAATTGTTTACCTTTCATTTCTTTAAATTAAATATCAGGAGAACTAAGTATGTATCGGATAAAAATTGGAAAATTAAGACATTTTTAAAACGACAGTCAGCAAATAAAACATAGTCCAGTGTTTGTGTGAGAGAGAGAGAGAGAGAGAGAGAGAGAGAGAGAGAGAGAGAGAGAGAGAGAGAGAGAGAGAGAGAGAGAGAGAGAGAGAGAGAGAGAGAGAGAGAGAGAGAGAGAGAGAGAGAGAGAGAGAGAGTTTTTTTCTATCCAGTCTTCTGGTTGCTGAAGAACAGATCTGACGTGAATCTGAGCAGATTACAATACCCTGGAAAGTTAATATAAAATAAATCGTTCGAACAGAAAACATAAAACATGTGACGCCATCGCTCTTCTTGCTGCACATTTCACACGGAGCTGATCATCGTCATGACAGCTCATCAGTCCAACAGCATCAGCAGCTTTTTTCTTAAAACCTGCGTTCAATGGTCACTTGCCGTGCGCGTATTAATATCATTAAAAATAATAATAATACCAAAAAAAAAAAAAAAAAAAAAAAAAATTAAAAAATTAAAATGCAATCCATTGTAATTTTCTAATTCGATATTCGCTCTCAGATTCAGTAAGATCACTTTTTTTGATTCAGTTTGTGCTCGGATGAACAAAAAAAACAACAACAAAAAACCAGCACCATAATTTGTAGATGTATCGTAATGCTGGTGTCAGTTAATCTAATGTGAAGCCGGTTTTACTTTTGCAAGCTTCGCTACGCCACAAAAGTACATTCTGTATAAAAAGTACAATAACATATCACATGAGTTGGCGGAAAATTACGAATGTTAGATACGTTTAATAACGATGACGATGATGATGATTATGATGATAATCAGATAATCATCTTTTCTTCTTTTTTTTTTACATTTTCTTTTTCTGTCTTCATCTTTTGTTTCTTATTTTTCATCATCTTTATTATTATTATTATTATTATTATTATTATTATTATCATCATCATCATCTTCATCATCATCAACATCATCGTCATTATTATAATTAATTCGTTTTTATAAATTGAAATTATAGACACAAAGGTAAAAAATAAGTTATTGTTACATAATTAAATTAATCTAACTCACGTATCTTATAAATTATGCTGACGTTAAAACAGCATTTGTTACATAATTAAGTTAATAGTGATGTAATAATTTGATTAACGTCAAGAATAATAACGTCTCCAGGACAATATTTTATAAAACATAATTAATTAAATGACGTCATGACATTGATTTTCTTTGTGTTAAAAAATATAACTGGTAGAAAAGAGAAGAAAATAAAAATAAAATAAACAAAATGCGATGAACAAAACATATTATTATTATTATTATTATTATTATTATTATTATTATTATTATTATTATTCCCCTTTTTATCCCCAGATTTTCAACACGAAAACGCGCCCTACTTCCAATGGATTCTCAAATCCGTACGTTAGTTTGTTGTTTAGTATTAATCATTTTCATATTTTTCATTATTTCATCGCAATAAATCGGTGGCGGTTAGGGGTTGTAAACTTCCCTGTTTACAATAAATATTACATATAAGTACGTAAGAACAACAATAACTGGATAATTAAGTAAATAATGGCGTCATTTTTTTTTTTTTTTTTTTTACAAATAATCATTCGGCAATTGTCGTTAATTTCCGGTAAAATAAATCTTGGATCCGTTCTTACAATGGCATATTTTAAACAGTTATTATTTCTATTGGACCGTTAATTAAAGCTGTACAAGAGGGTAAAATAATGAGATATCTGGAATAGCGAGAGAAGACCTTGTTTACATGCGTAGAGCATGACCCTACAGAAGAAAGCTAAAATTTCCTGATTGTACTTTCTTCATGAATGACCGTTAATATTCATCATATATATATATAACTTAGTTGATATTTTATAAAATAGGTAAAATAGCAAATAATAATAATAATAATAATAATCAATTAATTAATTAATCAATAATTTTTAACTGAAAAATACAAAAAGCGTTATGACAGTCACCAGTAAAGAAAAAATAATATCACTATACCACTGTTTGAAGTTATACAAATACTACCACTAATTCTTCTAGTACTAGCATTACTGCTACTACTCCTCCTCCTACTACTACTTCTATTACTGCTACAACCACTACAACAACTACTATACTACTACTGCTACCATTACTTCTAAACGAACGAATGAATTAATTAAAAACAGAAATAATATAGAACCTAAATGGTGAACTTCAGAATGTTTTATTTTACTCAGAAGAGGTTTGAACAGGTATCTAATTTCCTTAACGTGTTTAGCGATAGAACTATCATTATTATTATTATTATTATCATGCTTACATATAGCATTCAGTTACAGCTTATAACAAAATGAAAACCATTGACAACGCTCTGCATAATATTTTCTTTATTTTCGTTTCAGACGGATTTACATTTTCCGGAAATTATCGGATAACATTTGCAAATGCTGCCAGATCGAATCTCCAAGACCAACTTCCGCTACGGAGTATACGAGCATGACGGAAACGGACGACATGAAAATGACGTCAGATGCTTGTGGCGGACGCGTCACGCGAGTTCCTTACGTCAGACAGCAGCTGACCGACGCGGACAAAGATATTCTTCAACTCCATGTGACGTCACATAGCTCTGATAAAAACGTAATACAGTCTAGCGTGACTTCGCCAAATATGTAAATATATATCTAACAATAACTTTATATGACGTCATACTATTTTTGTTTTATTTTAATTTTTTTTAAAAGTCAACATGACGTAATCTATCAGTTTCAGAATTAATCTAAAAAAAAAAAAGGTGACCGGGAAAAGACGATAATTGTCTTCATATGAGTTTATTTCTGAATATTTCTCAGAACTAAGGAGTATTTCATGTGACGTATTATCATGACAAAATATTCAATTTCGCGTGATGTCATATTTGGACAAAGTCTTTCATTTGACGTCATATCAAGACAAAATGTTTCCAGTGACGTCATACCAAGACAAACTGTTTCCTGTCACGTCATATCAGAACAGAAGTGCTTCATGGAACGTCATATCAGGACAAACTGTTTTATGTGACGTCATATCAGACAAAAATCATAAAGAAACCTAAAAGTTGTATGTTTCCCAAGTCCTGTTCGTATGTTATGACCATTGGCATATGAACACATACAAACACAAACACACATAGAGACATACACACATACACACGCACAGCAATATATATTATATAACATTAAATTATATACCTAACATTAATAATAAGTTTGAATGTAATAATTAGCATATTATTTTAATTGTTTGTTTTTTGTTGTTGTTTTTTTTTTTTTTTTATTATTTTTTTGCATTAATGAAATATGGGAAAAAGAAGTTATACAGCTGTACATTTTATTTACTGTCATCTGATGCTGGCGGCTTAAAGTCAAAGAGAATTTCTTACCTGCCTATTTATTCTTGTTTATTGCGCATATTTAAAATAGTCCCAGGTAAGAACAAATGTAAACAATTTACATTCATTCATTTCATTTCCTGGAATTTACATGAGGGACTGGAATCAGAGAAGAAATTGGTGTTTAACTTTGTTTTCACATAATAAAGGATTTCAGTTATCAAATCTATTTTAATTAATTTTATTAAATTATCAAACTCATACACTGCGTCTTGTAAATGTCTGCTGTTGTTCAAACCAACATGAAACCATCAAACATAATGTTAATATTCGAAATCGTACTCTTGCTTGATTTGCTTAATGATAATTATATCTAACTAATTATTAAGGAGATTTAATTATTTTGAACAAATTCACGTGTAATGGAAGAACCTTTGTAATTGCAGAAAACGAGATCAACAATGACAGTAAATTAGTAGTAGTAGTAGTAGTAGTAGTAGTAGTACTAACAGTAAGAATAATACTAAATGTGGTAGTAGCAGCAGTAGTAATAACATTAGTAATAGTAGAAGCAACTACTACTATTACTACTACTACTACTACTACTACTAATAATAATAATAATAATAACAATTACGAAGAAAAGAAAAATAAACAACAAAAAAGCCCTGCTAAGTTTGGTTTACACTGAGAATTATTATTACAGACATATTTTGATTTCGCCTCGGTTTGTGACTTTAGTCAAGCATTATTAAACTGTTGCTAGTTAAGCTATTTTAAGTAACGTCAGTATAGCTAGGAATCTCGATAGTGTGTCAGATGTATAGTATTCTGTTACGTTGTGTATTTATTCTTTACAAAAATAAATACATTTGTGAAGACGAAAGGCCATTCTCACTATATTATTTGTAGGCCTAATATTTAAAAATAATCGGAATAATTCGGCCAAAATTCGTTAATGGCAAACGAAATGTTGATCCGATTTATCGAATAGTGTGAACGCACCTTAACGACTGTTATGTTTTCTGTCTTGTTGTGTTGTTTTTTACTTCTTTTTTTTTTCTGTTGATTTGTTTTAATTAAAGACAGTGTATCGTCAATAATTTACGGTAAACAATCGAAACAATATGTAGTGAAATTTCGCTATATATTGTTTCTTGTGCTTATAAATTTATTTCGTTTTAAAAATATAAAAACTATTTCGGTTCAGAATTTTTTTGTTAAATTGATCTCAGATTATAGACTTATGTTGGCACTTATTAAATAAAACACGTTATTTTGAATTTTTGATCATCATCACCGAATAATAATAATAATAATAATAATAATAATAATAATAATAATAATAATAATAATAATGATAATAATAATAATAATAATAATAATAATAATAATAATAATGATGATAATAATGATGATGATGATGATGATGACGATGACGATGATAATCATGCTGATTATGATTATGAATATGATGATGATGATAATGATAACAGATTAGCAACCATTAATTTGTTTATTGAAAAAAATAAAAATAAAAGGTAATAAAAAATACAACTTTCAACTATCGAGTTCTGTTACTATGTCAGCGTATATCAGTTCTGTTTGACGCAGAAACGTCTAGGGGGTTGGGGTTGGGGGTGGTGGGGGATCACGAATGCAGCAAAACGCCAGAGAACTGAGTCCAATGAAGGCCGTAAAGTCCGCCATTTTCAAGTCGATTCCGCACGTAGACGTCATCACCGACATCCAACTCGAGAATCACTGCGCAGAATCCAATATCCCCCCAGTCGGAATCGACGCCTTGGTAGGTGAAAGCTTCCGACACGACCACGCCCTGTTTGAGAATCTCCAGCGCGAGGAACTGGCGGGGTTTGCTGACCGTCTGCAGCAGAAACTGATAAACCCCGGACAGCGGGGCCCGGAATACACCGGACCCCGGATTGTAGCCGTTGCCCACGTTGATGAGGACGTTGTCGAAGCGGAGAGTGTCACGTCGCGCCAGATTGTCGACAGAGGCCTGTGAAAACTGTGCTGTGAAAACGACAGGTCGATGTTTACCTGTTTGAAAATAAAAAAATAAATAAACGAAGTTTAGACAAACACGCGCACAATGCGGTGAAGGTGACCATGACACTAAGAAATATGAAATTTCATTTATACGTACAAAAAAAACCCACAAATGAAGCAGAATAAATATATAGATAAAAAGGAATAATTATAATAATTAATTAGTTTAAAACTTTTTAATAATGAACTAAATAAATAATAATTTAAAAAAAAAATAATCATAATAAAAAAAATATATATATAAATAAATAAATACGTTTTTCGTACAAGTTAAGCAAAGTGTTCATGAATTTTAACATGAAACATTTACAAACTCTGACACAACAGTCAACTCAAATGAATATCCAAGAAAAATACTTTAACTATATTTGAATAATGTTGATACTTCATGACATGTTGCCTTATGATATAGAAGTCTTTCGTTTTAGATTCATCATTTACAGTTAATTAGTTTAAAACTTTAAAAAAAAAAAAAAAAAAAAAAAAAAAAATAATAATAATAATAATAATAATAATACCTTGTAATAGAGGAATCTTTCGTTTCAGTTCTATAATTTCTTGTCGCAATACGGTATTGGTGTCTTCCAAAGCCGACGTCTTCTGTTTCAAAGACTGAACGTTCGTTTCCAGTTCAGTAAAATGGTCATCTGTAACTATTAAGCAAGAATAAAGTCTAAAACCAACCAGTAACATCACAGTTGTTATTTTGTGGAGTGACATGGTGCAGTCTCGTGTAGAGTGAATTCTAAAACTCGTTGGATGTTGACAGAAAGACGAACGTGATTTTGAAACGCTGAAGAAAACACGACTTCTTTTCTCAAATATTATTTCTAGTGAAAACCTTGATCCCGTCAACAAACTGAGCGACACTGGTTGGTTTAACTTTTTAAAATACAGAGAAGGGAATAAAGGGAGGTCGAAAGGGTTTTTGTAATAATAATAATAATAATAACAATAATAATAATAATAATAAAAATAATAATAATAATAATAATAATAATAATAATAATAATAAATAATAATAAAATAATAATAATAACAATAATAACAATAATAATAATAATAAAAATAATAATGATAATATTAATAATAAATAATAATAATAATAATAATAATAAATAAATAAATAAATAAATAAATAAATAAATATTATATATAAAAAAGAATTTATGAAATCAATCCATTTTTTAACTACATCAATTATGAATAAATAGATAAACACAAAATACAAAAAAACATATTAATAATTTTATTATTTAACACCAGAAGTGGTTAATCCTTCCATCAGCTTGCAAAAACTTAAGTAATAGTCGACTGGTTTGTGGATGTCAGGTTTGTCTCTAAACACCACACTGTCATTTTCTTCTAAACCTTTCTCTGACGTTTTTGCAATCTGAGATGAAGTCTCAACGTTTTTGTTTTGAAATACCATGAGATGAACCACAGAATCACTGAACAGAATCATTTTGAACCACAGAATCATCATTCTGAACACCATGAACCACAGAACCATCATTCTGAACACCATGAACCACAGAATCATCATTCTGAACACCATGAACCACAGAATCATCATTCTGAATACCACAAAACACGGAACGATCATCCTGAATGCTACAAAATACTTTATCTTGAAGACAATGGATCTCAGAAGGATTGTGTTCAATACCATGCAGCATGCAGTCATCGTTAACACATGAATTAAACATCTTGTTCTGTCCACCACATCCACTGATGTCAGGAACACGGTTCACCGAGGGATTTCTACAAGCTGTGTAATGAACACCACATCCACTGATGTCAGGAACACGGTTCACCGAGGGATTTTCAAGCTGTGTAATGAACACCACATCCACTGATGTCAGGAACACGGTTCACCGAGGGATTTCTACAAGCTGTGTAATGAACACCACATCCACTGATGTCAGGAACACGGTTCACCGAGGGATTTCTACAAGCTGTGTAATGAACACCACATCCACTGATGTCAGGAACACGGTTCACTGAGGGATTTCTACAAGCTGTGTAATGAACACCACATCCCAGCTCACAAGCTTTAGATGTAAAGTTTGTGAAGGAGGATTCTGCTGAGTCCTCACTTTTCTCCAAACACTCACAACCAGAAACACTGTTGTGTTTACACACAGACGTACGTCTCCGTGATTTGCTAAAAGAAATGCTGGAGGCTTTTTTCCTTTTCCGATCTCTTCGTTCACTGAAGTAAAAGTCAGTCTCGTTCTCAGGACTTAGACTGCGGTTTGTAACCAACCTGGGAACAAAATCGCTGATGTTATCAGTTCTTGCTGGATTTGTAACCATGTTGTGTGCATTTGTAACCAAATGACAGGTGTTTTTATTACTTCTGAATGTCTTTGAAACCAAACACTTATCTGTAACTGACTTTATATCAATATTATTTGAAACTGTAACAGGCTTGTTAGCAAAATAATCAGCATCATTTCTTAAAACTGTCTTTGTAGTTTCATTACTTGAAACTGGCATGGTAACCAAGTCACTGTTGTTATTTTTAACTTTTCTTGTAACCAATTCACAGGTATCACCACTGGTAACAGTTTTTGTAACCATATCACTGGTGTTTGACTTTGTAACCAAATCAATACTATTATCACCAGTGGCTGATTTTGTAACCAAATCTCTTTTACTCTCTCTAATGCCTAACTCTGTAACCAGCTCATTAGTAGTAGCACAGTCACTAGAATCTGGTTTTGAATGACATCCAGAATTCACCTGACAGTACAGAAATATCTTACAGCATTCTGTTGCATTTCCTTCTGACCTGAGGTTGAAGATTTGTTTCTGACGTGTTTCTTTAACTTTGTTAGCCGACAAAAATCTCTCCAGGTGACAGTTATCAAAGTGAACAAAAGGACACCCCCCATCCTCTCTGGCACTAAGCAGTCTCTTCTGAAATTGTAATAAATAAATAACTAAATAAATACATTAATATTTAACAGATGAAGTGATGAAATTTTTGCACGGCTGAAAATGTAAAAAAAAAAAAAAAAACCGACAAAGACTGTTTAAAAAATTATAAATTTCAATTACGTAAATGAAATGTACTTTGACTTTATTTATTACACATTCGCAAACCTGTTGTTTTATTTTTTAGATTCAGACTGCAAAACAAAATAACACGAAAGTATACATAACGAATTTACTCTATTTGCATGTGTGTGTGTGTGTGTGTGTGTGTGTGTGTGTGTGTGTGTGTTTGTGTGTGTGATGGGTACATATGGTGTAAATTCATATTTTATATAAACCAATGTGAAACCTGAAGAGCTGAGCAGCAGTGGCTGACATAGTTTCTTCTCGACCCCTCAAGTCCGTACAGATGTCTGATGTTGTAAACATATCTCTTCTCCTCTTTCTTCCAGTTGTGATGGCAACCGTTTGGCGCTGAAGATGCCTGGGAATATTCTTCACTCCAGAATATTAATGCCTGTTGCAGTGGCATCCCTATCTCCTTAAGAAAGAGTGTGTACTGAATCTAAAAACAAATAAAACTGGAAATACATACACACACACACATATATATATATACATATTTAAATTTTATTATAGTCTTCTTTATAACTTGTGGTTACTTTATACAGAGATAAAATGTACTTTGTAATTTTCATTATGCTGGAAAACCATTTTTAACAGCATACAGAATAACACTGATATCTATACCACTAACAAAATAATGATAATACTCAAACAATAAAATGTATAAGTATATATACATGTATATATATATTATTCATTTGTTTACAAAACAAAATTAATGAAGGAAAGAGCATATATATAGCTGCCTATTTAGTATGTATAGTAATGTACACAGACACATATTCTTACATATACACACAAAAATATACACATATATAGTAATGTACACATACACACACACTGACAGACATATAGTAATACACACACACTGACACACACACAGACAGATAGTAATACACACACACACACACAGACAGACAGATAGTAATACACACACACACACACACAGACAGACAGATACTAATATACACACACTGACACACACACACAGACACACACACAAAATGAAATGTACCCTGTCGTGGTGGTGAAGTCTGTGTTTCTGTTTTAAAACTTGGTGCAGACTTTTCATACAGGGAGGAAAACGATGGACCAGTCTATGAATATTATCACAACCCACAGACAAAGCTGCAGGAATAGAACGATAATCTGAGTCCTGGTAAAATCTTCTGAATACAGCCTGAAAATTATATTATACAATAAATTGTAATCAGAATTATGAATACAATTAAAAAAATAATAATTAAAAAAAATACTAATAAAACTGAATTTCTTTAATTAGATTTAAACAGTAGTATGGAAATTATTTTATAGTGAACAAAAATAAAATTTGAAAAAGAGAAAAAATTATTAGCTTGAATATTAAAAGTAAAACAAAGAAAAATTTTCAATAAATTTTTAATTATTAAGCATCATGCATCTATTATTTAAAAATCATAATATTAATTAATTTTAAAATTAGGTTATTTGAAAAAAAAATTGTGACTTTAAATTGAATGAATTTGCATTTAAAAACATCTCAAATAATTTTAGTATACATTTAACAAGATTTTAAATGTTAGGTTATTTAATTTTTCAATTTTTGAAATAATATTTTAGGATTTGAAGTTGAATGAATTTAAATTTAAAAATATACCAAACCTTTTTGCTGTATTATCAATTCTGGTATATGGAAACTTATTAGACTTGAAACTAGTTGAGAAATTTTGAATTTTACATACTTTCACTTTGCATGACAGTCTTTGAATCCTTTCGTCAGATCTGATTTGAGTCTGAATTAATTCTTCCTTGTCACAAACACTGGCTGTCAACAACTTTTTAAACAGCTCAACCAAAACCTCTTTCAGTTTTGAGAAAGGGACGTAAGCCAAACCATTCTTCAGAATTACTTCCCTTTTTGAAACAAGGCTTAACACAGCTTGAAATGGCAGGGTGAAATAATCTCCATGGCAACCTTGCATGTATTTTCTAATCACAGACTTCCATGATTTGCAGTTACCTTGGATACTAAGAAATGCAGCAAGTAAATGTTTTGTGTTCTGTTCATTGAAAAGATCTTCTTCAACTTTTTTTGCTTCTTTACAATTGCGTTGAACAGATTTTAAAAGATGATAAATTTCTGTGCTTGTCATGCATGTAAAGCGAAAAGCAAACAAAATAGTTTCTGCTTCAAAAAAGAATGACTGAGCTTCCAAATCAACACCAAGCAACAATCTGAAAGTAAAACAGATTTTTAAAATTTTATATTTGAAAATTTATACAGCGGTTCTTGTATGAAAATATGATTAGCAATCACATAAAAAAAACACTTTATAGTAAATACTGATTGGAGTTAAAACAAATGAAAATTATTATAAATGACCTATATTTTTTATTAAAAATTATTTGTTAATTTTAAATTATAATAAAATGAATATGAATAAAACCTTTGATAACTTCAAGATTACATAATATTAATATTAATATTATTATAAACAATTATTTGCTATCAGCCATGTTGTTATACTTTAATAAAGCCATAATTACTCTAATGTATATATTACATTATACAATAAATTATGATCATATTATGTTTTGAAAATATATATATATTATTATAAAACTGAATCATAAATGCGTTTAATAATTAATAATTAGGTAAGACAGGCTGTGATTTTACAACTAGTATATAATAATTATTAAGAATAGCGACACTGTTTAACAATATCATGAATATGTACTACTACCTCAGAATGAAGTGTGATATATTATCTTCCTGGGAACCAGCGATTAGGCAATCAGAATTCTGGACACATTCTTCGTTTTTCACTATGTCCAGCAGACGAAGCTCTTGCCCGCCAGCTCCGTGAACTTTCGACAAAAAAGCAAGTCGCTTAACAGCGATCTTTTCCAATTCGTGCAGTGACATAAAGCCCGTCACTGGCTTTAGATAAAACGACATCGGAAATGGTGAAACGATTTTTATATATTTTCTAAATACATGTATAATATTTACTTTCGGAAATCATTTTGTTATAATTCCCGCTATTTGTTTGCTGTTGTCAAAGCGAACCAGTCTAGCTATCTGTATATCTGGAATTATCTCCCTTCAGCTGAACCAATCTTAATAGACTTTCCTCCGATTATACTGTTCTACTTACCTATCAATTGAAATATAAAAAAGTATTTAAAACTATCTAAACAAAACTGTAAAATCAGCCATTTTTACCCCCTTCTCACTGTTGCAAGTAACCATTCGCTTGCCTAATAGGAGTTAATGAAAACGTGTCACTCATTTAAATATTAAACAAGGAAAACAGAGCCTATACATTTTTGGAAAAATACAATGCTTTTTTAGTTTTTACTTTTGTTTATTTCTATAATTATTTTCAATTTTTATGTTCTGATTTTATTTTATCTTGGTGCTGTCCAATTTAAGCGTAAATGAATTTGTCTATAAGCATAATCTGATTATACTGGAGAATGGTCTTTAGTCACTTTAAATCACTTAAATGGAAATTGAAACATTTATTTATTTATGTTTTATTTATTTTGTTATTTGTTATTTTATTATTTTATTTTATTTTTCTTCATTATCTATCCTGGATGTGTTAATTTGAATATTCTTCTGGTGTTTTTACAATTAGTTTCTCGTTTTTTTTAAAAACAATATATATACATTGTGATAAGAATGGAAACAGAAATGTGAATAAAAAGTAGAAAAATAAAATAAAATAAAATAAAATAACAAATATAAGGGCACAAATCTCCACTATCCCCAAAACAAACAAACAAAAACAAACAAAACAAACAACAACAAACAAAACAAACAAAACAAACAACAACAAACAAAACAAACAACAAAAAAATAAAAAAAAACAATTGCAAAGAACAAGAAGAAAAAGAAGGATAAAATAAAACCCTATTCCGTTCCAAAAGTAGATAGATCTACTGGTCCTGTTTAATATATATATAAGCTTGAAATAAATTTCGTTAAAAATTTATCTGAATAAATAACTGTACAATTTTATGTTACAATATTTTATTGCAGTCGACGTTTACATTACAGACTGAAAGGCAGCATCCTGCCATAACTGAATTTTTTATCATTATTATTATTATTTATTTTTTATTATTTTTTTTTTTTTTTTCTGTTGCAGACGACAGTTCAAACGGAATCTGTAACGGTCTAAAACATGAACATATTTCTAAGACTTTGTCCCAGTCCGTGCATTGCTCTGTTAAAACTGCCCCACATGCTGTTGAAATTCCAGTCTAGCTGTCTCATCATTTGATCAAAGTCAAAGCCGAATATGTTCGCGTCGACTACTGTTACCGGCGCGCCACAGTAACACTCGATTATCTCCCTTCTTCCATTCCACATGCTCGCGATCGTCATTCCGCGCCCACTACGACAGCAGTAGACGTTGCCGTTGATGACGCTGATGCCTCCGGTGATTCCTGGTCCGCGACACATCTCATTGGTGCTACATCGATTAGGCAGTGGAGGTCCTAAAATAAATAAATAAATAAATAAATAAATAAATAAAATAATAAATATAAATAAATAAAATAAATAAATAAATAAATAAAATTAAAACAATAGAAAAAGATACAGTGGATAGCTGCAAAAATGAATATGGTTTTTACCCCCCAAATTTTTTTAATTAGGATCAGTGGTTCCCAACCTTTTTTGATCCATTACCTACTTCAGCATCTAAAAAATGTTTGTGCCCCACCCCCGTTTGATATAAAAACAAACTGAGATTTCTAAAAGTGTAATTACTGTAATACAAAGTAGAAATCTTTTATTTAAACAAAGCTAAAAATTAGGCTCCAAAGTGAAAATAAACTGCTGGTAGGTGCTGCCAGACACACGATAACACGAGTAGAGGAAGTGTATCTGGAAGTTGGGTCGTGTTACATCACTTTCAAATTATCCCACATTATATTCAAGTCCCCCCCTCCCACCTTGGGAATCACTGATCTAGATGTATACAAAAGTGTATCTTTATGGATTATTTTTTATTATTTTTACTATTATTATTATTATTATTATTATTATTATTATTATTATTATTATTATTATTATTATTATTATTATTAATAGTGTTGTTATTGTTGTTGTTGTTATTTGTTATTGTAACTGTTACATCAGTGTTGTCTAAATGTTGTTAATTCTTAGTTATTAGAATCAGTATTAGTTTTATTCCTATACAATGGAACTGAGAGAAACTGTAATAACAATATTTCAAAATATTTGTTATAAAATGAAAATATTATACGTTGTAAAGTTAAGTTAAAAACAACTTTTTTTTTAAAATATATTTTATGTTAATAATACTTCTTTTAGTAATTAGTAATACATGTAATAAATAAATGAATAAATGAATAAATAAATAAATAAATAAATCGATTTTTAGCACATCACCAAAACCAAAGATTTAATAATGTCCACTCCTAACAATATTAAAAAACAACAACAAAAAAACAACAAAAAAGCGAGAAAAACTAAAACAAACAATCATGTGTTACCATTAAAATTTCTTTATTTTGTGTTGTTATAAGTAAGAAAACAAAATTAGTAAATATACTTTATCAAACCGCTTTGCTGAAAATAAAAATATTTTCATTAACTTTTTCACAATCTTTCTTTCTTTCTTTCTTTCTTTCTTCGTTCTTTCTTTCTTTGACACTGCCTGCATTTGATATTCTGCTACAGAAATATACAGATAAAATCCTTCCTTTTTCGTGCGTTACAGATGTTTTTTAAAGTGGGGTTGGGGGGTATTTGTTTGTAGTCGGCTTTCGATAGTGAAATTATACAGCATTAATTATTAATCATTGCTGTGCTAAATAATAAAGGAATTAATTAATATGTACTTAAAAACTTTATTATTAGCGACTCTTTTAGGTGTTGATACCTCATTTCGTAAAGTCATGTTATCTGTACCCAACAAGGTTTATGCACGTGAATACATGCATGTATTTTTACATGTTTAACATATTAATCATACACACATTCACATATCGATTTTAACCAGCCATGTGACATTGACTAGAAAGGGAAAAAGACCAAATCGGTCTACTAAGGAGGATAGATCTTGCAACCAGTGACACCACAACCAAGCTCCTATCTACGTAGCTGCAGCATAACAAACAAGTGATAAAGTATATTATTCTTTTTCACTTATATATAATTATATGAGTAATACTGATATGTATATATATCGATTACTAATTTTACTCGTTAAATTCGTATGATTAATTTCTACATGTTCAATGCCAATATCACAGTCACGTCTTTACCACTATACCAGTAACATAAAGCAAAATTTAGTATATAAATAAATAATAGAATGTTATAGTTGTATATACAAATGATGCTACTTATATAAAATAATATCTAAATGTTAATTTAATCGGATGCACTGTGCGAGTTTTTCATTCAGTATTACTCAGTAACCGTCATCTGGTATTACAAATTAGACTGCGAAATATTGTTCGCTAGAAAATCTTTCAGAATTTGTTTGTGACGGGAAATAATATAGATATAAATAATCAGACAGTTAGTAACAATTCTGAATATATAGAGATAAATAAATAAATAAATATATATATATATATACTAACAAGATGAAATAGCCCAGCTCGAGGAAAATACTGAAATGGTATTGTTCGTGTCATAAAATAGTTTCTGGGACAATAATATTAATAATGTACGTACAAAATGAATAATAACATAAAAGAATTAAAGGCTATTAATATAATAATATCACAGTAACAGTTGTTATGTACAGAACAGGATATGTACACATACACTTACATACATGAACAACATCGTACTAAGGTCAATAGGAAACTGTTACTGTGAATTAATAGATTTATGCAGCTGTAAGACGCGTAACAAATAATATTTTCAAACATGGAAGTTTTATTACGTAACACTGCGTCACGGAAAGGGACAAATTGTCAGTTTCTGAGTCACGTTCGGTAAATTATTTCCATGTGACAGTAACTTTTATTTCTTTTTAATATTTTTTTTTTTTTTTTTTTTTTTTAAATTCTCAAAATACAGAAACATGTATTTTCTTGTATTTTTATTGTTTTGTTTTATAAAAAAATATTATATATATATTTTTTTTTTTTTTTTTCAAGGGGTATGAAGATTTGTTTGCCGGTTTTTAATAGAGAAACATACAACATTAACTATTAATCGTAAAGCTGAAAGGAATTATTAAAATCTTTTTGGATAATAATAATAATAATAATAATAATAATAATAATAATAAAAAAGAAGAAGAAGAAGAAGAGCAACAATAACAGTAACATGATAATACTAATACTAATAATATTAATAACAATAACAATAACAATAATAATAAAACTATACAAGGAGAAGACAAAAAGGATATGGGTGTTGTCAAGGATTTCAAACGGGGACGAATTTTTTTCAAAATTTACGCTGTATAATTTCCGACATAAAACGAATATTATTAGAAAGTCAAAATGATATTGCTGCGTGCCCCATTTCATTTCTAGATCTGTGTACTTCATAATTTTATATGACAAACAGGCTCATGACTGGGTGTTTGCACGAGCTGTCACTTCAGATGCATGTCAGGATAATAAACATGAAAGCTCAGATTTAAAAATAAATAAATAAAAAAATAAGGAAAGTAAGCGAAGAAGAAGAAAAAAAATGTCATGTTCTTTTCTGAAATATTTGCTAAGTGATAAGAAAAGAGCGTCGTTGAAGATAAAGTTAAACTTGTTAAATTAAAAATAAAAATAGTTATTATATGGGTTGATTTGGTTATTTGTTTATCATGCAGTTATCGTCGCCATCATCATATTATCATCATCATCATCATCATCATCGAGATAAAAAGCTGAGTTTTTGTCTGTTATAGCGGTCTGTTATACTTGAACCAGTGTATTTTCAAACCATTCAGTTTATTTTATTTACTTTATTTATACACTTTCGTTTTATTTATTATTATTATTTATATATTATTACTACTTTATTTTATTTTATTTTATTTTATTTTATTTTTAATTTTATTGTTAATAATATTAATATCATTATTCTAAATGTGTTTCAGCACTGATTTAATACGTTAGTTAAACTGCTTGAGGCGGAATTAGCACAAACCGTCTTTGCGGTCAACTCGGATCAAATAAATTATTATCCTGAAGCCTGTGACTATAAATTACCTGAAGCTGTCTGCATTTTAAACAAAACTGGTAGCGGGAGAAGCACTTTAAATTCTGTAAGCAGGCTGTAACACTGTAATTTCCATACCTCTTTCAATTTTGCACGCCATATTTTTGCATATATATATATATATACACACACAAACATTTAAACAACAACAACAAAAAAAAAAAATTATTTTGTGGTTTCCATTGTTTTGACTAAACTAATTCATTTAATTTCCGTTTCGATAAAAAAAACCCCACCTCATAACCTTTTAATAGGTTTTTCTTTTCATCATACATAGCACTTTTGAATGTTATTTAAATTTTGGAAATCGTCTTTTACTTTATACTTAACAAAGTCGCTAAGTTTTGCTGCGTCGCATAATCTGCCCAGAATGCTCGGCTCAGATTCGTCACGATGTCGTTTATGACGTCACCAAAAATCTGCACGTCAGCCGTTGTCACCGACGTGCCGCAGTAACATTCCACCCACTCGTGGCCGTTCACCCAGATGCTGGACATACTCATGTGTTCTCCGTGGCCGCAGCAGTAGGTGTCGTTTTTGAAGGTGCTCAAGCCGTGGACGTCGTAACGTGAACATTCGTCGTTTTTCAAACACTGATGAGGCGGACGAACTAGCCAAATTAGTAAATATTAATAATGTTAGTAGATAGTGAATAGTTTTAGTATAGTAGCAAGAGCAGTAGTAGTAGTAGTAGTAGTAGTAGTAGTAGTAATGGGGGTAGTTGTAGCAGTAGTAGTAATAGTGGTAGTATAGCAGTGGTGGTATCAGTAACAGTAGCAGTAATAGTAGGAGTGGTAGTAGTGGTAGTAGTAGTAGTGGTGGTGGTGGTGGTGATAGTAGTAGTAGTAGTAATAGTGGTACTATAGTAGTAGTGGTATCAGTAACAGTAGTAGCTGTAGCAGTAATAGTAGTGGTTTTCACAGTAGCTATAGTAACAGTAGTGAATGTAGTAGAAGTAGTGGTAATAATAGTAATCATAGTAGTAGTAGTAATAGTGCTTATAGCAGTAGAGGCAGTAGTAGCAGTAAATGCGATAGTAGTAATAGTCGATAGAAGTCACTGTTGATAGTAGTAATAGCATCAGGAATAGTTTTAGTAGCAACATCAGTAAAAAATAAAAAAATAATTAATAATAATAACAGCCCAGAATAAAATGGCATCAAGAGAAATAGACGTCACGTGACGGAGTTACGTAAATAAATGGCGTTTCTTACCGCAGTGACACCACGTTTTGGCGAATCCAGTCACGTTTTCCGTGTGCAGACTCATCGAGTCGCCCGCTTTACAACAGTACTCGACTCCGTGCACCGTCCCAACGTTCTTTGAACCAACACATTTATCTCCAGTTTCACACGTGTAGGCTATACGAGAGAGAAAGAAAGAGAGAGAGAGAGAGGGAGAGAAATGTATTTTTAAAAGTACAGCTAATGAAATTGTAGTCAGCATGCGTGTAAAAAGAGAATAACTTCACTCCCGTGCTTAGCAGTTTTAAAAGATAATCAAGCCTTCTTGTCTCCCCATAATAAAATCCCATGTTAAAATATATTTATATCTATAGATATAGATATATAGATAGATAGATAAAGAAAAACACAAAACGAACAAACAAACAAACCCCTCCCCACATACACATATAAGACTTTGAGGAAACAAGAATAATTATCAACTGTTTCTAATTGTGTGGTTTTTTTTAAATATTAAAATGTACCTTTGGTGATGGGAAGAAATGGTCTAAATATATTCAGCATATATTGAAAACAAAGTTTTATTATTATTATTATTATTATTATTATTATTATTATTATTATTATTATTATTATTATTATTATTTTTATTATTTAACGCTTTTTTCAGCCCCTTGAAACCCCCCCAAAAAAAAAAACTAGTAAAGACAATAAATAATACAGAAGCAAAAAAAAATAATAATAATAATAAAAAAATATATATAATAAAAAAATAAATAAAATAAAAAATAAGCTGCAACAAGAAACAAACAAATAAAAAAACAAATAATAATAATAATAGTACGAAGAAGAAGAAGAAGAAGCTAATGCGTTTACAAAATAAGTTATTTACCCTAGATCTCTCTCCAAACAATAAAAAATAAATAAATAAAAAAATGAAGTTAAAGAATTACAAGATACCAGTAAAAGAGAACTGTATTCTATAATTTATCTAATTTGACTTACTTCCTGGACTAGTTCGTAAAGCGAAACAGCTCACAAAAAAGACTGACAAGAATGTTACTACGATTAATTTCATGTTTTCTCCCTAGCGAAACCTAGAAAAAACAGAAATATATCACCGTAGAGAAAAAAAAAAGAAAAAAAAAGAAGAGACGAAACAAAGCAATAACCCAAGTTCAAATGCGAAGACCTAGACTCGTGAAAACAAACACAAACAAATAAATGAAGTTTATGCATTATGCAAAATGAAAATTTTAATATGTTTTTTTATTTTGCTTCTTTGGTAATATAAATGCTTATATACAAACACACACACACACACACACACACACACACACACACACACACAGACACACATATACACACACACATATACACACACACATATATGTACACAGTATGTTAGTATGTATATATATGTGTGTCCGTGTCTGTGTGTGTGTTTGTGGGTATGTGTGTGTACATAAGCGTATTAAAATATATATGTATTTATATTACCAAAGAAGAAAAATAAAAATATATTTACGTTCATTAATTAACGACCACACATCCACGCACACATCCACGCACACACACACACACACACACACACACACACACACACGCATCAAGTAAAACACTTACCAAGCGCAGGTGAAACGTTTCGCGAGCGAGGCTAAGAGTGAATTACACGCAAAGTGAAGAAGACAGATATATTAATATAAAACCCCCGCTAGGTAGCGCTTTTACCCGTGGCGTTCATCAACTTGTCACTGCGCGACATTTTCTTTCTGTTTATCTTTATTTACAACCACCATCCGCGGGATGTCTCCCAGATAAGCATTTAGTTGTTTTTGTTTTGTTAAGTTTTCGTTACCTGATGCTCTCGTTTCCCTTTGAATTCACGGAATGGAGTACATAGACGCACACCGTGTGATACTGTGAACGTTATTTATATCTCTCGTGCAATAAAATAAACTTAATTTTTTTATTTATAAATACTCAGTTTAATTTCGTTTCTCAGATAAAAGCAGTTACTAGTAGCCTGTAGTGCAAAACAGCAAATAGAAATATACCACTTTAATAACAGAGTTAATAACGTCAACATATTTTGTTACGATTTTATTAATGAAATGAAACGTCAGCATTATGAAACAATGAGAAATAAATTTCGTTTAATAGCTTAACACCGAGAACGTTAATTCGTTCATTTATGCTGTTCTTTTGGTTGTTGAACATTTATTTCAAGATACACTTGAAAACACGAATGAATATTTATTAAACATTTCTTATTTTAAGATACACTTGAAAACACTGATGAATATTTATTAAACATTTCTTCTCTTTTCATCATCCATTCATTAACACTGATTTATTTTTTGTTATCAGCTATTAAATGATAACTGTTTACTCTAGAAAGGAAACCCGACCGACGAACGTTTTTCCCCTTTCAAATTAAAAATAATCTCTGTACAAGTATAGACGACTTTCTATGGATCTAACCTATTCTAAACTAAAATTATATGATATAAATAAATCTTAGATAATATTAAAGTTAATAATGTGTCAGTTGTTAGTTATTTTTTTTTTTTTTTTTTAATTATTAATTAAAAATTATCGACTATATTACATATAATTACCAAAAGCTGTTAGTGATGTAAGAATTAAATATATGGTAAAACAGAAACTACTTTATTTGGGTAATTTTTCAATAATTTACAACATTAGTTTTTAAATTATCATTTATCTTTAACAAAAACAACAACAACAACAAAAATAAATAAATAAATAAATAAATAAAATGAAAAAATAAAAAAATAAATAAATAAAATTAAAAAACAAATTAAAAAATAAAATGAATAAATAAAAATAAAATAAAATGTATCGACATCTGAAAATCATGTATTAACATGAATTAATTTAAACCAGTAGGACACTGTACAATTCTCATACCTTCTAAAATTAACCTTTTCAACGTAGACATTATTGAAAACTAAGTCTGTATCTGCTATGTGTGTGTTCAAGATGGCTCACCGGTGACAGCATGTACTTTAAACGAAAAAAAAGAATGTTGAGATGTCTGTCATTTGTCATTTACATATGACTGTAACTGAGAGGTTTAGTATACACGAGGATACATCTACTAGAAAGTCACGTCAGGTGAAGATAATAAAAGTTAAACTTTGGTTTATTTATCAACGTAAGTAATGTTTTCTATCATCGACAGTTAATGAGTATAAAATAGTACATTCCGAGAAATGTAGAAGTGAAAAGGAAAATCAAACATTTGAACGAGTACAGATATCGAAGATTGCGCGGAGTATTTCAGTGGGTTGTTTACGAAATGTTAAAATGGAACAATATGTAATTAATATTGTATTTAATACTAGATTAATTATTTGACTGAAAAGTGATTTTGTCGACATTTGAATGAAATGAAAGCACTAACGAATCCTTCGAACACGATCGAGGCTATAATAGATGTGTTGCCGTCTGCTTTTTTTTTATAAACGAAGAATGATATTCCTACGCCAATGCACCGCAATTAGTTCGTGATGGTAAACACAGCAATATTATAATTATAACCGCTAGTGACAAATCCAGAAATGTTGTTCCACCGAATATTACATCAGTATCTGCCAATTAATAAAACTATATATATATATATGTGTGTGTGTGTGTGTTAATGTGGAGAGAGAGAGAGAGAGAGAGAGAGAGAGAGAGAGAGAGAGAGAGAGAGAGAGAGAGAGAGAGAGAGAGAGAGATCTTCCCATTTGTTACACATCCCATTTGTCACACACCTGACAACAACTACACAGGTGAAACGAACTGGTAATCAAATGCCTTCTGCCTATCATACAGTAACATTCACATCTTCCCAGTTGTTACAGTCACATTAGGGAAAAATAAAGCAAGCTTCTCCTAACAAACAAGAACAGAAATATTTATACACTGTCATCTGTAATAAATTCAGTCGCGTGACATCAGAATGATTATAAATTATTACATCACATTTAACTACATGTAGCACTAGGCTATATATTACAGTGTTTCAGCTCATATCAGTATATATATTTTTTCAGCCAAGTTCAGCCGGCTTCAATAATATTATAAGGGCTTGCTTAATTTTAAATATATGCGAAACTTTCAGTTACTTTAATGATCAGATATTAAACTTTATAATAAAGTAAATATATTAACATCTGGACTTAACTTCTACGGAAAAAAAAAGAAAATTGGCTTATTTAATATTGTTTTATCAGGAAATGCAAAAGATGGGAAATGACAAAAAAAAAACAACAACAAAAAAAACAACAACAAACAAACAAGCAATTTGAAAATGGAATATTTATTTAGTTAGTTAGTTGGTCAGTTAGTTAGTTAGTTAATTAATTTTTTTAAAGTTTCAAAGTAATTTATTAATATTATTATAATCATCATCATCATCATCATCATCATCATCATCATCATCATCATTTGGCGACTCGATCCAGTTGTATGATCTCATTCTATATGCAATTAAATGAAATCACACATACTGAAAATCCACATATGTTTTGAGGGGGCGTAGCGATGGCATTATGGGGGTTTCTGTAATAAGCAAAGGATTTATGAGTTAGGCGTGAGCATTTCCACAGATGGGAATATATTTCATAGAGGCAAAGAGAAAATGCCGGAAAGCCACGATTTTTTTTTACATAAGTCCGAGTGAGTTCACAGAAACTTTGATGATCTGCGACTGCGTAATCTCCGCTATTTGACGTCATTCAAAATAATTTCTGTGGTGAAAAGAGTTTGCGTCCGAACGTCTGAAATGTAGCCACGATGTTTGAAAACAGTTTATTTTTAGTCATTTCGTAAAGAAGGTAATAGCTATTAAGATTAATTCATTAATTACAGAGATAAATAGTTAATGATGGAATATGAGTATAATTTATAATTATACTGAATTATAGATAATGAAAGGTGT
Organism: Chrysomallon squamiferum; assembly: GCA_012295275.1. Lineage (NCBI taxonomy): Eukaryota > Metazoa > Mollusca > Gastropoda > Neomphalida > Peltospiridae > Chrysomallon > Chrysomallon squamiferum. The sequence goes on along the minus strand of CM022668.1, from coordinate 16,028,942 downwards.
CGTCTGTCTGTGTGTGTGTGTGTGTGTGTGTGTATGTGTGTATGTAAATTGTAATTGCGAATTAATATTTATATATGAGCTCAAGGACAGTATTGCAAATACCTTGTCAACAAAATGATAAATGACAGCAATAAATTTCATAATATATAAATAATATGTATGTATATATTTTTAAATTTAAATTTTTTTTCTAATGTTATTCTATTTTATTCAGTCACGCCAGTATTTTATCCAATTTTTTTAGCGTTATTTAAAGATGTCTACATCTAAACACCATTCAAGTTTTCCGCAGGAACTAAGAAATCAACAGCCTGAATCTCACCTTTATATTAAGCGGTAAGAATGATTTTTTTTCTTTAAATTATGTTATATTGTACTATATTTTATATGTTTATTTATTAAAAGTATAAAGTATTGTATTATATTATGTTATATTGTACTGTATTTTATATTTTTATTTATTAAAAATATTGAGTATTATTTTATTTTATTAATATTAATTGTGTTATTTATAATTGTTTTTTAATTTTTGAATCAGGCTACCACATCAACAAAGTCATAAACCAGTTACATGCTTAGGTAATCATACATAACTATTTTCTTTTATACATAACACATGTACACACATACACACACGTTCTAAGAGAGAGAGAGAGAGAGAGAGAGAGAGAGAGAGAGAGAGAGAGAGAGAGAGAGAGAGAGTTTAAATCATCTTAAAAATAACAGGTTCTCACTATGTTATCTTCAAATGTAAGTGATGACGTCACAACGAAAGAAAAATGGAGGCGCTCAGATATTTTTAAGCTGTAGTCGATTGTTTTTATAATTTTATTGATTAAAAATTGAAAGACAAAGTAAAATAAATTAAACTAAACTAATATAAATAAATAAATAAATGACAAAAACAACAACAACAACAACAATAATAATAAAACATCACTTGGAATATGCAGAATAGATTTTTTATTATTTCTTCCTATTTCCAAGGGTAATATTTAATTGCAGACGTACGGGACAAACAAAATAAGGTATGGCGTGAAGTCAAAACACCTGCAAAAGAATTCACGGCCTATAGTTGGCAAGATGAATGGTTTACTTCTATTTTGCCTCCTTTGAGTCATTCAAGGTGAAAAATAAATATATTGATTAATCTTTAGTCTGGTCTGTGACTTGACAGAAATTGTACTCTTTTTGCTTAAGTCTTTTGTTGGCAGGTAACCGATTTTAAAAAGATTGTATAAGAACTGATCAATCCCAGTTTAGCTTATCAAATCAACCAGTATTTTACTTCTTGTAACCATGTTATCAGCCTGCAATAATAATAATAATAATATTATTATTATTATTATTATTATTATTATTATTATTATTATTATTTAAATATGATTTTGTTAGATTTCTTCTTTTGAAAGTTTGATTAAAAAATAATAATTAAAAAAAAACATGGACACGTGCACACATCTTTTTATTTAAAATTATATATTTAAAACTATTAATATCTATAGAAATTGTTATTACATGACTTGAATACTGGAGGTTAACAACAATGTAGAAGACTGGAAGCACATGCACATAGACAGACAGACAGACACACAAAATAAACAGAAATTTATGATGAGAGAGACAAACACTACAATCCACATATAAAACTCAAATAGTTCAACTAATTAATTTTATTATTATTATTATTATTATTATTATTATTATTATAATTACTATTATTATTATTATTAAGGTTATCAACGGACAAAGTATCGGTTATTCAAACCCGTTCCAGCAAATGTAAGTGAAGGTTTAAATTTTTTTTTTTTTAAAAATGAAAGTTCTTTATTAACAAGTCCGAAAATCAGTGTAGTTTTCAGTGAAATCCATTTCTAAATCTGCTTTTTCTCTGTTATATAGAAACTAATGTTTATTTTAATGTTTATTCTATTATATTAACATTTTATCTAGAAGTAACATGAATATTACTTGTCAGATGTAACTGTGTTATGTATGAATTGTGTGCATGTGAGCTGAAAAGCTATTTTCAACCTTCCTAGAAATTAACTTACAATTTGCTTTTATTAATAGTAAAACTGCAACTAATTGAGGAAACTATCAAAAAGAGAAAAAGTGAAAAAAGGTAAAACGACAGGTGGATTTATCTATTTATTTTTCTATCAACTTTTATCATTTTTTTATATTACATTAATTTACAGTTTATTAATACTTTTTTAAAGAAATTTATTTTAACATTGCTTTTATTAACAAATAGTAGACTGTTATCAGAGAGATCACAGTGACATTGAATTACTGAAATATAAAAATGCTGAAGAAATGAAATGCCAGTAATAATTTGATACGTGATTATGTCTACATCCCATCTCCACATTTTTCAAAAACTGAAAGCCTGATTGTAACAATGTCTTGTGTAACTGTTATAATCAGAGGAACTATAAACAGGCTCGGAGAAGGAGTTGGGTTATTATTTCATTTAGACTGTTAGACTAACATCACATATCATTCAAGGTGTATCTCAAATTTTTAAAAGATCTTCAGTTGAGAACTTATTATAGTCAAGTATTCAGTTCCAAAAATATTTGCTAGCTAGAACCATGCACACAACTAAAAACTTACAGATCAATATAATTAATATAAATGTTTATGTATTATTTTTTAGCGAGTATTTAACCAAATAACCTCTTCTATATTATACTTCTCATCTATTTATCCATGTGTTTACCATTAATATTAGCTCGCTGAATTTTGAAGATTATTTGTATGTAAGAAATCTTCTTTGATATATGCCAGTTCTTCACTACTATACTTGTCATGTATTTATCCAAATATTTACACATAATTTATCCATATATTTACCATTAATTTTAGCTCACTGAATTTTGAAGACTATTTTCTATAACTAATCTTCTTTAATATATGTGTAGTTTACCAGCCCTTCTATATTATATCTGGTATGTATTGATCAAAATATATACCAATTGAATTATAAAGATTTCACACACACACACACACACACACACACACACACACACACACACACACACACACACATTTAAAATCCTCTTGAAAATATAACAGCCTTTCTATATTAAATTTTGTATGTATTTGATGAAGAAAGTTGTGATTAGCAATTTTAATTGATTTCTAATTTTGTAGAGAGTCATTCAAGGTGTATAAAGATGTTCCACCTGTGATAGGAAGATACCTGTGTTGTCCACTCAAAATGTGTCCAATATACTCATCACTCAGGGAAAAACAACTGCTGGATGAATGTTCTCAGGTTCATAGTACTCACAGTTATGAATGTAATTATCTTTTTTATTTACAGTTATGAATATAATTATATTTATTTACAGTTACAAATGTAATTATTATGTTTATTCACAGTTATGAATGTAATTATTATGTTTATTCACAGTTATGAATGTAATTAGCATGTTTATTTACAGTTATCAACCTAATTATCATTTCTGTTTACAGTTTTCTGTCTAATAATCATTTTTATTTATAGTTATCAGTGTAAATATCATTTTTTTTTTATAGATATCAATGTAATTATCTTTACATTTACAGTGATGAATATAATTGTTACATTTACAATTAGGAATGCAGTTATATTTAATTATGATTGTATTATTGTTATATAATTACAGTTATGAATATTATTTTTCTTTTATTAACAGTTACAAATGTAATTGTTATATTTACATTTGTAACTAATTATTGTTAAATTTTGCTATGAATGTAATTGCTGCATTTACAGATATCAATGCAAGCATCGTTATATTCATAACTATGAATGTAATTATAGTTAAATTTACAGTTATCATTGCAATTACAGTTAATGTTATGAACATTATTTTCTACGATGCAGTGTATGTTTGATCTGCATTGTCATGGAGGTTACTGTACCATAACAATAAACAAAAAACATCCAAATCACATGTAACAAACTGAATTCATGCAGATATTACTCTGAGAAAACAGTCATATCTGAAGACCTTGAATGTGAACAATGCTAAATGGGATACTTGATATATTTATAAATATAATCTCAGGACATCTGACACATATAAATGTTGATGCATTTAACAAAAATATTTGAACTTGGATATGTGTGTATACACACAGACATACACACACACACACACACACACATATACACATTATATAGTATTTTTGAAAAGGATTCTCAGTTCAACGCTTTGTAATTTCTTTGACAAACTTCCTTACCACCACATGAGTTCCCTCACACTAAAGCATCATAATGATATCATCATTTTTATGTTTCACCACCTTTGCAGAATTTATCTTGAAAATAACTAACTAATCCAGCTTTTCATTTGACAGTGAGAAAAAAACAAATGGAGAAACAGAGAGATGAGTTAAAAAAAATCAAGAAATGGAGGTATTTTTTTTTTTTTTTTTTTTTCTTAAATTATTTGATTTGTTGTTGTCAATAAGTAAAGACCAGACTGCTGTTATTCATAGCAAAGTATGACATTAAAATAATATTGTTACAAAATATCTGAAAACTCCTGTTTAATTCTTCTCATCTGGACTTAATGGAAGACTAATGTCCAGTTAAGAGACATTTATTATTGTTGTTGTAATTATTATTATTATTATTATTATTATTATTATTATTATTATTATTATTATTATTATTGTTGTTGTTTATTATTATTATCATCAGTGTTATTGTTATTATTATTATTGTTGTTATTATTATTATCTATCATGTTATTGTTATTGTTATTGTTATTATTATTATATTATTATTAAATTGACATGGTTATTATTTTATTTCTGCAAACAGAGAAATTAGCACTGTGATTGTTATTGCAGGTCTGAACCAAGACTATTGGGCAGCTGGAGACATCCACTCTTCAGGCTTATTATTATTATATTATTATTAAATCTGAAGACCAAGATCCTGGTGATTTGTCAGAAATATCCAGTGGCTTAGATGTTTGTCAGAGAATAAGATACCTGTGTTTTTAATTTCTGCAAACAAAGAAATTAGCACTGTGTATTTGAACAGTTTATTTCCAGGTCTGAACCAAGAATAAGGTCAATGGGTTTGAAGAGTTTTGGAGACATCCAGATGTTCTTCAGGCTTGTTTCATCCTCTCACATCATTTGGTCAGATGTTTGTGTCAGAGAATAAGTGAGTTACCTGTGTTTGAAAGACCAAGATCCAGATGTTTGTCAGAGAATAAGTGAGTTACCTGTGTTTGAAGAGTTTTATTTCCAGTGATTCAGATGTTTGTCAGAGAATAAGTGAGTTACCTGTGTTTGAAGAGTTTTATTTCCAGTGATTCAGATGTTTGTCAGAGAATAAGTGAGTTACCTGTGTTTGAAGAGTTTTATTTCCAGTGATTCAGATGTTTGTCAGAGAATAAGTGAGTTACCTGTGTTTGAAGAGTTTTATTTCCAGTGTTTCAGATGTTTGTCAGAGAATAAGATGTTTGTTTGAAGAGTTTTATTTCCAGTGATTCAGATGTTTGTCAGAGAATAAGTGAGTTACCTGTGTTTGAAGAGTTTTATTTCCAGTGACTCAGATGTTTGTCAGAGAATAAGTGAGTTACCTGTGTTTGAAGAGTTTTGTTTTCACTATTGCTTCCAGATAATAACAGTTTAACACTGTCATATAGACACACACAAAAAAAGTGAAAACGATGGAAGCTGTTTTGATCTGTGTGTGAAAATTCTGTGGTGCTTACAGCTGGAGGTCAGTGGTTTTTACAGCCAGCTAGGTTTGTCATCAGGAAGCAGGATTGATTTCTCACAGTCAGTCAGAGCATTGAATTAAGTTTTGTCAAAAATGTATCCAAGCCTTTGAGTTTCTTATTTGTTTTATGAAGAGCTGTCCTAATGATATTAATTTATAGATCAGTATATATCTCAGAAACATTTTACACTTAGTTTGACAGTTGGTGGAAGAATGTGTAACATTTTCAGAGTAATATAAAGTTTTATATGTGAAGTGAACGTGGTCAGAATGTTTTAAACTGAGGTATTGTGAGTTTCAGTATTGAAGTCTGCTATTTTAAATATTTATACTTCATTTTCAATTCATATAACTCAATTATGTTCCTTGTTACACTCACTTAAACAGCATACTTTGATAATTTATCATTGCTTTAACACTTAATTATTTGTTTATTACTTTGCCATGTTTTATATTTTACAGATGAATTTTATTATTAATGAAATGATTATATCAAAGATCAGTGATTTTCAGTCTGTTAAAACATAAATCTATATTTTTTCTAATTTCTTATAATTACTTCATTTAACACAATTTTGTTTATCTATGGCTGTAAAAGCTAACTTAAAGCCCCGATTTCTGAATTATTTGAAATGGGATGATTAAATATGAGCAGCTAAATATATATTTACCATTATTTTGAAGAAAAAAAACTATGCACTGCAAGAAGCTAAAATTTAAGAAAAATATATATTAACTGTAATTTAAATGAAATATATTACTTAGTATATAAATAAATGTAACTTGATGAATTTCAGATGTCCAGTACTGATTGTATTTCATCTATAAAAGATTCTGATTCAGAAAAATCAACAGTTGATTAATTACAACTATGATATTTAAGTTACATGTTTTTTTTCTTCTTCTAATGTTGCAGATTATTTTGTTATGTTGTGCCTTGTTAGTTATTTATTCTTATATTTGTAGATTTTATTTGGATAATCATTATAAACATTTTTCTTAGTAAGTTTTAAATTACTTTTGCAGTTAAAGTGAACCTTTCAGAAGAAGAAGAAGATGAAATTGATGAAAACAACAACAAACCCAAGTAACAAATTTATTTATTTATTTATTTATTATTATTATTTTATTATTTTATTTTTTACAGTTTCACTATTTTACAATATTTATCTCACTTACATAATTGACAAGAGCAGGACATAACTCTGCAGTAGGACATCAGATCAGTTCCTCTTAGAGAACATACTGAACCATTTCTTGTTGCAACAAGTGCTCCATAATTAGTATAACAAACGTTATGGTATGTACTGTCCTGCTTATGGGAAGGTGCATAAAAAAGATCTCATGCTGCTAATCAGAAAGCGTAACCCAAGAAGTTGTGACAGTGATTTTCCTCTCTCAGTGTCAATAGTTTTTTAATCAAATGTCCAGTGTCATATAACTGTAAATAACATTTGTTTAGCTGTGTTGTTAAATAAAACATTACTTTTTTTTTAAACAGAAATGTTAGGACTTTATAATTCTATAATTTGTTTTGATCTTTCAGTCATTTTTAAAAAGAAAATACAGATAATTTCATATTTAAAAAATATAAATATTTATTATTATTATTATTATTATTATTATTTATTATTTATTATTATCATTATTATAATTTTTTATTATTTTTATTATATTATTTTAATTATATATATATATTTATTATTATTAATATTTTTATTATTATTATTATTTTATTATTACTGTTATCATTGTTATTACTACTACTACTACTACCACTAGTACAGTCTTTTACACTCTTTCACTGAATATAATAATTATCTTGGATTAATAAGTTTTAATTCCAAATGAACTCCTTATGCAGAAAATACTTCTACTGTTGCTTACTTTTATATTTAAATTTAATATGAGTATCCCCAATATTAGTCACCCTTCAAGCTATCATAATCTTTAATCCAATTCTTGAATAATATTTTCATTTTGTTTCATTAATGGAGACAACAAGACAAAGATAAAAAAAAAGAAGAAAAATAAAGAGGAGAAAGAAAAGAAGGAAAAAAAAGGAAAAAAAAAAAAAAAGAAAAAAAAGAAAAGAAAGAAAAGAAAGAAGAAAAAGAAGAAAGCGAAGAGCTGTCTCTGATGAAAAAAACAAGAAAAAAAGATCCCATGGCTGATTTTAAACTCTGCCAAACTTCCAAACGTAGGTGCTTCAATCTTAAGTTCAATTTTAATTCATTAGTAATTCATTATTTTTTATAATTAGCATGTAAATAATTCTGTTTTCTACTGATAATAAACCCATTTCTGATTGTTGAATTATTAAATGTTAACTTTCAATTCAGTTTGAAGAGTGGTGGATTAGTTTGCTTGTTGTAAACATTAATAAACATAGCTACATTTGGAGTTATCTAACTTGGACACATGTATTGAAAAAACCCAGTTTAAATGTTTTCTATTTCAGTAGTAATTGTTGTTTCAAAACACATTCAGAAACTCAGAAAATCTGAAATATAGACAAATCTCTCTCTCTCTCTCTCTCTCTCTCTCTCTCTCTCTCTCTCTCTCTCTAGATAGATAGATAGATAGATAGATAGATAGATAGATAGATAGATAGATAGATAGATAGATAGATAGACAGACAGACAGACAGACAGACAGACAGATAACATACAAGCACAAAATTTGTTTATTTTTATTTTGCAGTCAAACTGTTATTATCTGGAGAAAAAAATAGGAATGAAAAAAATTCATTTTTTGTACAAAGGTGAGATTTTTAAATCTTTATTTAGTAAATCAAGCACGTTTACAGAACTGGGCTTAGAATTCTGAGAATACTTTATAAACTTTATAAACTTATAAAACTCTGAATATACAGATATATAAGACAATAATGAATGAAATATCACAAAAAAATATAGTTAAATTGTTTCTCCTAACTGTGTGTGTGTGTGTGTGTGTGTGTGTGTGTGTGTGTGTGTGTGTGTGTTTTTGCAGGTGGGTGGGTGGTTTGAATTACTAACAAAGTTTATAATTATTTCAGAGAATCCCTGTCAAAAAGCAGTGAAGAAAACATTGAGTCTACAGAAACTGTGAGTTTTCATCTTACAGCAACTATTTCTAAATTTCTATCAGTAACCATAACTCTCCTCACTCCAGTAAATCTTTTTAGTAAATTATTAATTAACATTTCAGTTCCACAAGCTTTGCTATAATAATTGTAATTAAATTGAATGGTAAATTAAATGTTAACGAGAATAAAGAGAACATTTTCGTAAACATATTTGTATTATTTATTTTTGAATGATTTTCTCAGTTTGTACAATTTTATAAAAATACTGATTTTTATGTCTGCAGTTTAGCTGTATGAGGTCTATATTTACTACTACAGTTATTACTACAACCACTGCTACTACAATTACAACTTCAGCTACTATTACAACCTATCATTATTACTATTGTTATTATTATTACAATCACTGTTATTATTACTATTACTACTATCATTACTACTATTATTATGTACTAATAACAATGATTATTATATTTTTTTACTTACTTGTCTATTTTAATTAAATATTATTTTATTTATATTATCTCTGAGAGTGTATAATTTTCATAAAATACACATTTTTCTGTTTGTTGTTTTGTTATTGTAACTTCACAATTAAAGATTTACTTGATAAGAACCATAACTCATTAAAATGACAATAAAACTGACAATTAATCAACTTAAATCTAATTATTGTACTTTTTTGTTATTAATGTTCTCAACTTTTAGCAGAATTTACTTTTAGAAGTAAATAAGCTAGATTTGTTGAGGAAATATTATTTTAATAATAATTTTTTACAGCAATTACATCCTGACGTGAGAAAATTGAAAATCAAGCAGTAAGTATTTTATGCTAAATATTCTTTTTGTGAATGTTTGTCTGTGTGTGAGTGTCTGTGTGTCTGTGTCTTGTTTGTGTGTGGGTGTGTGTGATTGTGTTTATTGTTTCTGTAGATGTGTGTGTGTGTGTGTGTGTGTGTGTGTGTGTTATTGTTTATATGTATATTTATTGTTTATATCTGTGTGTTGTGTCACTATGTATATGTTCATTGTCTCTGAATGTGAGTATGTATATATGTTTTGTGTGTAGTGTGTGTGTGTGTGTGTGTGTAATGTGTGGTTTTGTCCGTTTATGAGAGAGACAAACATACATACACATTCACACACTCACAAATAACCACACATACACACAACACACATATACCCACCACAACACACACACACACACACACACACACACACACACACACACATCAATCTGTCATTATTTGTATTTTATCTTCCTTCTTTTTTCATTATTAATAAGTATCATCTTATTATTCATTAATTTTCTAAATTTAGTATGTATAAATTTCTATTTCTATTTATATTTCAGAAGCACCAATTTTTAATTTCTAAAATAATTTGCATTTATTTATGTATTATTATTATTATTATTATTATTATTATTATTATTATTATTATTATTATTATTATTATTATTATTATTTTAGTGTCCCATTCTCTGGTAAACTGATAGATCCAGAAAGAAAGTACAAGTTAGAATACACGTATAGATTTCATCCAACCACCTTTAACCCATTAGATTTTTACATTACATCTTGTGTAAGTATGTGTGTATATTTTAAATGTCATACGCTTGATTTTTCTATAGTTTGTTCTTTTTCTTTTGTTCATTATTAAGTTGATTTACTGTGATCTAAAATAATAATTTTGGTTTTTATTGTTTTATGTCTTTGTTTATTCATTATTATTTTTATTTCTGTTTTTTTTGTTGTTATTTGTGTTGTTGCTGTCATAGTTAATTTTTTTTTATTTAATAATTTCATGCTGCGAATATTAGGAAACATGTTGTTGTTGTTGTTGTTGTTATTTGTAATTATTATTTTTATTATTATTATTATTATGAATTATTATTTTTATTATTATTATAAATTATTGTTGTTGTTGTTGTTGTTATCATCTAATTTAATAATTACCTCTTTTTGTGGAACAGGTTTATATAACTGACAAACAAATGATTAAGACTGACATATTTTTTATAAATTCAAAGTGTTCTGAGATGTTGTTTTCACAGATTTGAATTCTGAAGGTTAACTGTGGACTTTAATTGACCACAGCTTAATAGTCTATATCTGACTTCCATTTTTGTTAAATTTATTCATTTATTTATTTCTAAAGTCATTTATTCTTATTCAGTATTTCTGTTTGTTAATGGATTAATTAACTAATTTATTTATTTATATTTTTTTATTAATATTTTTTTTAACTTACAATTTAGGAATTTCCACCAGCTATTCAGAAAGTGAAAGTTTTAGTAAAGCAAGAGTAAGTGAACTTTGTTTTGATTTTTGATTGTTTTAATGTTAAAAATGTTGAGGAATGTTAAATAAATTAAATTGACTTATAATTTTTCATTTCTGGAATTTTAATCTTAATTCAGAAAATGAAAGTCTTATTAAAGAAAGTAATAATCTAAATCAGATTTAAACAAAAAAAAATATATATATATATTTTGTCAATTACTCTATTCAATAAAAATTGGTTGGTGCATTAGTAAAAACTTAATATTATTTTCTTGATGGAAGCATGTTAAATATCTCTACATTTAACTTAAAAAAATATCTCACAACTATTTCATTAGAGGAAATTTAAAGTAGACTGTTATTAAGATTATCAGAAAATTAGTCTGTCATGTTTTGGTTAAAAGAGACACCTGCATAATTATTAAATATTTATCTTTATTATTGTTGTTGTTTTTGTTGTTGTTGTTGTTATCGATGTTGTTGTCATCAGAATTTCTGTACATTATTTTTTGTCAAAATCTTTCATACAAATCACAAATTCTAAAATATACATTCTTTCACAAATGGTCCACATTTTCCATTTTTCTTAAGTTTCTTTTGTCTAGCCTTTCCTGGTTTTTGTTTCTAACTAATATGTTTCTGTGTGCTGTAACACAACGTGATTATCATGTTAGTTTATATTATTTTATTAGATTAGGCCAAGAGAAGATTATCCCATGCAGAGATCTGGAAATATCAAACCACAGAGACAACAAAATCTTCAAAAAGGTTATAATAAATGTATTGGTTTTCTTTTCCTTCATCTTCTGTGACTGTGTGTGTGTGTGTGTGTGTGTGTGTGTGTGTGTGTGTGCTGCAAGATGTTCTTTACAAAATAATACAATTTATTAATTTATTATTACACTTAGTTTATAAAATCTACCATTGTGTACAGGGTAAGAATAATGTTTTTTTTATGGAGGGGTTTTAATGCTCTAACTACAACTTCTACTACTGCTTCTGTTACAGTAGCTACTACAACTGTTTGAATTATTTTTATTCTTCTTTTTATGTTGTTATTTTAAAAATATTTTTTCAGGATCTTTTTTATCATAACAAATTTGACAACAAGAAAAAAGCAGGAAATAAGTAAGTTCAGTTGATATGTAACCTTTTTTTTTTCTTCTAAAAATTCTCTGATAAAATAAATATATAAATTAATAAATAATTCTTTCAAATCAATCCAAATAAATATTATTATGTTTTCACTGAAGTTCTTAGTTTATTGTGTAATCTGCAATATAATTATCTATTTTCTCTTATTAAGATATCCATCTTTTTCAAACATAAATATTTTTGTTGTTTCAGTATTTCATTATTAATTAATAATAATTATCTTACAAAATATTTCTTTTGAGAATACTTTCTTTTTTTTTTTTTTTTTTTTTTTTTTTTTGGCATTAAATCATTTCAACAGCATAAATTCATATTTTGCATTGATAACATATTCATTTGTTTTTTATCTATTTTTTTTTTTTTTTTTTTACACTATTTAATTATTAAGTGTTGGTGTCTTGCAGAATACTTTTTTTCATAAAACATGATAAAATTGCCACATTTGGGGATGACATGCAAGAAAATGTTTTGATATCATTGAAAAATATGTCCATCTTGAACAATTCATCAGACAGTGAGTCTTATTTATGTCTACTATTTAATAATAAGAAAGAAGAAGAAGAAGAATGATGATTATAATATTAAGAAGAAAAAAAAAATAAAAATGATGATGATAATTATGATGATAAATATTATGACAAAAAATAATAATTATGATAATGATATGATAGATAACAATAACAGTAATAATAATAAGAAGAAGAAGAAAAATAATTATTAATATATTTGGCATTCACATTTTTGACCAACTGCAGATTAAGAATTTGTTTTTTTTTTTTTTTTAAGTTCCAGAATATTATTCTGTGGTAATTTTAATTTTATTTGTATGATAATGACATACAAATAACTACAATATTGTAGACAATGTGATTTAGGTGGATTTTAGAAGTTCTTAGTTACATCTGCCTGTATCATTTTATGGAACAAGTATAGTTTAAAATTATGTCAGTTTATTTAAGACTAAAGTAAGTGTCATAAGCATCCTTGAACCACATAACCCTTATAAGGTGGATAACTCTAATTATAATAATAATAGTAATAATAATAATAATAGTAATAATAATAGTAATAATAATAATAATAATAATAATAATAATAATAATAATAATAATAAAATAATAATAACAATAATAAAAATTTGATATTTCAAATAATAATCAGTTATAATGATAATAATAATTTCAGCAAGAATAATATTAATAATAGCAATTGGCATTTTCGTTATTTTATTTGGACTTCAAATGTAATATGATTTCTTAAAATTTATATATATATTTTTTCTTTTTTTCATTTTTTCAGATGAGGTAAGAAAAGCTAATGTCATCGCAGATCTTCTGCAGAAAATCAAAAAAGATTAGACCAATTAATTAAAACGATAAAAAGTTGGGGTTTTATTGGTTTGAGGATTTTTCACGCACAGTCTATTTATTTTTTTTTTAAAAAGAGAAAAAGAAAGAAAACAATTTAAGGAGATATATAGGGAAAGAATTTTTTCCATTTCCTTGAATTTTTAAATTCTAGACCAGCATTCACCACATAGGTTTTCTTTTTAAACAAAACATTTAACTGAATTTTTGTCATTGAATGTAGAAAATATATTTAGAAAATTATACTTGTTGTAGAAAAAAGATCACTTTTAGAACATTTTATTTACCAAAGAAATATATTTTAGAAAACCATATCTACTGTAAAAAATATTTAGAAAATCATATTTTGTACAGAAATTTTTTATTTTGACATTTACAGATATATAAAAACTTTTTTTCTTAAATCATGTATATTATAAGCAATAAGTATACCTGCTAAATGTTGCTTATAAATAAATACTTTCATTATGAATTGCTTAGCCTAGAAATATTTACTTCAGAATTCTTCTGTGTAAACACTCTTTGTGTTTTTATTTTTGTCTTTCATGTTTATTTTAAATCCAATGAGATGTAAATCATCAATGTGTCTTAAATATTTTCGTTTAGTAGTTTCTTTACTAATGAAAAATTGTTTTAAAATACTTCTTTATAAATATGTATCATGTATTTTAAGAATTGATAAATGTTCCATTTGGATGATGTGCAAAGTTAAACAGTTTCATTTTTATACATTTTATAATTGAAAGTGTTAAATATCCATTGTAGTCAGCTTTTCAACTTAATAATGCATTAATGAAATAATACCAGAAATTGCAATAGCCCTTTAAAACCTGTAATTTGTTAATAACAAGTGAAATCAAAGTCATCTGAGCTGTTAAACATTTAGTACTACCAGTTATTAATTAACTAGTTATGGAGATACGTGGTTTACACAAAAAAATAAACATTGTTTATATTGCAGCATAGAGTGTATGCTTTTGTTTTCTTCTGTTTCACAGTATTATTACAAATGTGTTTTTGAATTAATTCACTGAGCTAGGGGCATTGTTAGGGCAACATTATCAGCATATGCTATGACCCTCCAGTATCTGGTAATTAATTCTTGCTTACATATATATATTTATTTTATTTTGAACCTAAATCTGATGCAGTAGTAATTGTGGATACAGTTTATTTGTCAGTAAATCCATTACATATGTATCATGATCTGTGCCACAACTGTAATTAATTTTAGTTTTAATAAATTTTGTAAACTTTATATGTAAGTTTACACGAAGCCAGGGTTTTTGTAGGTCATTATTTGTTGTTGTTGTTGGTTTTGTTTTTTTAAGTATAATAACCTAAAGCTTACGGGAAATCATTAAACACACTTACAAAAGAGATTATTTTGTATGGATCTACAAGTTTTATTAGTAAATTATTCTTAAAACTGATGGCATGATGTCAATACAATCTCAAGATACAGTTAAATATTTAATAACAATACAATATGCTTATCAGACAAATTCCAAACAGTAAAGCTAACATTATCAGGTGAAGATAAATTGGTACAGTTGCTTTGTTTGAGCACTGTAGTTGTTTGGGTGGGTTTTTTGACACAGTATTATTGTTGTATGCTTCAAAACAGGCATTCCTTGCTCCTTCCCATGATCCTCCTCCAAACAGGCGATACTGCACCGGAAATGATGGTCCAAAGTAGCAGTTAAGTGCTAGTTCAGGATCAGTCCAGATTAGATCCCAAAACTTTGGTTTTAATCCCAGTTCTGCTGCTATGTTGTCTCTTATCAAAAGTGTTGGAAACTGAAACAAAAAAATAATTTAACAATACAATAATTTTATAATTGGAAATTGAAATAAACAGAAAATAAAAAAATACAGTAAAATAATGGAGATGTGTATATGTATGTATGACTGGCTGTAAATATTTCGGCTTTTTTTTAGTGTGTATCTGTTTGTACGAGTATAAAAATGTGTTTGTGTTTGTGTGTCTGTGTATATGTGTTCCAGTGTCCAGTGTGTGTGTGTGTATATATGTGTGTGTGTGTGTGTGTGTGTGTGTGTGTGTGTGTGTGTACATTTACCATGTAGTTTCACAAAATGATACAGGCCTATTTTTTGAAAAGTATTACAATAAAACTTGAAACATTTTTATATATTAAAACTAAACAATGTTCTTTCTGCCGTCTACTTCATCATGTTAAAAATTGAATCTGCCGTGATAACAGTTTACAACAAAATATCTTTTGAAACATTCATCAAATCTACAGACACTGACTGACAGAATGACAGAAACTATCAACAGCATGGTTCATCATCAACGGATTAACTGTCCATTGTCCTGTTATCATCAAACTGACCTCTCCTCGCTGGTTGTTGACAGTTATTAAACAGTGAACCTAAAACAGCAGTCATTTAGATAACAGGTGATTTTGGGTTGAAACGTATCAACTAACAACTGTATTTCTGCTGATTGATAGCTAGTATTTATTTAGCTGTTTTGTAAGGTTTTTTTTTTTTTTTTGAGGGGGTGTATTTTTATTAAAATTATTTTATTCTTGAAAGTTATGAGTAATGTAATATGACTTCAGTAGTGAAAAAGATATTTTTATTTTATTTATTTTTTATTTTTTATTTTATTTATTTTATTTATTTATTTTATTATTATTATTATTATTATTATTATTATTATTATTATTATTATTATTATTATTATTAAATTACTCTTTTCCACCTCTCTCTCGACATTTTTTTACTGCTTACTTTGTATTTATAATATCCACTTTGGTCTTTAACAAAAGCATTCCATTTTTTCACATCTTTCACCATTACGTCTTTGCAAGGGAGATAATGCTTGCTAGCAAAAACGCGGGAAGCGAGGCGGGCTTGTAATTCAAACGCTGGCGGATGTGCGCCCACTGTGCTGAAACAGCCAATCATCGCAATTGTCTGATGACGTAGGTGGACAGGAAATGTCATTTTGTAGAATTCAACTTTTTCTTCATCTACAAAATATTAAGAAAATAATTTAAAAAGTCAGCCGGTTTAGGTGAAAACAAAGAATGAAAATTGCTAAAATTCAAAACTTACAGTCTTTTATTTGTTTATAAACCAAAAAGGTTTCTGTTACATAATTTACAGAAATGAATATTGTTCATTATTTAGAATAAAGTACACATATAGTGGTTGTTAACCGTACTTGGCTAATAATAAATTTATACAATATCAAACCAAAAGAGTTGCATGACAACTGTTAACTTTGTCTTTTTATTTTACATCAGAATTGTATAGACATTCTGCTGAACATTAAAATGAAAATTTGACAAGATAGGTTATTTGTTCATGCTGCCAAATAAATAAAACAATAACTTGGAAGTTTACAAAATGTAGCAACAACAACAACTACAACAAAAATAAAAAAAAAAAAAAAAAAAAAAATGCATACCTCCACCAACAGACGAATCGAGAAAACTTAAATCTTTGTGAAAACCTGTTGCAAAAACAATGCCATCAAGATCACATACAGCATGTCCATCATCAAAGAAAGCGCATCGTTTGTCCAGTTTCTTTAATTTTCTAACAACCTTGACCTTTCCACTCATGATGTGCATCTGAATTTCGTCATTCATCATAATGCTGGACTTCAGCGGTGATGTCACGGGAGAGATACCAATCGATTCATGGCTGAGTAACATATCGGCTTCTTTTCGTATAATATTATTCACAAGAAAATCTGGTATCGTTTGCAGAAGGAATCGTCTGTGGAGAAAATCTCGGGGAATTCCACCTTTGGTTAATCTCGTTAAAATCCAGCATCCGTCACCAACACTTAAATATACCTGAAGTGAATGAAACGCTTGTTTAATTACATTTCAAAAAATTTAATACTCATGATTATAAAATGTCCAACTTTTTGGATAATGATAATTTGCAACAAGGTATATTTTATATGCAGTAGTATGACAGCACATTCTGCAGAATTTGATAAACTAATATGGATAGAATTTAGCAGCTGAAATATTACACCATTTTGTATTACCTGGTACATGAGCATGTACATGTATCTGAAGGATAATTTTTTTTTTTTTTTTTTTTTTTTTTTTTTTTTTTGTTTGTTTCACTTCTGTCGTTGTTATATTTTTTCCTCTGTACATTCTCAGTACAGAGGAAAAAATATAGCAACTTTTGAAGATAAACGTAATACTGGTATAATATTGAGTAATACTTTTTTATTATTAGCAAAGAAGTTTTTCATTGTCCTATACCGTAATGGTGTTGAAGTATATAGAATGTTATCTGTTTGTACATCAATGGTAAATTTAAAAATAATAATAATAATAATAATAAATCTTAATGAATAATACTAGTGTGTGCTGCTAACCTGTTTAGCAAATCTGCTGATGTTAGACGCTATATCACCGGCCGAGTTAGCATTTCCTGTAAACAGATAGATAACTGAGCAAAGAAACAAATAAACAAATACATGTATATTTACATTGTCTTCTAATTTTAAACACCTTTTTTAATCTCTTTATTTTAATATACTTTAAATTAATAATAGTAATAATAATAATAATAATAATAATAATAATAATAATAATTAAAGAGGGTTTTTTTTTTTTTTATTTTTATTTTTATTTTTTTTTAAATAGATCACTTACCGACCACGAGAATATTTTTATCTTTATATATCTCTCCTGTTTTGAAAGTCTGGCTGTGAGTTTTGAATCCTTCGAACTGTTCCAATCCATCTATTTTCGGAAAACGAGGAATTTTATAAAATCCGGAACACACCATTACAAAGTCGAAGTTAAACGAAGTCAAATCACCTTCGGCATTTTCCGTCAAAACGTCCCATTTTCCGGTCGCTTCGTAATCTCCCGCCTTACTCACTTTGACTATTGTCGTATTAAACTCGATGTAATTTTTGAGCTGAAAATGATCGGCGTAATCGTGGAGATAGGTGTGAACCATCTGACAGGTGAGGTAAGGAGGACAGTCTCTGGGGTAAGGGAAGTCACTAAAACACATCATGTCTTTGCTAGAATTAGTGAGAAGATTGTCGTAGACACGCGGGCCCTGTCCAACCCTTAGTTCGTCTGTATTGTACCATACTCCTCCTAAACACAGGGAAATTCATGGCAATATTATTTGTTTCAACTAATGAATGTCTAAAGTAGTATATATGTATACATTAACGAGTTTTAACACACATCTAAGCTAACAGATTCTTTCAAAATTAATTATAAAACGTTTAAACATTCATTAGTTGATCTAGAAATACTTCAAAGAGGTATCGTAGACATTTGATCCCGTAACCAATTAGGTTTTGGATCAGGCCAAAGAAACAACCAAGTATCAGGTTTAGTGGTAGATAAAATTTTTAGTCTCACCGATATCACTGTGTTGTTCAAAACAGAAAGGTTTCATGCCTTCTTCCAGACAAGACTTGACTGATACCAGTCCGGAAATCCCAGCACCAATAACGCAAACAGTTTTCTGCGTCGCCATTTTCGATCTGAACTAAATTCTAAAAATAAAACTTGATTCTGATAAAATAAAATGTCAGGTTTAAAATACAATGTAGTCTTGGGACAATTACTCATACACAAACATATCAAAGTAGACATATTCTAGTGAAAACAGATAATTATAATAAAGTTTGTTTAAAAATAAAAATTAACATTTTAATAACGTTCACCCACGAGCAGACATACGCACGTTACTCACGTATAAATGGACATAAACACCAAAATTAAAAATGAACCAAGAATTAATACTTACAAAAATATTTCACTGTTGTTCTTTTCTCTTTCTGTTTCTGTTTCTTTTATTTTATAATATTATTATTTTTTTAAATTCTAATAGTTCTGCTATGTATTTGTACAGTGTTTCCACAATACTAATGTCCAGTGATAAACTTTCTTTATTTTATATAACACGAAATGTCCGCCATGTTTGTAATTAAACCCAAACACAACATATTGTTTTCAGATATCGACTCGCATTACGTTCCTGATTAGTTTAAGATTTCCAAGAATTTGTTTTCTATTCCTGGTAGTTGAACAGGTCTGTGTGTATATGTGTGTGTGTGTGTGTGTATGTGCGTATGTGTGCGATGATTCACTTATTCGTCTGTGGATGTATATCACTGTTATCTGCATGGTTTGTGAGAGAGAGAGAGAGAGAGAGAGAGAGAGAGAGAGAGAGAGAGAGAGAGAGAGAGAGAGAGAGAGATGTTAATGAAATCATATCAGTAACACAACGCCTGCAAAGTAAATCTTTATTTTAGTGCACATGGTACACTTGGAAGTGCTTACGTGTACAAAACAATGTGTCTTGTTAACCAGAAGTGTTCGTCGTTACCAACCGACCGATATTCAAAGAACGAATTAAAATATATAATGTCAAAGAGTCAAATAAATTAACTTCTAAGAGATTTTCTTTGTGCTGTTATTTTGTTGGTTTTTTGTTGTTGTTGCTGTTTTGTTGTTTGTTTATTTATTTATTTATTTATTTATTTATTTTTTTTTTTTTTTTTTTTTTTTTGCTTAGAATCACTAGATTTTGTTTCAAGAAAGATGAAAAACTATTCAAAATTAGGACAGATCCTGAAAAGTTTCATTTATTTTCATTATCATCATCATTATTATGTTGTTGTTGTTGTTGTTGCTGCAGTTTTAAATAGTTTTAATACATTTCTGAAATAAAAGTATAACGGAAAATTAAAATAAATAAATAAAATAATCATTATCATGATAAACTGGAAAAAGAATTACTACAAGGCCATTGTTATGTTCCAGGGTGCCGGTTAGTGAAATAATTTATAAAGTGCACAGTTTTTACAACAGACATTAACAAACGCTCATAATCGTTTATTTTATCTTATTTTATTTTATTTTTAAAAGATAATTGGAAAATCGCACACACACACACACACCCACGAGAAAATAGATAAATAATATAAAATTTAATAAATAAATAAATAAATAAATAAATAAATAAATTTAAAAGAAAAAGAAAATAATGAGAAAGAAAGACTGTAAGTACAACTAGCTCCAGGCAGCTCCAACTAGTTTTAACCTGTTTAGATGTTTTACAAATTAAGTTCCTTTATTTTTTTTTTTTTTTTGTGTGTGTTAGTTGAATTTTTAAAATAGTCCTAATGATAAATCAAAGAAGTAAATAGATTTTTGCTCAGTTAAAGTTAATAAAATTATAATTTGTGACTCTTTTAGATAAAACGATATGCATGTGAATATATTTTATTTTATTTTGTTATATATTACAGATATATTATTTTGTTAATTTGTTAAAAGATGTTGTGCAGTATACACGCTACAAAAATTATATGAAGTTTTATACACAAACGTACGCATTAAACAAATGAAAAAATGAAATGCTTGGAATATCGAACAATTTCAGTTCTTCTTCAGGTATGTAACAATAACTTAGAGGCACAACTGTAATAAGAAATTTCTGTAATATAAAACTGCAGTGTTGTTTTCTGACCTCGAATACCCCTTGCTGTTCATTGTTATACATTAAAACATTTTTATTCATTATTATTATATTTGTTTTCTCTCTCATTTTTCATAATTTGTCATCGAGTTATCTATTGTTCCAGATCCTTCGTTACTTCGGCGACCTGGTCAGTACTGCGCTCAGAAATTGGTTGCAGAAATTCCATAAATACATCGCACCGCGCATGTCCAAAATATAAAAAATAAAAGCATCTGATGCCGATATTTATCCGCAAATCACCACGTGGATAGCAGGTAAGGTTTCAGGTAGCTTTTTGGGGGAGGAATCTAGCTTATGGTTTTAGGAAATACATTTTAAATTTTAAACCTTTAATTTTTGTATCCGTAGTAAATGAATTTTCGTCTGTTTTCCTTTTTTCAGAAATGAATTAACAAAATTCGTGCGGGGAAAACTTCAGGAAAACAAAGTTTGTTGACCCAGAAGTTTAAAACTGAAACTGCTTAATCATAATTATTATGTTAATATAAAATTAAAACTTTAAATAAATATATATAAACATTTTTTAATTAGTTGCTTTTATTTTTTGCAATTTGAAGTGGATAAATAATAAATACGTCTTCGAATTTATATTTTAACCTATTTTCGTACATTACTTATTTTCGACTACACATATTGGTTCGTTGTCATTTTTTAAATTTATTCATTACTTTTAGGATGGTATAAAAATGTTTTAAAAAACTGATTTAATGATGCAGCTTTTTCTGAACTCCTTTTGAAAAAGAGAAAGGCCAAGAAATTTAAATTTGATATTAATATTTATTTGAACTGGCATACATTATGACTATCGAAGTATTTATTGTAAGTACGTATCACGCTTTCCGTAAAATTATGTAATAATCTGTTTGTTTGTTAATGTTATTTTTTATATATATATGTTTAATTATTTCAGTTAAAACGGAGTCAATTCAAACTGACCATAATCTCGAATAATCATAATGTCGTAAGTATTAAATTATTTTTATTTAATTACGGTAGTTTATTTTAGTTGTTACAGAAATACAGTAGATTTTCGCTTTATATTAATGATCTGAGAATACAATTAAAAACTTAATGCAACGTGTTTTAGAAGTTACCTTGTTCAAAGGTAATTTACGGGCAAACAGTGGGATGGGTTATGAAAAGGAATTATAAGATAACAAACGAGGCCCATAAGGGATTCACTTTTTCATTCTGATTAAAGAGAGGACATTTTGGATTCATATTTCTCGCCAGATTACACACAACTTTTACACTTTACCGGTAAAACCATTTTACTGAATTGCAAAACAGAGATCTGAGTGATGAATTTATAATTATCTGGCAGAGTTGTTACGATATGCTGTGTGTGATATATTCAATGATTTGTGTTTATTATAATGTATCCATAGTGTGAAGTAATTCATGATTTCTAAACAAGCTGTGACTCAGTGTTAATAATCACATCCTGGGTAAAGTTGAAACAGTTTTGAAACTTTAATTCTTTTCAGTTAAATTTAATTGTTTTTTTTTAAAATTATTTTCTTAATAAAATATTTCAGTGTCAGCTATATTCTAGGAGGATTTGCAACATTTTCCAAGCTCCGCTCAAGCCAAGATGATGACTGGGCTGACAGGTTGAATCACCTCTACACTGTCGTCATGCTTGCTCTTTTTGCTGTGTTTGTCAGTGGAGGACAGTTTTTTGGAAATCCTATCGAATGCTGGTGTCCTGCTCACTTCTCACCATCTATGGTGGCATTTACTAAATCAATATGCTGGGTGAATGGCACGTACTATGTTCCGATACACGAAGGAATCCCAGACGATCATTTGCAGAGAGAGAAAGAGCAGCTGCCCTACTACCAGTGGGTGCCTGTGATTCTCTTATTCATGGCTTTCCTCTTTAAGTTACCTGCCGTGCTATGGCGTCTGCTGAGTACGAATTCTGGTATCAGTTTAGAAAAGATTATAAACATTGTCACAGAACTGCAGCTGAGTTCTCCAGAAAAACGAGAAGAGACGACAAAACACATAGCACAATACATCGACAGATGGCTGGAGGTGAACAGACAGTACCACTGGAACTGCTTCGTTCGACTGCGTCAGCGCTTTTCTAAGTGTTGTTGTTTTTTCTGTCAGAAACGTGCGGGGACCTATCTAACCGGGCTCTATATTCTCATAAAGCTTCTGTACGTAACCAACGTCGTGGGTCAGTTTTTTCTGCTCAACGCTTTTCTTGGAGAGTGGTACAGTTTGTATGGATTTGAAATCATTTCGTGTCTTTTGAAGGAGCGTTCGTGGGCAGAGTCGAGGCGTTTTCCTAAAGTGACGCTCTGTGATTTCGACATTCGCCAGCTGAACAACATACAAAGGAAAACAGTGCAGTGTGTTCTGCCTTACAACCTTTTCAATGAAAAAATCTTCATCTTTCTCTGGTTTTGGTTTTTGCTCGTCTCCACGGTAACGGTATGGAATTTACTGATCTGGATGTGGCTGTCGTTTGTTCAGAACAATCGCAGCAGGTTTGTGAAAAAACATCTCAAAGAGATTGATGCTTTTCACGGAGAAGTTGATAAAAAACTGGCGAAGAAATTTGCCGACCAGTACCTCCGAGATGACGGAATTTTTGTTCTGAGACTGATCGTGAAGAATTCCAGTGAAATTCTGTTTTCTGATGTAATTCGTCTATTGTGGCTAATTTACAAAAACAAACACAATAATGTTCAGGATGAGAGCATGCTTTCAACACGAATGAAGAAATAAGAGACATCTCTGTTTTTACATACACAATAAAACAATTGAGTTCAGACTTACAGCATACTTTTGACAAAAATGAACACGTGAGAACTGTTTTCCTTAATTTATGACTACAAATTTAATATTCATCAACATCAGCATTCTTTTCAGTCAAATGAATAAAAAAGATACTGTGTGGTCAAAATTTTGCTAAACAATTAACAACGTCCAAGGTGACAACCTGTTCAATGAAGACGTAAAGATTTACAAAAATGTAATCATGTTCAATATTACAGTATATCTTGAACCAAATAAAGATTTGGAGTTAAATTATAAAAACAAATAATGATAGAATAATCTATCCTGTATAATGAAATGAGACAATGATTAAGTTATGAGAAAAAACATAAATAGGTTCAAAATGACTCAAGGCAGATATGGCTGCATTAACATAACACATTTACATACTGTTTAAAATTACAGCAGGTGTTGGAGGGAGTATGACACTATTGTGGTTAACATAAAACAAGAAAATAACCTGTCAGCTCACCTCATGCCATATTAGCAAGAAAGTCTGTTCCATACAAAAAGACAGTATGACTTGGACCTATGTGAAAACCAAACACTAAGATGTTCAATAGAGAACAACAAACTGATGATGCAGATGATATTAAAACATGTAAAAACATCAAAGATACCGCAGTAGTTCTAATAATTGTGGTTGCAGCAGTGTAAGGACAAAAATGAAGAGAAAAAAGAAGGAAACCGAAAAAAAAAGACTAAGATGATCAATATAAAACAAAAATGATGTTGCAGATGATAACCAGATACATGAATACCAAAGACAGTATCGTGATAATAATAACTATGGCAACCTTATAATATTTAATATAAAAACATACTTTGGATCTGTACGAAAAAAAAATACACTTAAACTAAAATGGACAATACAAACAGCAATGATGTTAAGATGATATGATGATATTTGAAATCACAGCCATTGTTGTGGTTGTAATAATTATGACAACATTGTAATATTCAAGGACAACAGCTCATTCTCAACCTCTGTGAAGACCAAGGACTTGGGTGATCAGTACAGAACAACAAAATGATGTTACTGACGATATCACGACATAAGAACATCAAAGAGGCCAGCATGGTTGTAATAATTACAAGAACATTGTTGATTCATTGTCAAGAACAAAACAGTAATATCTGAAATAACAGAATGCTTTATGAACAAGAAATCATTATGGTTACTTTAGGACAAGAAAGATAATAATTTCAAAATAACAGCCCTGGACCCGTATGAAGAAATAAGCAACTGTTCTGTTTAGCTTGACACTGTTTAACAGCATGCATTGGACGTATATAACAAATAAGAACAGTTATGACACTGTTTAACAGCATGCATTGGACATATATAACAAATATAGGGCTAGCTTGCAAAGAACAAATATAATAAAGTTTAAAATAACCTCAGCCACTGGACCTGTGTGAAGAAAAATGCAACTGTTTTGGCTAGCTTATAAAAATATAATAAAAACAGTGAATATAATAATGTTGATAATAACAACATGCAGCAGACCTACATGAATAAATAAGTAAATGTAGCAAAAAGAAAATTGATAATAAAACAATGTTTAAAATAAACAACATGCAGCAGACCTATATGAATAAATAAGTAAATGTTTTGGCTAGCTTATAAAAAAACGAATATAATGTTTAGAATAACAACATGCAGTGGGCCTAACTGAAGAAATAAATTTAAAGTTCATTTACAGGAATAAGGTTCAAGATGACAGAATGAAAGGTTTAAATCTCATGAAGAAAAATAAGACAATTTTGAATAAACTACAATAATAATCAACAGTTATTTTCACAGAAAATGATAAAAGATTTTCTGATAAATATATCCAGTTTTGAGATGATTGAAGAATTTAAGTGTAATTTCTTAAGTTACTCTGTACTTTATTTTTTGTCATTATTTTTTATCAGATATTTTATGATATCTGTTGTGTTAACTGTATGCATCTGTTAAACACAGTTTATGAGATTTCCAAAAAGAGAAAATGTTCATGTTAGTAAGTATTGTTCCAGAACAAATGTTAAAATAATAATCTTGAATCAGTTAATCAATGACATAATTCTAATGGTACTATTACTTTTTAATTTATTTTCTTACTCTTTGACTTCTAATGCATTATGAAATGAACTTGAAATTATTGCAGATGATCATTATTTTTTCTTGTGTAACATTACATACATCAATAATTAAAATCAAAGAAAACTAAATTATTAATTTGCTTTTTATTATTTTTAACTATTTTGTGTTTGTTGATGGCCGTAAATAATGTGCAAGTAAATTATAAATCAGAATTTTTAAATTTTTGTTTACCAATTAATCAGTACAACATACACAGTAACGAGGAATTTAATCTTTAATTTATTTATTTATTTATTTTTATTACTATTAGTTTTAATTCTTAATATATTATTTTTATTTCTTTTGTAATGTTTATATGTATAAATCAAGGCAACCCAGAACTGTTAGTTTTCATTCAGCTGGAGTGAACACTTTGAGTTTATTTTCATGGTTCTTACATAGGCATTATGTAACTGCCAAATGTTTTAAATTTTAAATTTCCACTGTTTGATAAATGACATAGTATTAGATGTATCACACTGATTCTTTTATTTACTATTCTTTTCTCTTTTTTTTTTTTTCATTTTTCATGTCCTGTAAATTTTCTTGTTTTTTATAACAATAATTCTTTAACAAATTATTAATTTGTGTATTTAATGCTTTTTAAAGTGTGTACATGTCTTCAGTTTATTTTCATGGTTGTTGCATTAGCATAAAATAACTGCCAAATATTTTTAGTATGAATTTATTAATTATCAAATGGTGTAGTACTGGCTGTAATACTCCTGTCATTTCTTACTTTCTTTTCATGTATTTTACTTTAATATATTATTAAAATACACTGCTGTTAATTATGTTTTCCTTTATAATGTTTATATATATACATATATGTATATATATAAAAAAAAAGGTTTTAAAACCTTTATATATTGTTTTGTTGGGGTTTTTAATGTGGGGGCAAATAAAAAATAGTGTTCAGATCAAAAAATTTATTTCTGGTGAGGAGATGACAATAAATATTATTTAGTTTGTTCTAATTTAATTGTGTGTGTGCATGTGTGTAGTGTATGTATGTATGTGTGAGAAGAGAGAGAGAGAGAGAGAGCGCAGTTTGGGTGACAAATATTTCACCAATTAAAGAACATACCTGGGAAAAGCAAATTAATCATTCAAAGTAAAGTTTTAGGTCATAATACAAACAAGATAAAATAGATACAAAATCGGTCGTTGTTAAAATAATAAATAAACAAACAAAATAAATACTGGAGTGAAAACTTAAGACGAAAAATTAGAAAAAAGCATAGAACTAGCACAATATATTAATCATCACACACACACACACGCATAAAGTGACATGAAATGATGAAATAAATATCTATTCTCTTAAATATGCCTTATATGGGTTATTAATAATTAAGTATAACAAAAATAATGTTTATTACTTGTGTAAATAAATAAATAAAATTAAATATACATGTATGTTGTTTAGAAACGCGAAGTTCTGATAAACATACTTTTAAAGACATGAAATATCTCCATTGATCAAAAATATAAATGCATCACTTCTGTACTCTTGTTCGTATATCGCATAATGCAATGGAACTATTTTCTTTCTGGTATGTTCCTCCTTTTCAGATGCACCTCGGCAAGTTATGTCGCTGTTCCGTGTTCGTCATTAGATATGATATCACGGTGTTCCTAGTTCCAAGTTATGACGATCCCCTATCTTCTATTTCTATTTTATTTAAATTATATTAAATAATAATTATACTGATATACATTTTAATAGAGACGCTGATAAATGCACCTTTTGACTTATTTGTGGAAGGCGCCGATGGCAGTAAATATAACATTATAAAAATAGATAAATAATTTAACACATTTTATATCAGAAGGTCAATACATTTGTCAACAACCGAGTTTTTCATTTCGCATTGTCATCGTTAATTAATAATGTTTTTTTTTTGTTTGTTTGTTTTTTCTTCATATTTATTTATGCAATTTAATTTTTAACACCATAGCGGGCATAGGTCTGTAAATTAATTTGCAATTCGTGTGACTCTGTGGCTTATAATAGCATGTGCGTGTACTCGATGTTTCCGGCAATTGTTTTTGATTTAGTCATGAAGAGCGGATACCGGGATAGGCTACATATTTTATAATCAGTGAATTGAAAATACAAAACACAGAAATCAAAATTTGAATTTATATACAAATATTTTATGTAATCTAGAATATGTTCTACGTAATCATTTTAAATAAAATATTTTAAAATATATTCCACGTCACTGCTTTAAATAAAATACATCGTGATGATAATTTGATTGGTTTTCGAAGTTTGTCGGGTAGGAAATTGTTCAATTCGGAAATGCTAGTTCAAGAGAAAAAGAAATGGCCGGAATTTGACGAAGATATCCGATTAATGTATTCGTCTGGCGCATGCCACACAAACTGCAACGTATTACCCATCGAGGTGGCAAAGCTTAGCAGGTGTTTTTGTTTACAACAAATAACTACACTTTTCGCAAATTCGCAACAGCCATGTCTTCCGTAGCAAATACTAACGATGATGCTGAACTAAAAGGAGGCCATGCGCCTGCAGGTACTTGAATGTCATGCATTATTAGCTTATTAATATGAATTTTGTCTTCTTTATTTTCGTCAATATTGTGCAGCTTGAACTTTATAGACTGTACGCCAGTCACACATTTATTCTGTTTTTTTTTTTTTTTTTTTCAATTATAAATAGCCATATCGATCAGTTTACACGTATATAAATTCAGACCAATTAATCTTTATTATTTTTAATTATTTATTAGTTTTGTTGTACCAAAGCTATTGGCCAATGCGTGCTAGATTAGAAACATTATTTATTTTAGAAGAAGTAAATGTTATTACTATTATTATTAATATAATTTTAATTATCATGTTTATTTTTCTTGACTGAATTAAACTGATTATGTTGAATGTTTAAAATTAAAAACATGAATAAAAAAAAAAAAATTAACATTGATAGTTTCACAGTCTTTGACAAGGAACAAACAGCATTAACAAACCATAAATATTTTGGCAAGCTTGCATTAATTATAAACATTTAAAAAGAAACGAAATAAACAACTCCAACGAACTGTTAATAAAAAAAATTATTACATTCACAATAAATTGAGGTATATATTTTTGATATAGAACATAAAATATAAATTTAACCATTACTTGACAGGAGTAAATGTCCAAAATTTTTAACATCTTGTCAGAATTTTATTTTTCTCTGCTACTTTATTTTGGCTTTGTTTTCATATGGTAAAGCTAAAAAGCACAAAAATACTAATTGTGGTTACTTTATTTGGATAGGACTAACCATTAGAAATATATTAAATTATTATGGTATTTTTTGTTGTACAGTAGAAGTAAGAGTAGAAGGATACATTTTATAATTACAGTGTTTTTGTTTGATTGTGTAATTGTATAAACGGGGTACATTTTTTAACGAAGGCATTTTGTTTGATATTTAAAGCATAAAAATCAGTTGTTTAAAAATAACATCTTTGTGTTATAGTGAAATTGTAAGAAGGATGCATTTTATAATGACATATTTTTGTTTGACAATGAAAGTGAAAGTTAAAAATGGATTTGTTTTAAAACAACAGTGTTTTTGTTTGACAGTGAAAGTTAAAAATGGATTTGTTTTAAAATGACAGTGGTTTTGTTTGATAGTGAAAGTTAAAAATGGATTTGTTTTAAAATGACAGTGTTTTTGTTTGACAGTGAAAGTTAAAAATGGATTTGTTTTAAAATGACAGTGGTTTTGTTTGATAGTGAAAGTTAAAAATGGATTTGTTTTAAAATGACAGTGTTTTTGTTTGATAGTGAAAGTTAAAAATGGATTTGTTTTAAAATGACAGTGTTTTTGTTTGACAGTGAAAGTTAAAAATGGATTTGTTTTAAAATGATTTTTGTTTGATAGTGAAAGTTAAAAATGGATTTGTTTTAAAATGACAGTGTTTTTGTTTGACAGTGAAAGTTAAAAATGGATTTGTTTTAAAATGATTTTTGTTTGATAGTGAAAGTTAAAAATGGATTTGTTTTAAAATGACAGTGTTTTTGTTTGACAGTGAAAGTTAATTGTGGATTTGTTTTAAAATGATTTTTGTTTGACAGTGAAAGTTAAAAATGGATTTTTTTTAAAATGACAGTGTTTTTGTTTGGCAGTGAAAGTTAAAAATGGATTTGTTTTAAAATGACAGTGTTTTTGTTTGGCAGTGAAAGTTAAAATGACAGTGTTTTTGTTTGATTGAAGTTAAAAATGGATTTGTTTTAAAATGACAGTGTTTTTGTTTGACAGTGAAAGTGGCAGGTATGAGGGTAGCTACAAAGACTGCACATGTGAATGTCCCACCAGGGGAGAAAACTGCAGAGGCTGTGACCCCTGAACAAGCAGCAGAAGACGAGCTGGGCGAAAGGTATAAAAACTTGAATCAGAGAGAATCGTGTATACAAGAAAAACATCTTTAAATATAAATATGTTTATAATAAAATCATTTTTTTTTTACCCTTATTATTCTGACAGCTAATTTAAATTAGACAGAGGAAGATCTTGCAGTGATAGACCACTGGTTTTAATTTTTAGTGTATTTGATTTATTAATTCTCAGAAACATTATTTATGAATGACAGTGTCTTATAATAAGTCTTGCTTTTTACTGTTTTGTTTAGTCAGTGGAAGGTATTGTCTCATAGAGATCTCCAAGTTTTATTTTTAGTATATTTTGTTTATTAAGACTCAGGAATCTTATTTATGTAAAATATCATAAAATAGTTTTTTTTTAAATATTTTATTCTAATGACAGATAATTTCATATCGTCAGTGGAGGACCTTGCTCTAACAGAAGGCACTGGTTTCTGTTTTTAGTATATTTTGTTTATTAAGACTTTGGAATGTTGTTCAGTTTTCTTATTTATTTTTTCTTATTCATATGTGGGGGATGTGTGTTGAAAAAGTTAGAGACAAATTATTTTTATATACTTTTATTATTAAATTAGCTTTAATATGCATTTTGGCCTTGATGTGTTTTACTGTCCCTGTGTGTATAATAAGTTAGAAAATTTTATATTTAATTGATATGAACAAAATAGTGTAAAGACTGTATACATGTTTATGTATATATGAATACACTGACACAGACTGTTTACGTAGGCTAAAATTGTATAATTTTTCTGTTTCATTTAAAGTCCACCCAAAACAGACAAGCATCATCAGCAAATACTCATCTCTGGCGTGGTAACCAAGGTAACTGATTTTAATCTGTAAATAACCGATAATAAAATAACATTTTGTATTACATTTCTTTGTCAATCTGTCTGTTATCTGTCATAGTACTGTAACACCTACCTGTCTGCACATCTACCTTTCTCTCTACCTACCAGCCTACCTGTATCTCTGAACAGCTCCATGTTTATTTATCTAGCTAGCTAGTCTCTGTCTCTGTCACACAGATACACCATTCATACATACACACACATACACACACATACACATAAGCATGAAGATATTAATTTTTTTTTTTAATTTTAAAAATAATTTTTAGGGTGACAAAGACTTCCCCCCTGCTGCTGTTAAGAGTTACCATGATAAGCCGCTGCCTTCGCACGAAAAGAGGCCCCCGGTCATTCAGCAGAACATGTACATCAACCAGCCTCGCAAGTGAAGGAAGCTGCACAAGTCGTTGAATCACTGTCGGATGTCAGCACCACTGCAGTCTGTTAACGTCGAAAAACGAAGGATTTGAATGAAACGTACTTACTTCTATTATTTTGTCAATTTTCTGTCGGTTGTAACATGAAAAAAGCAAGTCGAAATGCATGTGACTAAAAGTTAGGCATGTTAACTTTTTTTTTTGTTGTTTTCTTTAAGTTTTTTTATCAACTGTTAATAATTTTCTGATTTGTGACATTTTCAGTTAATGATTGTGTTTTATTCTACGTGAAATGTTTCAGGGATATTTTCATAGTTTTCACCGTTAAGTTTAGTTATTAAATGTGAAAACGATTTTCCAAGTTCAGACTTCTAAGTTATTTGGTTTTAAATTTCGTATTTTGTTTTCAGTCTGATTCTGTCTTTTTTCAGTGTTAAGTTTCATGTTAAAGAGTAGTTTGTTTTCAGACCTAATTTTTCAGATAACTTTATTCGGATATTTTTAAATCATGTTTCGATTTTGTAACTAGTTCCGATTTTATTATCTTTTTATTTCGTTTGTTTTAGTTTCTGTGGAAAGGATGATGGGATAGATGTATTTTAAAAAGTTGTGACAACTTGTTGCATTTAATGTTTTGGTGGTGGGCAGATTCACACATACTGACAATTACCCATGCATACATGAACAAACACATCACAAGAACACATTTGCACACACACAAGCAAAGCCACTTCACATTCACAGACTGTCCTTGTATTTATATGCAAACATACACACATACATATCATGCATATGTATATAAAATATATATATTGTATGTCTATCTATCTATACTTACCTGTATCTTGCATGCATGCACATCTATATATTTACATTCATGTACAGAAATTTACGCATGGACAAACATTCTGTAACATATATGTATTCTAGTCTTATACTGTATTTCTGAAACTGGATTTAAAACATTAAAAGTAGTTTGAAACAGGTGATGGAATGTCTCAAAAGTATTATTTGTATGAGAAAAC
The DNA here is from genome assembly GCA_012295275.1 of Chrysomallon squamiferum. Taxonomy (NCBI): domain Eukaryota; kingdom Metazoa; phylum Mollusca; class Gastropoda; order Neomphalida; family Peltospiridae; genus Chrysomallon; species Chrysomallon squamiferum. The sequence goes on along the minus strand of CM022668.1, from coordinate 15,996,229 downwards.
AACGACTCTGTAATCTGTTTACTCCACTGGTTAATGAAACAGTCAAAGAATTTGTAAAAATAAATTTTCAACCTAGCAGTGTATTTTCAGAATAGCTTCCAGAAGTAATTTTTATTCGCCCTCTTGTTACTGTTTAAAAAATTTAAATAAAATTTAAAAATAATATTCAAATAAAATAAGTCCATAATAATAATATTCAAAAATAATTAAATAAAATAAGTCCATGTTAAAATTCAAAAATTCATAAATAAAATAAGTCCATAATAATAATATTCAAAAATACGTAAATAAAATAAGTCCATTCAAAAATACGTAAATAAAATAAGTCTATAATAATAGTATTCAAAAATATATAAATAAAATAAGTCTATAATAATAGTATTCAAAAATACATAAATAAATTAAGTCCATAATAATAGTATTTAAAAATAAATAAATAAAATAAGTTATAATAACAGTATAAAAAATTGGAATAAAAGTTAAAATAACCGCATAATTTCAGCATAATGTTTATCTTTTAAGATATCTATCTATCTATCTATACATATATATATATATATATATATATATATATATATATATAATTTGAGTTGTTAAGAAAAGAAACAATAAGACAACAGAAATAAAGAACAGTGTAAAAAAAAACATGAAAAAATGCAAGTTGTAAACTTATTTTTATATGTAAATGGACAATCTAAGGATAAAATTTATTTTCCGAAGTAACAAATACAGTATTGCCTTTTTTTTCTTTTTTAGAATATATCAATAGTTATTTCCCTTGTAATAATAAGAATCATAATATTTCAAGTTTAAAGGTGACTTAATTGGTACAAAATGGCTGTCTGTGACACCCAGTCTGGTTTTTTAAAATACTTTCAAATATAAACACACACTGTATTAATATAGTGTTTATTTAATAGTGCTAATAATAATTTTCAAATATATTTTTGTCAAAATGTGTTTTGGTTTAGATTTTATTTAAGTTAACTTTTTGAAAAAAATGTTTCACCTATACACTGCATAAGGAGAGACTAAAATAATTTTGTTTTTGAAATATGACAAGAAATAAACAATATATGAATAAATAAATAAATAAATAAATAAATATATATTTGTAAATTTTGTTTTCTGAATGATATTCAGTCATATATAGCATTTAGAAACAGCAATTTTTTTTTTTTTAATATAAAATTTAAATTTAAGCGTTGGTCATTTTTGTTTGAAATAATAGTAAATAAAAATACATAAGCGATGTATATTTACCATGGTTTTAACATTTTGAAAAACAGGCTAGGACAAAGGTTAATAAAATAAATTAATATGCAGACAGGAAAAATAGTGACTTTCTGCTCAAAACTGAGGACCAATTTATTATTTTTACATTTGTGTGTTTTGTTTCAGTTTTGATTTACAATGACCATTTTGAATATTTTAATTCACTGTTGATACAACAAATGGAGCCAACTGCACATGTATTAAGCTATATTATCACATTAAATCTTTTGTTCATTTAAATGATGTTGTCTGTGGCTATATTCTTGCTATGGTTGTAGTTGCTATAATTTTCAAACTTATCTCAGATTCGAAATTCTTGTTTTGTGTCCATTTTATTCAGTTCAATGCCTTTTGTTTTTAATGTTTTACAGAACCAAAAAAAAAAAAACACCAACAAATCCACTAAAAATATCTGTTGCCATTTCTAAATATTGTACATTGTTGACAGTTTAAAATTGAATAATTTGTACTCTAGTTATGTTTCTTGATATTTTATGTACGAGGTTCTTGAGCAAAATTTGTTTGCCATTTTAAATTTGTGTTATTATTTGAATTTTGTTTCAGTTTCTTAAGACATTTGTCTAAAAACCAAATTACTAGTGCTAATTTTTTTATTTGTTTTACAACATTCATAGGAACAAAATAGATTTTCCAGTTAAGATTTTTCTGGTATAAATTAAATACAGTAGATCTCCATAACAAAATAAATTTCAAATTACAAGAAGAATTTTTCTGAAATTCAGTAAATTAGCCATCACAATTTGAAGTTAGCCTACAATAAATGTTTAGGAAGCCATCTTGTATACCTTTGCCCATCAGCCAGTTGCACAGTGGTCACATGATTGAAATGACCAATCAGTGTAAAGTTGGTTATATTTTGGCCAATGGCAGCAATTATCTTTTCTGAGTGATTTTTTGAATTACTGATATAGATAGCCTTATTGTTATTTCTTCTTTGTTCACTCAGTATACTGATTATTTTTGAAGTAAACTATTAACAAGCATTTTGTTGTCATTATTAATATCAACAGATTAACACACCTGGTCCCATAAGATGTATGATAAGAATATTTTTATAGAAAGAAAAAGTTTATATACAATTTATAGTTTCTTTTTATTAATGCATTTACATTCTTTTGTAAGTAACATACATTAACATTTCTACATTTAATTGTAAAGTACAAAATGAAATCTGATGAATGTTGTGTTTGTTTTACAGATCAATGGAATATGATCATATTGTTTGGAATCTTCTGTGTTTATTTTTTATTTACTCTATAATGATAATAAAACGTATTGTAATGTTTTAATATATCAACAATTAATTAATTTACCAGACAGCTTATATATATGTGTGTGTGTATGTAGATATATGTACACACACACACACACAAAAAAAAAACCATGATTAAAACTGTCATATCTGATATATTTGCAAACCCCTGTGGTTTGAATAAACAGTGTCTGGATATTGATAAAGGTTTCTAAACAGTATATGATAAATATTTTGTTATATTTAAATTCAAAACAAAAACCCAGACATTTAAATGAATGTGGAAATGATAATTTTCTCAAAAAATCAAAATCAACACCACAGTATGTTTTTGCCACAGATATTTTAATTGCAGGGGATGCATTTGGAAAAGCATATACAGCTGGTGCAATAATGTTTTCTTTTTTCTTTCTTTATTTTAAGTAATACCCCAGTGGATGTTGTAAAGTGTAAAACTTTTTGAAATAAAAATTTACACATCTTGTGTTTTGATTTTTCTCTGAATGTAATTAATGTAGTTCTGTTAAAATATCGGGGTTCTTTTGTTGTTGTTGTTGTTGTGCTGTGATTATACTTTATTAGCTGAAACATTAAACCTTTTCGTTTCTCATTCTTACTTACACTAACTGCAGTGAACTTAGCCTCTTTCCTGCAAGTGGTCTGTCCCATCTCCCCTGTCTTTGGCAGTTATCATTATTAGTCTTTGACCAGTTCTCATACAGGAGTTACTGCCCCTGCTGGTATAGCTCTCTAGGTCAGTGACACAAGCAAGCTAGATCACCTCATCAATAAATGGACCTCGAGGATTATGCAATAATACACATTTTCCTGTCTAATAATATTTCTATACTTAAGGTCCATGCACACAAGTCATGGCACAATCTTGTGTGTGCTTTCTGTTACACGTACTCAAAGACATCCTTTTATTACACACATACGTTACAATCTTTTTAAAGATGCTTTCACTAACAATTTATTCTTACTAAAAGTTTTTTAAATGACAAATTTACAATGTAACCTAACAGTTTACAATGGAATTATAAAAAAACAAAACAAACATGACTATGATACGCAGATCTCCAACAGCAAAAATAACCTAGGCTTGTTGAAATTTGAAAAATCATAATAAATGAAGAAGTCATAATTATTTAGATGAATAGTATATGTATGAATTGTTATCATCATCATCATCATCATCATTATTATTATTATTATTATTATTATTATTATTATTACTACTACTACAGTCGGTTTCGCTCCAGGGGTATCAATGAAGGAGTCCTTTCAAGAAGCTGAAAAACGCGACATAAATATCCTGTCACCTTCCGCAGCTGCGCGTTGACGACATTTGAATCATCTCTTTCTTCTGACGTAATAAAAGAAGGGGATTCCCTAGATGGGGATTTCCTAGATGTTTCCAGGTATCGTTCTTCATTTTTTATTTTTTATTTTTTTATTTTTTTTTTTTTTTTTTTACTGTTTTTGTTTATTTCTTAAGTTTTTTTTTCTTTCTTTCTTTCTTTCTTTCATTTTTCTTTCTTTCTTTTACTTAGTTTGATGTCAATATAACGAATACATAACCTATAACTGTCCTGTCAAACAGCTGAAATCAAGTGCGTGTTTGTGTATGTGGGTAATGAGATAAAATTATTATTAACATTCGATACAGTTATTTAGTTATTAAATCAAATTACTGTTCGATTGCCTGTAATGTATATGAATTATAAACAGAAATGTATGAATCTCCTCAGTGTTATCTAGTTTCTGTTTCCTTGTAGCCTATTTCTGTCTTGTGTCACTCACCAAAAATGTGACACATCACGTACCTCGAACAACTGATAAGATCTTAATGTTTGACTAAATGGCGGTTTACACTGCATGTTCACAATGTTTCTTTTTGAAAATTAATTGATCAGATAAAGAATTAAACATTAATTATCCTTATGACAAGGTCAAACAGCTGAAATCACGTGCGTGTTCGTGTATGTGGGTAATGAGATAAAATTATTATTTTAGTTTCTTTGTACTCGTACAAACTGAGTCATGTTTCGAAAATAAACATTTGTCATATTACTCATTACTTATAAATTAAGAAAAACAACCAATACCCCCCAGAAAAAAACAACAACAACAACAAAAAAACAGGAAGAAAATTGTTAGATACACGCAAGAAATAATATATATATATATAATAAATAAATAAATAAATAAATATAAAAGAAGGCGTTTACTATTAAACCTCTCCCCAGCCTCGCAACCAATAATGTAAATCAAACTTATATTTACTTCAAACCTCCGACAATTCATTCATCTGTTGTCTTGGAGACACGGTTAATTAAAAAAAAAAAAAAATGAATGTTGTAACTTTCAAATAAAGATTTAAACTTTCGTAAATAAACACTTCTCATGTTACTGATTATTGCTGTAAATGATACTTTAGTGCGAAACGACCTAAATCAAAGTACGATTTTATTATTGATTTATCAGTGTATGCTTTTGTATTATAATTAAAATAATAATAGTAACAATAGCTGATATTTATAGTAACAATTGCAGAGTTGGAATATATATTACCAATTTTTCTTTTTATGTCATTATTTATATTTAAAAAATTTAATTAAGAATACATGTAAATAAATAAATAAATAAATAAATAAATAAATAAATAATAATAATAATGTCTTCTTTTACATTTTTCTATATATTTTCTCGGTGATAAACTAAACTAAAAAATAACGACACAGAAAAATCGTTATATGTCCGATTAAGGATTTGATGTCTAGTAAATCTACAAGTAAACTCTCATAAATGCTTTATTTCCAATGTCACATATAACATAATGTAACAAACATCTTCAGTTAATTAGTGTGATGTGATAAGTATAGTGATGTATGTAAATGTATGTCGGACTGAACGTAGTAGAAAATGCTTGTTCTCGAGGGGGGGGGGGCATGTTGCATGGTTGCTGTGGGGCCCTTCTGACCTCCTAAAACAACTGATTTGTTTACTGGCTTTGAACAATACGCAACAGTATTGTAAACAATGTATTTTAGCGCAGTGCCAATAGGGTCATCTTGACAAGACTTCGGGAATTTCCGACGGGTTTTCCTAGGCCGTCACTGTTCACGAACTCCACCGACAGCACGCGATGCACTTAGCATTAATATCATACTCGTGTTACACACCTATTGAAAAAGCTTTTAAAATTAGGTAATAAAGGTTTTAAAACATCATTTTCCTATAAAATTATATATCATCAGAAAGAGCAAAAAATATAAAATAAAATTAAAATAATATCAAGATATCTTTGATATCACTGATATTTTGAACAATGTTTTTTTTTTTTTTTTTTCAGAATCTATTGTGAAACAGTGATTCATATCAGTCAACTGGCAACATTAACACTGAATATCTCATACAGTTTCAAACCAGCTGTCATGGGGATTGCCCATAGCTGCAAGTATATCTGTCTCAGGCAGGTTGCTACCCGAGTTAGCTTGGCTCTAGGGCACTGGTTCTCAACCTTTTTTGCTCCATGCTCCACCTCAACATCTAAAAAATGTTTATGTCCCCCTTTAGAGTTTTGTAAAAGTGTAATTACTGTAATATAAAGTAGAAATCCTTTAATTAAACAAAGTGTAAACAAACTGCTCGTAGGTGTTGGCAGATACACGATAACTTGTAGACGAAGTGTAACTGGAAGTTTGATCGTGTTATATCACTTTCATAATTGCACTCTTGTCTCAGATGGACATATGTCTGAGGTCGACACCTATATTTGATCCCCACTATTAGGATAGTTACATTTGGCTCCCTTGCCAAGCAAACAGGGAATAAATAAAAAAAAAATATATATATATAATAATAATAATAATAATAATAAAGTAATAATATTAAATTCACAGTGATAGTATATGTTTTAAAGTGATTGTATCGTACATCTAGAGACCAAATGTTGTTAGTAAAGTAGAATAACTATTAAAATAACAAACTTTAAGCTTGCACAAATATTTTAAGGTTTTTATTGATAATGTCATTTCGTATTCTTTTAAAACTCACGAACTTATTTCTCATCAAACGAAAACAATGAAACTATTCAGCTTGGGTTTGAGGTATTTTTGCATTACGTTATTATTATTATTATTATTATTATTATTATTATTATTATTATTATTATTGTTATTATTATTATTATTATTATAATACAGCCTGCATGCATCATAAGAGATTTTTATTTTCTTGTCATACTTTATCATTGTGAAAGATCCTTTGCCAGAATCACATATAATGACACTGCTTTAATGATGCAGTGCTTTTACTGTGTTTAGACAATTTTATTAAATGTCATAGTCATCTATGAACGAGATGAATTGTTGTGTGTTTTTTTTTAGATAATATGCACATGCTATCAAAGGAAACACTATTAAAGAAACACTTCAAGATGGAAACAATTGGTGTTTAAGTTGTCATGTTCAATATGTAGAAGTAAAACAGTTTCTGCTTATAGTTCGACATCTCAATCCAGATTCTGCCTTTGTTCTTTTTCTCTGGGGGGTTTTCAGAAGATTTTTGTTTTTCTTAGTTATCATTCTGCATAAATGTTCTCATATGATGAAATATAATGTTGAAATAATTATATTAGGTATTTGACAAAAGCATTTACAGTTTTCATTTTGTTTGTTTTGTCGTTGTTATTTTCTAAAGAGTTGTTGTTCTTACTAATAACACTATTATTATTTAATTTCTTTTTCGTTTTCACTTTTAAGTTGGTTATAGTAATGAAATTTGGTAGACTTGTTGCTTATTTCTTTAAAGTAAATAAATAAAATAATAATGTTTAATCTAGTTTTAATAATTTTAAAATTTGTTTTTTCATTGGTGATCAAATACTAAAAGAAAACAAAAAAGTAATAATAATAATAAATGTTTATTAATGTAAAGTGATTTTTCTTCCCTGTACACACAGTTTCAACAAGTCAAGCGTAGATTGCTTATTTTAATGAGATATTTATTGTAAGTATACACCATGTATATATTAATAATAAGTGGTATATTTTATAGCATGACGTAAAATGTAAAAAAATTCCATAGGGGAATCCCCGACGGAAAAACCTATTTCTGAAATAGCTTCCTAAAAACGAATCCACGTAATTTCCATCTGCTAATCGATTGATTCACTGTAGTCACGCACCGAGACTTCGCCAGAGAGAGAGAGAGCGTATCTGTAGCAGACGAGTTTCATGACAGAACGTTAATTTAAAAAAATATATATATATATATATTTATCACTTACACGCTTATAAGCCGAAATTTAAAAAAAAAAAAAAAAAAATATCACTTACAGACTTATAAGCCGAAATTTAAAAAAAAAAAAAAAAAAAATGGAGCTAAAAGTAATGAGAACTGTAGTTTGTGCCGTGTTGTTTTTCAACATACTTCTAGCGACTGTTTCGATTTCTTTGAAGGTTGTTATGTATCAAAACCGCGGATCACACGCACAGACCGAGCCTATATTGTGCGATGAGAAGAAGGTGAGTGCAGAAAACAAACTATTAAACATTGTGTTACCAAGGGGGGGGGCGTGAAAAAAGTATTCGTTTTTAAATTTTATATTTCAATTAAGTGTAACTTCCTTTAGACGTTACACACACACATACACATACACACACATACACACACACACACACACATACACACACATACACACACATACATACATACATACATACATACACATAACACACATACACACATACACATACATACACACATACATACATACACACACACACACACACACATACACACACACATACATACACACACATACATACACACACACATACACACATACACACATACACATACACACACACACACACACACACATACACATACATACACACATACATACACACACACATACACTCATACATACACACACATACACACACACACATACACATACACACACATACACACATACACATACATACACACACATATATACACACATACACACACACATACACACATACATACACACATACATACACACACATACACACACACACATACACACACATACACACACATACACACACACACACATACACACATACACTCACACACGTACACACATACACACACATACACACATACACACACTCACAGACACATACACACATACACACACACTCACACACATACACACACACATGCACGCATACAGACATTCACACACACACATATACACATACACACACATACACATAAACATAGACACACACATACACACACATACACACATATACACACACACACATCCACACACACAGACACACACACACAGAAACAGACACACAGACACCGCTCCAAACTCGTCTGAAATAAATATATATGGCAGGACATTCAATATCTGCTCTGTTCTCTCGTCTGTGTCGTTAATAAACCAGAAACAAACGTGAGCCCCAGCCACCACTGAACAAAAGAGGATTTTTTTTTTTTTTTTTTTTTTTTTTTTTTTTGTAGGAAGGATTTCTTGCAAACGAAGAAAAATCCAACAGTAAATATTGCATTGGAAAGAGCGACTTCAAAGAGGTATTCATCGTACTTTTCTTTCTTTTCTTTTTTCTTAAGTAGACATACCTATATTACAGTTACTAATACTCCTATAGGCAGATACAATGACTATTTATAATAACAAGGTTTGTAATAATGATGATTGTCATCATCACAAAAACAAGTGATTAATTCATATCAGAATTGTAATAATTCGGCAAAAAACTGCATGCAACAACTACGCGTTTATTAAATTTTGTCCCGAATAGTGTAGCGTAGAATTATTGATGTGAAGCGTCACGTGACTCGTTTTGTGTCCGATGTTACTATTTCTCCGCCATAATGCTTACTTCGTACAGAATAAAGGTCTTTGTTTTGGTGATTTTTTTTTATCAATATCTTTGGAGGAAGTGTGTCTATTGTTTTATTTATTTTACTGTCGACAAACGCCTGTAGATTATAATTGCGTTTTATGTCAGGAAACTACTGCAGTGCTTTTTACAAAAAGGAAGGAAATTAATCAAACAACTAAATGTATTGGAAAATGCGATTTCAAGAAGGTTTTTATTTATAAATTAATAATAATAATAATAATAATAATAATAATAATAATAATGCATTATTTCATGTAAAAATAATAAATCTAAAAATAAATTAATAATTATTACAAATAACATTAAGAAAATAATAATAATTTAAATATGTACTAAGCAATAGCTTTAGGCTTGGGCGTTTCGTTAGAATGTTAATATAACATTTTATTTGGTATGATTTATTTTGTACAGCAATGTAAAAAGGTCTTCATACAAACATTAAAATACCAGGAGAGCACGAGAAAGTGAAAAACACTATTTCCATTTTTGTCCTGTAAACATACTGGAATAGCGAATGAAAGGCAATTTGTGATATTAAAATACCGTGGACGTTAATGATGATTTTGAATTGCCAAATAAAGATTCAGAATTTTTTTTTTTTTTTTAAATCTGTTAATTTTTGTTCAAACTGGAAATCACATCAGCCGACCATGAATACAAACACTGAAACACAATCACCAGTGTAAATAATGTTCAAGTTCATATTTATTTTAAATTAAAACAGTAAAATCATTGCAATATATAAATAAATAGTTTTGTTTTATTCCTCAACATAATTTAGCATTTAAAAAATCATATGCCGATACCATTGCGAGATACTGTGTCGTAGATGATTTTAAACGGTAACTGTAAGGTTAAAAATATTGCAAAGAATATAGACTCGGATGATCCCTGCAGATGTATATTGTCACATTTTTCTAATTTTCATTTGTACTGTTTCCTTCCAGGCTTCTTTGCACCTGTTACTAAATGTTTACATATGATTTCTTCTTTGCACCTTGTTACTAAATGTTTACATATGATTTCTTCTTTGCACCTGTTACTAAATGTTTACACATGATTTCTTCTTTGTACCTTGTTACTAAGTGTTTACACATGATTTCTTCTTTGTACCTTGTTTGTTAGTGTTTAAGTGTTTACTAAGTGTTTATGATTTCTTCTTTGTACCTGTTACTAAATGTTTACATATGATTTCTTCTTTGTACCTTGTTACTAAATGTTTACATATGATTTCTTCTTTGCACCTTGTTTATGTTTAAATGATTTTACATATGATTTCTTTCTTTTTACTAAATGTTTACCTTTTGTTACTAAATGTTTACACATGATTTTTCTTTGCACCTTGTTACCTTGTTTACACATAACCTTGTTGTTTACACATGATTTCTTCTTTGCACCTTGTTACTAAATGTTTACATATGATTTCTTCTTTTCTTGTTTGCAATGATGTTTTTTAAATGTTTACACATGATTTCTTCTTTGCACCTTGTTACTAAATGTTTACACATGATTTTTCTTTTTTGATTTCTTCTTTTGCACCTTTTACTAAATGTTTACACATGATTTCTTCTTTGCACCTTGTTACTAAATGTTTTACATATGATTTCTTCTTTGCACCTTGTTACTAAATGTTTACATATGATTTGCACCTTGTTTCTTTGCACCTTGTTACTAAATGTTTACACATGATTTCTTCTTTGTTTACTGATTTCTTCTTTTTTGTGATTTCTTTGCACCTTTACTAAATGTTTACACATGATTTTCTTTTTCTTTGTACCTTGTTACTAAATGTTTACCTTTGTTACTAATGATTTCTTCTTTGCACCTTGTTACTAAGTGTTTACACATGATTTCTTCTTTGCACCTTGTTACTAAATGTTTGCACACATGATTTCTTCTTTGCACCTTGTTACTAAGTGTTTATACTTTCCTTTATTAAAAATGTTTACATTCCTTTCTTCCTTACAAATTTTTATTAAACGTTTAATACTTTGTTACCAAATGTTTTTTCTTCTTTTTGATTTATACTCTTTTTTTTTATTAAATGTCTACCTTCATTCCTTCTTTTATAATCTTGTTATTAAATGTTTTATCTTTCTTTCCTCTCTATATTCTGTTATAAATTGTTCACATTCCCATCTTCTTTATACCTTGTTTAGTTGTATTAAATGTTTACCTTCCTTTCGTCTTTAGATGTTTTTATGTTTTTTGTTGACCTTTCTTCAGTCTCCTGTGTGTAGATGTTCCAGATAGTGTCCACATTTTGAAAATCATCCAAATTTTGAATAAGGATTGAGTGAAATAAAAAAAATTAAAAAGAGAAACATATCTACATATACATGCACTAATAAAACACACATACACACTTTTCTGATGCCATTTCCTTTGACAATTAAATACATACCAAACATCCACCACCACTTTAGAAAATGTGTCTTAGAAACCATTATTATATTCATTATTCTTCATTCATTTTAACTTTTCAGATTTATGAAAGAAGTTTAAATGAAACAAAAAATTCATCTGTTAAACCACTGAGGAGAAAAAGATCAATTAGTAAGAAGTTTTATATTTTTGTAATGTAAAGCTAATTGTTATGTTTCGCCGGTTTCTAACAACAATTAAAAACATATTTTCTTCATGGGATAGCTAACCTTATTGAATTTTATTATTATTTATGAGCTTTATGATTTGTTTGATAATGTTAACAGTTAATCTATTTTGTATATTTTTTTTTTTATTTATTTATTTTTTTTTTTTTTTTTTTTTATTTTTTATTTTTAAATTTCCTAACACAGAAGTACATTAATGAATTCTGGTGTATATATCATTAGGCATAGACAGTATATATTATTTGACATTTATAAAATCATTAGGCATATGTAACATACATCACTGTGACACACACACACACACACACACACACACACACACACGGGAATGAAATAAGCAAGTAATGCAGTAAACTACTATTACTACCACTATCTCTACTAATGCTGCTACTAGTACTAGTAATCACTACTAATACTAATAAGAGAAAGAAGAATCAAAGTACAAACAGTAGTTAAAATATTAAAGTCATTGTTTATTTATGTTTTAGCTCTTCATCAGTTGAGTCTGTTTAAACCAATGGTTCACCTACAAGGATTGGAAAAAACAGATTACAGTAGGTGTTTTTTTGTTATTCTTCTTTTTCTTTTTTTTTTTTTCTGAACCTTTCAATCTCAGATCACTTGTATCTTTATTTGTATGTACAAATGTGTTTATATGTATCTGTGTGTGTGTGTGTTTGTTTGTGTGTGTGTGTGTGTGTGTGTGTGTGTGTGTGTGTGTGTGTGTGTGTGTGTGTGTGTGTGTGTGTGTGTGTGTGTGTGTGTGTTTGTGAGACACTGTGTATTATGGGATATTAATAACTTTGCACCAGTGTGAATGCCATATTGGCAGTGTAGTGTGTGTGTTTATGTGTGTGTGTGTGTGTGATTTAGTTATACTGTGCATGTGTTAGTTATACTTTTGTGTGTGTGTTTGTGTGTGTGTGTGTATACTGTTATGTGTGTTTGTTTTTGTGTGTGTGTGATTTAGTTTATGTGTGTGTGTGTGTGTTTGTGTGTGTGTGTATTATGGGATATTAATAACTTTGCACCAGTGTGTGTGTGTGTATTTGTTTGTGTGTATATTGTGGTGTGTTAGTTGTGTGTGTGTTAGTTATACTGTGTTGTGTGTGTGTGTGTGTGTGTGTATTATACTATATATTTGGGATATTAATAACTTTGTGTGTGCCATATTGGCAGTGTAGTGTGTGTGTGTGTGTGTGTGTTTATGTGTGTGTGTGTGTGTGATTTAGTTATACTGTGCATGTGTTAGTTATACTGTGTTTGTGTGTGTGTGTGTGTGTATGTATTATACTACATATTATGGTATATTAATAACTGCACCAGTGTGAATGCCATATTGGCAGTGTAGTGTGTGTGTGTATGTTGTGTTTTGTGTGTGTGTTTGTGTGTGTGTGTGTGTGTGTGTGTGTTATACTATATATTATGGGATATTAATAACTTAGTGCCAGTGTTAGGTGCCATATTGGCAGTGTAGTTTACTGGAGTAAGTGGTTGTTTTATTCTGTTAAGCTGATTTACAATTGTATACAACAGTATGTATATTTGTATGTATTTATGAATGACTGTTCTCTGTCTTGTGTGCATGTGACTCTGCACTTAGACAATAGTGAGGAAAGCACTGGTAGAGGATGACAAAGTCCTGTCATACCTCACAAAGCACCAGTGATGAGTCTTAAATATATGACACCCATTCACCTGCACTCTGGAGGTGACATGTACGTATGTTTGTGTTTCTATGTATGTTTATGGTTACGTTTATGTATGAGTATGTATGTGTATTGTTGTTGTTTTTTATATTATTATCATTATTACCATTATCATCATTATGTCTTTATTATTATTATTGATACTGTTGTTATTATCATTCTTATTATTGTTATCATTATCATTATTTTCATTAATGTTATCATTATTATTACTATGGTTATCATTATTACTATTATCATAATCATTATCATTATCATCAATTATTATTATTATTATTATTATTATTATTATTATTTATTTTTATATAGCAAATGACACATCAATTCGGATGATTCGAAACTGGAACAGTGAAGACCAGTTTAAACGCAGTATTATTCGGAACTGGATGAAATACGAAAATGGTAAAATAACCATACCAACACACGGAATGTATCGAGTCTACAGTCAGTTGGTCTTTGACTGGCAAAAACTGAAAGACAAACATTACGGTGAGCACCGAATCTGGAAACATCAAGTGATGATACACAATGCAACCACGGCTGAAGATGAGGTGTTGCTTAGCAACGAATTCACTGAGTGCGACATTGACTTCTCCAGAAAGTATGATGAATACCCAAGTTATCTGAGCGGAACATTCACTCTAAATGCTGGTGACTTGGTGTACGTGAAAACCTCTCATTTTGATCACGTAATGGCTGATCCAACGCGCCATTTTTTAGGTGTAAATGTGGCTTGGTGAATAGTACTTTGAAAACAGGACTTAGCAGACTTTCTAATAATACTATAATATACAAAGACATCCGTACAATATATACTTATCTACTTATATACTTATATACATGCACACACAGAAACAGATACAAGATCACAAGAGAGAGTCTTTGGTTTTGTTGTGATAAGAGTCTGGCCCCCGAAAAATGTCTGAGTCTTCATTTTAAACGTAATTATCTTGACTCTCCCTTGACTGATCTTGTATTAAATTCTGTTTCCAAACAAAACTTAGATAATTTAATCATTTGTTTTTCATTTGTAATAAAATTCAAAAAAAAAAATTGTTGTTTGTAATGTATTATATTTAGATCCACATGATGAATTATGATGGTAAACCGTTTTGATCCCTAACAGGCCGTGGAAAGTTTTAACAGGATATTTAGATGTAGTGTTTGGTGCTGCTTTGGCGTGTCATTTACAACTTAAATGGCGACGATATAGGAAATGTCAGTTTTTAAGATTGTATATTACTTTAAATTTAACAGGAAATTTTAGTTTATAGCAAACTTATTCACCTTTTAAGCTCAATTCAACGATAAATTATAAATATATATTAAAAATAAATAACAAAAAATATAAGAATAAAAATATAATAATTAAAAAAAGCGCATAGAGTTTTCTCATTGTAGATCACACGCCAAAGTAGCACCTACTGTTTTCTCTGTTTAAATTAGAAAATTGGTCCTAATTTTCTTATTAAACCGCGGGTTATTTAGGTTACAATTTAGGTTAAACCTACTTGTAGAATACTGTTAGTAGCTAGTTTGTGAAAATGTTTTTGTATTTATTATAATGTCTTATACTGTTCCCAACCATTTGCTATTAAAGTACAGTTTGTTTGTAAGAAAATGTGACATTGATTATTTAGTATGATATATATCAGTTCATTGTTTAGTATGATATACAATCTCAGTTCACAGTGGTTCCCAACCATTTCAGATTTAACCATGCCCCATTAATTTTTAGTAAGATATAACTAAATTCTTCATGTCCCCCACCCGTTAATTGTTTAGTATGATATAACAATATCAGTTAATTGTTTAGTATGATATAACAATATCAGTTAATTGTTTAGTATGATATAACAATATCAGTTAATTGTTTAGTATGATATAACAATATCAGTTAATTGTTTAGTATGATATAACAATATCAGTTAATTGTTTAGTATGATATAACAATATCAGTTAATTGTTTAGTATGATATAACAATATCAGTTAATTGTTTAGTATGATATAACAATATCAGTTAATTGTTTAGTATGATATAACAATATCAGTTAATTGTTTAGTATGATATAACAATATCAGTTAATTGTTTAGTATGATATAACAATATCAGTTAATTGTTTAGTATGATATAACAATATCAGCTTTGAAGAAGTATAACATAAAAAATTGTATCTTTCAAATAAAACTAAAGGGTTTAACGTCAAATTTAATCAAATAAAGTCCATTTTATAATGTGTATAACATATCTACCATCAGATTAAATAAATTCAATTACAATCAATTAATGAGACCCTTGAGCCTGATGTCTACTGCAAAGAGATTTTATCCGAGGCAGAAATTTTGTTAATTTCAATCTCAAGTCGCCTCGTTTAGTTATATCCAGTCGGTTTCTTTTCTTCAGTAATAAGTCATTCACAGCACTAAATCCACATTCCACTAAGCATGACGATGGGAATGGTAACAGTAGTTTTCTTGTCAAACTACTTGTATTTGGATATTTAGCTTGTGTTTCTTCACAGAACCACATCATTGTTCCTTTGATTTTGAACAGGGCTTTAATCGAGTCATCATTTTGTAATTCTGAAAGTTCTCCTTGATACTCCATGGTTACATCTGACAGATCCACTAACAATGGCTGAGTCATCCAAGATGGATAATTAATTTCTTTCAAATCAGAAAATCTGAAGTTGAAATCGCTTACCATTATTTTTAAGTGCTCCACAATAACAAGACAAGTAGCATCTGTTACCTCACATTTATTCAGCCAGTAAAATTGTTCAAATGTTTTGACAGAAATATTTTCTTGGGATAATTCCAGAAATGATATAAAGCCAAATATCTTGGCCTTTGAATTAACAAGAGTCATATTTGTTCCTTGTAGCTCCTTATTTAAGACATTGAGTTTTTCAAATATATCTGCTAAATGAATGACAAGTGCTTTACCATGAACTGTCAGTAACAGAGCCATATAAGGTTTCTCATCCAAGAATTCACTAAGAATATCAACTAATTCCATGAATCTTTTCAGGCAATTCCCCTTTGATAAGAAACTTACATCAGTATGAAGTAATAATCTTACATAGTCTGCATTTTGATCCTTGCAAAATTGTTTGAAAAGACGCTCACATTTGGCATTAGCTTTTATAGTGTTGATGCATTTTATAACTGCATTCAATGTCTCGTTTAGAACAGGGAAAACCTTTTTGGAAACTAAATTCTGTCTATGAATAACACAATGCACTAACAACATTTGGGGATTGCTGTCTTTCAATAAGTTTAAAACTTTATTTTTCTTGCCCATCATCACTGGAGCACCGTCTGCAGCACAAGATATAATGTTCTCCATTGGTATCTGCTTATCATCTAAATATGTTTTAAATTTCTTATATTATATCAACTGCAATAGTGGTGGTTTGTAATGCTTCGCAAAATAGCAAATCCTCAATAAATTATCCATTATCAGCATATCTTACATAGGCCATTAACAGAGCTTCACTATCTCTTACAGTTGATTCGTCCAACTGTATTGAAAAAGTTTGTATATTTTAATTTTTCAACAAGTTGTACTTCTACATCACAACTCATTTCATCAATTCTATTACTGAGCGACATGCTTTTGAGATCTTGGTCATCTTTTTCAAGAACTACTTTCAGAAAAGTTGATATTTGCGGGATTAATTAAATTCTCCCCTATTGTATGATTTTTTCCACATTTTGCTATGAGAAGAGAAATTTCATAAACTAAAACTCACCTTCTTAAACAAGTCGGAAGCCACGCATATAGCTGGTGCCAGATGCACGATGACATTAGTGGGTGAACATTTGACTAGACTGCACAAGCTGTTGTGCTCAGCTAGGCTGTAATTACAATTTTACCCTATAAATTTATAATTTTTATAAAATAAAATAAAAATGTTGATATTAGTATATTTTTTCATATTGCCTCCCCTATTATTATTGAATTGCACCCCATGTTGGGAATCACTGCTCTAGGGGTATCCGATATGGGGTCTGTGTATGCATAGACAGAAATACCGTAGCACATTTTCGTACACTAGAACACAACAAACACAAGACACTTTTAAAACCTGTATTCGCGC
This sequence comes from Chrysomallon squamiferum, assembly GCA_012295275.1. Taxonomy (NCBI): domain Eukaryota; kingdom Metazoa; phylum Mollusca; class Gastropoda; order Neomphalida; family Peltospiridae; genus Chrysomallon; species Chrysomallon squamiferum. The sequence goes on along the minus strand of CM022668.1, from coordinate 15,978,321 downwards.
CAGCTAGGAACAGTCAGTTCAGTAGTATAGAATAATACAGATGGATAGAAATATTGTAATATTGTAACAACAGTTACATCAGGGTTAATACAATCAGAACAGCAAATATTTATATATGTAACAAGTTACCCAGTGCGTCAAGTGACCGTTATTTCCACAGTTTTGAATTTTTATGAATTTTTATTAATTAATTAATTGCACTAATTAGCTCAAATGTACCTTAAGCCTTAATTAAGTAATTCTCAAAAAAAAAAAAGATTAATGAATTGCACAAGCCTTTACATTTTTCAAGCATTTTGCTAACATTCACTTTTTAATTATTTGTATATTATTTTTGTATCATTTACCATTAATTTGCTTTACGAGTTCATTATAGTATATAGATGAAATAAATTCACAAAAAATCTAACTTGCTAAGAATTGTCTGCATAATCAACATCTTTATCAGAAAGAAAATATTACCTAAAACAGAAATATTATGCCACATAATTACTAAATCAAACAACACAGACGAAAAATCTAACTTTTCAGACACCGACAGCAACAACAACGACAACAGTCGCGTCATTGGCTGAGAACAACACACATTTTGGTATTCAAAATTAAGAACGTGCTACATATTTGTAAGAAATTTGTCAGGATACGACAGAAGTGTATAATTTGTAACTTGAATTTGATTTAAAGTTCTGAATACGCTTATTGTAGTCATACTAAATAGAAAGGAGAATGAAGAAGTCCTTTCAAGGAGAGGAAAAACGCGTCATAAATGACTTATGACCTTGGCGTACTGACGCCATTTGCATCATCTCTTTATTTTGATAATAACAAAAGATGGGGATTTCCTAGAAACTCGCGCGGGGGTGGGGGGGCGATGTTTCCAGGTATTTCTGTAAATCGAAAGATGCTTGTCATCGAGTGACAGAGGATTTTCATCCAAACATCAGTCTGTGGTGTTCTCCGTCACAGCTCGGTTTTGGGGCGTTCATTTCTCTGAATATCCTCAGCTGAGAGCAGACGTCAGTTTGACCTACATAGAAGTTCGTCGATTATTTTCTGCTGTGGCGGCATTTAACACAGGTAACATAAATGTTTTTTTTTTAAAAAAAAATATTATTTTTTTTATTATTATTAATTTTTAAAAATTATTTCTTTATTTCTACTTCATTTTCTTCTTCTTCTTCTTCTTATTATTATTATTCTTATTCTTATTATTATTATTATTATTATTATTATTATTTCGCTGACTTTCCAGTTACCTGTATTTCATTATAAACGTTTTCTTATTATATATGACACTTAGTTATTGCTTTTCGTTTGCTTTTTCTTTTCTTACTGTTTTTGTTTATTTTTAAAGCTTTTATATATGTATGTAAGGATGTATCATTATCATCATCATCATCATCGTCATCGTTATTTATTTATTATTTTATAATGCAAAAGAGCATGCGGATGAATCGTCATCACACTTATGTGAACACAATGAATACATAACCTGTGACTATGCTGTCATTTAATCAACTGTTCACATTCGATTCAGATGATTTAGTTAGAAAATGAAACTACTGTTCAGTGGACTGTAAAACAGGTGAATTATAAATAGATCAGAAATGAATGTCCTCAGTGTTACATGGTTTCTGTTTCCTTGAAGCCTTGTGTCACTCACTAAAAAGGTGAAAGCTCGCGTACCTCGTGCGATTGGTTCTTTGTTTGTTTCAATAGCGTGTTACTCTGCATGTTTACAATGTTTCTCCTTGAAACTTAGAGATACACTTTATTAGAACAACACACACACACACACACACGTACACACGCATGCATACAGATACGCGTACACACAAAATAATAATAATAAAAAAATCAAGAAAAAAATCTGTTCTCAGTCATTAATACTTATTATTAAGTCATATCTTATTACAGAAATAGATTTCTGGGTTTAGAGGCAAAGACTACAAAACCTTTGAATATTACGACTTTGGAGTTGGCAGTTTTATGTTACCAGAGGGAAATGTCGCCCATATCCAAATACTACAGCATTTTTATTGCTTGAATTATGAACTATACTCGAGAACAAAACACTTGTTGCAAGCATTCATTAATATTTATTCACTCATAATTATCATATAAAATATTTGTTTTAAGAAATCATTCCAGATAATTTAATGTATTATCATACAACAGAAGCGGCAGCAACAACAACAACAACAACAACAATAAAATAAAAGAACAAGAAAATTTTCAAATCAATCCACTTATTAGCTGTTATTGTTATTTATTTATTTATTTATTTATTTATTTATTTATTTATTACTAGTACTAGTATTTATTATCGCATTCTGTATCTTTCTTTTTTTTTAAATTAAATTAATTATAAGGAATTTTATCTATCGTACACAAGTCTGGACTTGTGCATCTGAATAAATTTTAAATAAATTTAAATAAAAATAAAATGTGCTATGTCAAAAACGGCTATTTTTACATATGTAGAACGGTTATATCTCTAATAAATAAAATATGAAGTCGTCGAAATAACGCGAAAACTGGTGACACATTTTCCCGGAATTTCACAATGATTCACGCCCACTTACCTTTTTTATGTAATAGATTACGAATAGGAAACATGAATGGAAAAATCAATACCAAGGTTGTATCCGGGTTTCAAGAAAATTTTAGACACATGCAAGAAATTATGTATATATATATATATATATATATATATGTATGTATGTGTATGTATAATAAATAAATAAATAAATAAGAAGGCGTTTATTATTAAACCTCTCCCCAGCCTCGCAACCAGACACTTAAATCAAACTTATATTTACTTCAAACCTCCGACATTTCATTCATCTGTTGTCTTGGAGACACGATTAATTAAAATACCAAAAAAACAAACAAACAAAAATGAATGTTTTAACTTTCAAATATAGATTTAAACTTTCGTAAATAAACACTTCTCATGTTACTGATTATTGCTGTAAATTAAACTTCAGTTTAAAACAGGAGAACAGCATCCGGTTTTTAATAATAATAATAATAATAATAATAATAATAATAATAATAATAATAATAATTAAGTTAATCAAACGAACGAAAAAAAAAAAAAAAAAATAATAATAAAAAAAGAGGCGTTTACTATTATGCTTATTCTCACATCGCTTTTTGACATCAAATGTATTTTTAATTCAGTGTTTAATAAATGCGTTGAAGTTCATAAAAAGATTTAAATATTAATACATTTTTTGACAAGGTCAAACAGCTGAAATCAAGTGCGTGTTCGTATATGTGCGTAATGAGATAAAATTATTATTTTAGTTTCTTTGTACTCGTACAAACTGAGTCATATTTCGAAAATAACAACTTCTCATGATTATCGCTCGTAAATGATACTTTCGTGTAAAACGGCTTAAAAGGCAAAAAGATTATATGTATATATTACTGTTTAGTTACACTATATTTTTTTTTTTTTTTTTTTTTTTTTTTTTTTTTTTTAGCTGCGAATCATTTCAACACCATGGCGTATTTTTAAAAATTGAGTCGTTCTGCTTTTGATACAGTTAATAGTTTTAGGATAGAAATAACTGAAAACTGAGGTGGTAGTACAAATTGGTAATAGCAGACAATCTTTATTATATAATTATTTTTTCTAGGCCATTTTATATTTAAATAAAATAAAAAATTAAGAACTTCAATTTAGTAACAGTTTAGCTGAGTGGAATTCTGTAATAAATTCGCAATGGTATTAGAACTGAAATGGTTTAAGATGAACCAGAAATTCCTGCCTGGAAATGACATGAAACATACACTACAGAAAAACACGTTGATAAACCAAATTAAGCAGGTGCCTATCCATTCATACATAATATTTGTTAACTGATGTTTTATTCCTGATTTATGATAATATTTCTATCTATTTATGTATTTACTGTTGTATTTTTGCTTCTCGTCTTCAAGATCTATATGCATGTATATGTAGTGGTTTTGTGTTTTGTAAAACGTTTAGATATTTTTTATATCACAAATATTGTAGAGCACGTGTTCGTGCTACTTAACTAAAACAGTGTCATTTGTAATTTTGTCACATGTGGATTGTAGTCAATACACACAGATGGAAACATTATGCATTTAAGTAAAATAATTATTTTCGAAAATGTGGCCTTAAATATTTAGTTTCTGTCGTTTAAATTCATAGTGTTCATGAATTAGGGACTGATTTTTTTCTTTCTTTTTTTTTTTTTTCTTGTTATAAACTGGATGAGACTGTAGTTGATGAGTTTCAAAACCTTCACATTTATAGATGATATTTATTTGAAGAGTGACACTTTAAAAACAAATTTCAGGTTTCTGACCTCATCAAGATAGCTCATCGAGTCGAAGGTGATTGTCAGACGAAAAAAAGTCGCTACATCCACGACGTTTCGCAACATCGTCATCAAATCTGGGATCTGAAAACACCAAACACGTAGCCAAAAAAATCAAAAAAATCAAAAAAAGATTGAAAAAATGTCACACCGTAGAGGTTCTCAAACACCTAATAAACAAAGATCATGGGTAAATTCTTCAACTGCGAGAAGATCATCTTATCCATCAAAGACAGATTCTCAAAGATCTACTAAAACAGGACCGTTGCTGAACGAACCTGATACACCAGCTGTACATTCAGCGCATTCGGCGCATACTAAAAGCAGACCACAGTCGTCACAGTCGTTTAGAAAGGAAAATGATAGACCAGAAGTAAATCCGCGACCTCAGACATGTCATAGAGTGAGACAACAGTCTTCTAAAGAGTTTAAATGGGAAAGTCATACTCCAGAAGTAAATTCAGCGTCTAAACCGTATTGTAAAAGTAGACGACAGTCGTCTGAAGAATTTAGAAAAGAAAGTGGTACACCACACGGACATTCAGGACATAAAACTGTTACTAAAAGCAGACCACAGTCTTCTGGCGAGTTCAGAAACAAAAGTTATAAACCAGAAGTAAATTCAGGATATAAAACCCATTCTGTAATGAGACAACAAACTCCTAAAGAGTTCAAAAAGGAAAGTGACGGAAATTCAGGATCTAAAACATATCACAAAACAAGACGACAATCGTCTGAAGAGTTTTTTAAAAAAGGAACTGCAAGTACGGATGAAACCTCTGCAGCGTCATCATCTGACACAAGACCTAAGAGATATTTTGAAAGGGGACCACCACAGTCGTCGGAGTTCAAAAAAGGAAGCGACGCAGTGAAAACACATTCTGCAGCTGCAGATAAAACATCCTCAACTCATCCACCAGGCAGAGGATCTAAAACACCTGTTAAACAGAAGCTGAAAAAAGAAAATGAAATCACGGAAGGTCGGATTCGTCAGCTTGAGCAGATTGTCCACAAGATGATGAAGGACGGCGAGGTCAAGCGACTGCCAAGAAACGAAACAGAACTGAATAAATTTTTTGTCGAAGAAGTCCGTCTCCGGAGAAGAGGGATGGAAAAAGCTTCAAACGCCTTTGGTGAATTTAAGGATCGCATGCTGACGGAACTGAACAGAAGAACACCTTTTAAATGGAGCTACCTTAACGACGGTTCGTACTACGATGGAACAAAGGTTAGTACGGCAGTTGTTTCATAATTTGTAACAGTCGAACAGTTTGTGAATTCATTAAACTTCACTTCTAATTGTATAAATTTTAGAAAAAAAAAAAACATATTTAGAAATAGACTGACCATTATTTTTAGTTCTTTCTTTCTTTCTTTCTTTCTTTCTTTCTTTATTCTTCAGTTGTCTTTCTCTTCTTGTTTCTTTTTTCTTTTTGTTGTTAATACTAGTATTGTTATTGCTGTTGTTATTCTTTATTTCCTTTCGGTTTTTTTTTTTTTTTTTTTGTTTTCTCCAGGAAAAAGAACTGATGGTAATAATAAAAAAAAAAAAAAAAAAAAAAAATAATAATAATAATAATAATAATAATAAAAAATTTCTTTAGATCAGTGTAAATGATTTGTTTTAAAATCCTGCCTCCAAACGATCATCCGTGTACAAATGTTCATTTCAAAACTGCACCACAAGATGAAAAGTAATTACATATTATTTTGTTTTATTTGGCAGGTCAAGTACGCTGATGAAAGTGACTGTTTGTTGATCCCCGACATACGGAATATAAAGGCACACTACGCAGACGCGCCTGACGGCTTCTGTTACATCGCCGCCGACAGCGTCCAGCAGTCTCAGCAAGTTGACATTCTGGACGGAAAGTATTTAAGTGCAGCCAAATTTCGGGAATACGTTTTTCACCATTTGCAGAGTATAATGAAACTGCCAGAGTTTTCAAAGTGGAAACGTAAGCTGTTTAATCTAGAAGTTATTATTTCATTCGTCTGTCTGTCTGGTCGTCTTTCTTTATGCCTGCCTCCCTGATGTTTGAATATATATTTTTATCTACATAATAGATGCATAAAATTAAATGCAGTGCATGATTATAGATTGGTTTATTTTACTTTCCGTAAATGTGTATTTGTCGTCCTGTTTTTTATTATAGATTTATTGCTTGTCTGATCTATTTCTTTTTTGTTATATACAATAATTTCCGAAATGTCACGATTAATTGCGAGTTGAATGTGCATCACGTTTTTTTTTAAACTAGTTCACATGGTTGCTTTAATATCGTTATTTCCTTCTCTTTCCCTCTCCCTAATTTTCTTTTCTTTTTTTCTTTTCTTTTGATGTATTCAATACAGGACAAGACAAATATGTCAAATCCCCTAGTTTCGGCGTGAGTTACAGCGATCCTGATAAAGGTGAACATTTTGATATGGATATTGTGCCTGCTCTAGCGGTACCAAAATGGCCGGATCATGTAGACTCATTGGACTGTCTCGAGAAAGAAGAATCTAACAAGATAAAAGAGAAAGGGTTCCATGTTGTTACCAAAAATAAGAAAAGTAAATATTAATATATGAAGCCTGTATTGTTGGCGTATTATAATTATATGACCTGATTAAGTATATCTTTCCTCAACAAAAAAAAAGTTTTTAATTTCGATATTGTTTCGATATTACTCTGTTTTGCTCTTTTTATTTACAACTTTCGGATACGTAGGAATTTCAGTTCATGCTATCACAAAATGAGGATCAATGAGTAATGCGTCATTTTCAGTTTTGAGCATTGTTTCTCATTTTGCTTGTCGTCTTGTAACGTCACAGACATAAAATGACGTAATTTCTAATAAACAGTATAAAGGTGTTTTGTAGAAGGTGAATACAATCTAGATAACTAGATTCGAGCATCTACATGAATAGAATTATATTACATTCTTGGTGTTTCCTGTCAACAAATATTTTGAAAATTACACAGGGAAATACTACTACTACTACTTCTACTACTACTACTACTACTACTACTACTAGTACTACTACTTCTATTACTACTAGTACTACTACTACTACTACTACTAATAATAATAATAATAATAAAGGAAGAAAGAAAATAAAACTGTAAATGGAAAAGATAAAACGGTTATCCGGGACTTCACTTTATTTATGTTTTTATTTATTTTACTGTATTGTAGTTTGTTTTCAAATATCAGTTTGACTTCCATTTTCAGATGGCCGCTTGTGGAAGATGACGTTTTGTCAGGCTGAGAAAACGTTAACCAAACACGCAGATAAAAAACTTTCACGGTCTGATGACGAAAGAAAAACTTGCAGAAAAGAGGTAATGCGCATCTTGAAACGAATCCTGGAAATCGCAAAAACCAAGTCATCAGACACGGTCCCAAACGAAAATCGGGTCATGGAGAATTTACAAAAAGCGGCCGACTACATTCGAAAAGAGCATCCCGATCTTGGAGTCGACTTCGAAGTGAAAACGTTTTCAACGTATCATTTACGTACGCTGATGCTGCGTTTGTTTTATAAAGAGTGCAGTCGTACTTCCATGTGGCAGGGTGAATCACGTTCACGCAGGCTGTGCATGGCGCTGAGGCAGCTTCAGAAGTGGACGACAGGACAAGTGGAAATAAACAATTTCCTGATGCCTCGAGTCCAAGTGATGAAGCACGTACCACGAGAAGAACGAGAATTCATCTACCTCGTCGCCAGCGTTGCAATCCGAATGTTCTCTGATCAACGAGCGGAAGAGTAAGATGATAATTTTGTTGATGTTTGATTCTTAACTGTTATGACTTATATTTGTTGTTGTTGTTGTTGGTATTATAACAAAACTGGACGACATTGTAATGCCACAATCTTTCAGGATTGTCACATAGTATAATAATATTAGATAACAGATATTATATATATTTCTATACCCGAGGGCTAAGCACACATACAATGGCACATGCAGTGTTTGAGGATTGTCAGATAATACATATTATTATCCTATTTAATATTTCTCTATCTGATGTTTCGCACACATTCTGATACAATCTTTGACTACTTCACTGACACATAATAACAGATACAGAAATTGTAAACAACACATCCTTTTATTACAAATACATTACAGTCCTGTTAAAGATGCTTTCATAAATAATTTATTCTTAATAATAATTAAAAAAAAAAAAAGAATTAAATGAGAAATTTACAATGGAATTATGATAATACAGTATTGTGATTAGTCAATTTCCAACAACAAAATTTTCAAATTCATAATGAATGAAGGGGAAATAATTTACACAGATAATGTGTGTTATGAAGAGTTATTTCAAGTGTTTATGAAAGCGATAGCAAAAGAATATTAAAAAAAATTTCACTCTCATATAAAGAATTTCAAAAAAAAAAAAAAAAAATAGTCATAATTAAAACATATAGTTTCAAAAAGAAATATTTATTTATGCTTTGATTTGATACATATAATTGTTAAAAATGATTGTTCCAGTATTCTGTATTTTTATAAAAATTATATCTTATCTAAAAATATTTGTTCATTCCTCTACAAGAAATTCCAAACGAACAATAAAAAAATATATATATATATAAAAAAGATAATATAAAATAATAATAAATAAATAAATAAATACTAATAACTAATAAATAATAAAATAAAATAAAATAAAATAAATAAATACTAACAAATAACAAATAATATAATAAACTAAAATAAAATAAATAATTAAAAATTATAAAAAGATAACATACATTAAAGTAAATAAATACTAAAAGTTCCAGCTGTATACAATTATTAAGCCTAAAGACACTGCTTAACTAAAAGAAATACACTAATACAACCAAAATTTTAACGAGATCATTTCTGAAAAAAAAAAACTATAGTGACTAGCAATATGGCATAATACCAAAACAAGACAGAGATGACACTAATTCAACTAAATGCCATGATTACATCAAGGCATTCAAAGTGTTTCTATGGCTGTACGGGAATCTAAATATATTTTTGTATGTATTTCATACAGTTTATTATTATCTCTTCTGTAAGTTTTATCTGGTGATTGAAAAAAGTTTTTATAACTTTTACATAAACTTCAGACTATTTGTGTTTTGCTAAAAGTGTATCTGTGATGGGGTTCAGAGAACCTAAGACTGTTTTGTACGTTTCCAAGAATTTTTCTACTTGTTTATTGTTTAAATATATCTCCAAGATCATGAAGATCTAATAAAATAAATGATCCAAATTCATTTGTGTGTAATTTATATCGTAACTTTTGTTAACTGTCTTGCAAAAAGAGATTTTTTTTTGAAAAATTAATCATAATAAAAACATAGCTATTCAATAAAAGATGTATTTCTGATACATTTTGTATTAATGGTTCTTTGTTAAAAGTGAGGTACAATATCCCAAGTAATTGTTATGTTTTCAAATCTTTAATAATAACAAAGTATAATAAAAATTGTAACAAACCTAATGAACTACTAGGAAAATAAAACTTCAAAATATTTCTTTTTTTTTTTTTTTTTTTCTTAATATCTTGCATACAGAATGTAGAATAAATATCTCTGACACACTGAATACTCAACAGACTTGCTTTATCAACTCAGTCTGTCCAGACATTTTCATCTTTCTATGTATGAAATGATTTAACAAAAACATGAACAATGGTTGATGTGTACACTTATGACTAACATTTTATTGTTACACGTGGCTTTTATTAAAGAATAACTGCAAAAATATATAAATAAATAAATAAATAAATAAATAGCAAAAATAATCAAACGAAAAACTCTTTAAAAAAATTCACATGGAAATATTTAAAATTATCATCACCATAAATACACTTCTGTAACACAGAACAAGGTAAAACTATTGGCATTATTAGAATTCATATCTGTCTTTAAAAATTTCTACAATTTTTTTATTATTATTATTTTTTTTTTTCGTTTTACTAAGTATTATCTGACTAGTTTAAAAGCTCTATTGTAAGTAAATCAAATTTCAAAACAACAGGATCTGCAGAATTAGCTATCAAATTAACAAATACACAAATTATTTTTACCAATAAAAATAACTGGAGACTGTTATCAGTATGTTAATAGTATTATTAATTTAGATGTGTGACAATTTATTTCTCATGTGTGTTAATACTTTTTATTTACTTGAAACAGTTGATACTGGATTGTGTGAACTGATTGGTAAAGAATGTGTGTCTGTGTCTATGCATGTGTATTTAGTTTATGTGTGTTGTGTTTGTATATGTGTGTATTTATTTCTGTATGTGTGTGTTGTTGGTCTGTATGTAATCAAGTGTGTTGTATGTGTACATGTGTGTGTGTGTGTGTGTGTGTGTGTGTGTGTGTGTGTGTGTGTGTGTGTGTGTGTGTGTGTGTGTGTGTGTGTGTGGGTGGGTGGGTGTGTGTGTGCAAGTGAATGTAAAATTCTTACTGAAAGAAATCTGATAAATGGTTAATTTTTAATTTATTAATTTTATTTGGAAGCAGACAATAAAGTGAAATAAATGAATTAGGTTTGACCCAATACTGTAAAAAAACGTTCATGCACAGCAGACAAAAATTTAAAAATATTTGGTGTTTCCTGTAATTCATGATATGAATAGGTTTTCTTTTTAAAAATATTAAATATTTAAATCATCATTTGTAATTAAGATAACAGGTTTCTTTGAAACATTATTAGAAAATTAGCATTATTTGTCTTAGACAGGTGTCTGTGTTACCTGAACAAATTTAGCCAAATGTAAACATGACTTCATAAAACACAAATGGCTATCACAACTCCAACTTGTAGGGTTAAAAAAAAATTAACTCATGATTTGTGAGCCCAATACTCAAATCTTTGGCATTTAAAAAGTATTTAAATATTTGGAATTGATACGAAAAAAAAACCATTTAGCAGACCATTTTAATTTACATAATAATAATTATGTAATAATTATTTTTATCAGATCCTTACCTTTCATGTCTTATAAATTAAAGTTCATGCCCAATTTATCAGTCTTCATAAATAAAATGGCCTTTGGCTAAAATAACACATTTTTCTCCAATATATACATAAAACAATTCTTAAAGTGTACATAAAATGGCAGGATTTATAAAAAAAAAAAAAAAAAAAAAAAAAAAAAAAAATCTTTTAAAATATTTAACAAACAATGGTAATGTTTAGATGTATATAAAAACAACTTTTGGTACAATTCAAAGTACCAGCCATTTTTTTTTTTTTTTTTTTTTTTATCTCTTTTATAGAAATATCCACAATTTTGTTTTTCTTTTCTTTCATCACAACACACTTATTTTTAAAGCCTTTTACATCTGTGTCCATGAATCTTATTTATAAAAAAATATTTATAAAACATTCTAAAGTTACAGGTTTTTTTCCACTGTTTTATTAGTACGTGTAACCATTATCACATCCTGTCAGGTTTGTTCCTGCAGCTGTGTGAACCACAGTAACAGCTCTGGGGCCTCGAACTTGCAACCTTTTGGATACCACGTCAACACTCAAACAACTGCACCATCATGGCAACGTCAAACTTATTTTTTCCACGCACTGTCACAACACTTTCAAAGATAAACAGTACAGACCTGCTGACTAAGACCATGTGAGGCATGCTTTGATAACAGGTACAACAAAAACTCTCTCAAGCAAATTGTCTCGTGTCCAGTTGTGACTTTGGTCTTTCTGTAAGTCAGTTCAAACAAGAAGGCATCACAGAACAAGTTTACAAATGAAATGATTGTTTCTCGTACTTTTTTGGTTTCTGTTTGTTTTATTTCGTAAACAAGCCATTTCACATACAATGGCTATTTTGGCAGGCGAGAGAGCAATAGTCTTTTCACAAACAAAATGTCTGTTCAGCTATTTCAAATGATGCTGGAATCACAGAACAAGCTTTTTAAAATTGATATCCACTAGTCTTTTTATTTATTAGGGGTTTTTTTTTGTTTACTTGTTGCTTGCTTTTTTCCTTTCTTCTATATTTCTTTTTTTTTTTCACTTTGTGTTTTCCCACCAAAACAATGATTTATTCCTCACTCAAGAAGTTCTGAAATAATCATTTTCTTTCAGATATTCCACTGTTCTGTTACTGAAATTTGGGACGTCAATGAACTCTCAAAACAGCTTCAGACGAGTTATCCAGTTGTTGAAAAGGTACTTGTGTTTCAAAAAGCAAAACTTCTGCTAACACTGTCAATGCAAACAAAGATCTGGAAAACTCAACCATTTAAAGCTCTTCAATTTTGACAAAAAATTTGATAACCCTTTTCCTGCTGCAAAAACTATCACAAACACAGTCTGAAAAATACTGATGCTTTCTTTTTTATCTTTCTTTCTTATGTATTTCTTAAAGTTATAAAAAAAAAAAAAAAAAAAATTAAATAAAATAGGAAATATTCTAATATTTAAAAATTGAGTCACTATCACTAAAAAGAATCGTTTGTGTTTATAAATCTTAGAAAAAGAAATATCAAGTTATCTAAAATGCTGCAAGTAAATCTTTTTTTTTTTCAAATTCATTTAAACTTTCACAAATAAAATAATTCTGTATAGTTACACTTTATGTCATTATTACTATTATAATTATTATTATTATATAATTATTTTATTACTTTTTTTATTTTTATTATTAGAGTTTAAAACCTATATTAAAACCTAGAATAGCAAATTTTGATGACGGCAGTAAATCAAATATTCAAGAAGCATCACAAACAATGACCAAACATGCTAGTGACACATTTGTCCCTCATTACACAAACTGTCAATATGATTACAAGTTTAATTATTTCTTTAAAAAAAAAAAACTGCAGAAAACTAGAAAGTCATCTGACAAAAGCACCATCTTCTGGATTTCGTGTACAATCACAGCAGCAGAATTTCCTAACATTTCTTTCTCCTGGGCCGTCAAGTTTTGAAAAACTGTAAATTTCAGTCGTGTTCAAGAGAGGAAAAGCTTTGGTTTCAGAAATAACTCGTGAGACTCTTTACATCAGCACTTGGAGCTCTCGTAGGAACTTTCAATGTCGTACTTCATCTTTATGTCTGCTTCTCTCTCCTTCTCTTTGGCTGCCAGCATTGAGTGAAGTGTCTTTTTAACTCGCAGCATGGATAGCCTCGCCTTCGGGTTCTGTGCCCAGCATTCCTTCATCAGCTTAGACATTCTGATCATGATCTGTGAAAGAAAAGAAGTAGAAAAAAATAATAAATAATAATGATAATAATGAGTGATTTTTTTTTTTTTTTTTTTTTAAAGGGAGATAACACCATTTGGTTTATTTTTTTTGTTTACGAGATGGCTAAATGCAAATAATTAATCTCCCAAATTTGTGTCTAAAATGAACATTTTTAAGTTGCCAGCCAATTCAGTTTCAGCAGGTTAACATTTGTCTACATTTGAGTACCTTTTTATAACAAAAATATCTGTCTGAAATAATTAATTATCATGGTTCTGCTACTACCACTACCAGTACCACTACTATTATAATTTTTGTTGTTGTTGTGGTAATTATTATTATTATTATTTTTGTTATTATTAATAATATTACTACTACTACTATTACTATTACTATTATTTCAAAATTCTATTTACATTATCAAGTATTCTTTATTCACCAAACCTTCACAACAGCTGTCATTTTAATCTTTTCACTGAAATTTGTGTAACAAAAACTTCATACTGAAGTGATTCTGTGGTCATTTTGCTCACCTCTTTATATTCTGTTGTATAATTTACACTGTTGACAGTTAGAACTGATAAAGTTAATTACTTACTGGATCACATGCCCATCTGTTTGGAAGAATGGGTCTCTGTCCATCTACACAAACAACTTTCTTCATGTCTTCAAAACTTGGATCTGTTGGTACCAGGTCCCAGTATGGAACTTTATATTCTTCTGCAAAACCTGTAGAAACCAGTTATATTACTTATCATGTAGAGTAGATTAATCTCTTGTATTATGGGGACAGAGAGAGAGAGAGAGAGAGAGAGAGAAAGAGAGAGAAAGCGAGAGAGAGAGAGAGAGAGAGAGAGAGAGAGAGAGAGAGAGAGATTGTATCGTGTTGTGTGATTTTATGCTTGTGCTCATAAGTCCATGGATGTATGCAAAGCACATGCATCAAATGTGTTTGTGAGTATGTGTCTTTGTGTGCATGTAGATGTGAATGTTTCAGTGTGTATATGAAAGAAGGTGTATGTGTAAAATTATTTGTAAGATATTTATGAAATAAGGGTTATATTAATTGTACACAACCATAAAAAGTATGCTTAACTGGTTTACCAAGAAATGCAAACCAACTCATATATATCAGAAATTAGCTAAAGTATTATAAAAAAGTAATAAAAATATAAACAAAAACCAACAGCAATCTAAAATATGATGATAATTTTCACAACTGTACCAATAATTCTTATATTTAAAAATATTTCAAAATATTCATTATTTATTTTAAATGAACAATTAAATAAAAATGTATTCACACCTCATAAACCACTTTTTCTTATTATTATTAAAATAACATCATGCATTTATTTACATCAACAATCAAGATAAAAAAAAAACATTTTGACAAATTCTCACCTCCTGTGACTGCTCTTCTGGCAATTTCCCACACGACGAGACCGAACGCGTAAACGTCGACGCACTTGAACGAGTCAAAGAAGTCCGGATTCAGCGTCTCGTTCAGCAACTCCGGTGCCATGTAGCGCTTCGTGCCCACCTTGTTGTTCCTGCCCAAGTCAAGCCGGTTGTCCTCCTGCGCGTGGGTCACCGCCAGACCCAAGTCACCGATGCAGCACGAACCGTTCTTCTTCACGAGAATGTTCTTCGTCTTTATGTCGCGGTGGGCGATGGCCAGCTTGCCGTGGTTACCGACGATCTCCGTGTGCAGGTGCACCAACCCTGCGGCAGCGCTGTGCGCCAGTTCCAACATCTGCTCCTTGGTGATGACGTTGCGCTGGAGGTAGTCATACAGCGAGCCCTGTTTGTGGTAGTGGGTGATGAGCCACAGCTGGGTGCAGGAGTTGCGGCTGGTCATGTCGGAGGCGTAGTAGCCGAGGACGTTTTCGTGACGCAGCAGACAGGTGTTGTAGATTTCAGTCTCGCGGATCCAGCTGGCTTCGTCGCGGGAGGAGAAAATCTTCACTGCAACGTCCTCGTCGTGGTATTTGCCCCTCCACACCTCACCATAGCGACCTTTGCCTGAAGTAAACGTTTTCATTCACAGA
Source organism: Chrysomallon squamiferum (assembly GCA_012295275.1). Classification (NCBI taxonomy): domain Eukaryota; kingdom Metazoa; phylum Mollusca; class Gastropoda; order Neomphalida; family Peltospiridae; genus Chrysomallon; species Chrysomallon squamiferum. Next base: position 15,962,720 of record CM022668.1, on the reverse strand, counting down.
ACAAAATGTTAATGAGGAAACACGTTAAACAGAAATCTTTATCAGTTCAAATTATTTCTTCAGTGGTCATTATGACTTGATTTTATTAAGTATTTAACTACATGGACAATGAACAGAACTGGGCAATTTTAAAGAATTAAGATTCTCAATTATTACTTATGTTTCTTTTGTTTTATTTGTTTTTTTTATAAATAAATAAATAATTTGAATACATTTTTGAAATATTAAACAAAAATACAGGCTCTCTCTCTTTCAGCATCCCCCCAAAAAAAAAAACATTTACTTTTTCAGAGCTGTTTTACATACAGAATTATAACGAATGCAGAAGGTCCCAGGGAACAACATTTATGGCTGAACAAATAAGAAATCCCTGTTAGACAAACACACACAACAACATCAGCACTTGTACCATCTTAATTCTAAATCTCTGTTAGGTAAAGAAACGTTATGAGTAAAAAGAGAGAGAAGAGTTTTACCTATACATTCATCCAGTCTCACTTGTCGCGCTACTGTCTGCTGGACTAGAAATGGTAAACCAGATCCACTTCCTGATGTTACTGAGGAATCATACAGCTCCTGAAACAACACAAATGTTAAAAATGCGACAAACTGGAAAATACTGTCCCGTTTATGTATGAGGAAAGTGATTGTAAATCTCTGTCACAAAACAGTTATTATTAGTCATCATATTTTCTTAGCCTTTGAAAGATATTTAAAAAAATACTACAAATTCAAAAGTATTAAATGTCACAAAATAGTTATCATACTTATTTAACATTTGAAAGATAATAAAAATACTATAAATGGGAAAATATTAATGCAAATGTCACAATACAGTTATCACATTTTCTTAGCATTTTAAAATAAAAAAAAAAAAATCCATATACAGAAAAGTTTTATTTCACTAAATATCTTGTTAGGCTTTGAAAAATGATAAAATATTAAAACATGTATTAAACTTGTGTAACTTTTAAATAACAATAAACTGATATACACTGCCTCTGAGAAAATATTTGTAAAAAAAAAAATGTTAAAACAAAAGTAGTTATAACAATTTATTAACATCCGACACATGATAAAATACAGTGAACAGGAAAGTGCTTAGCAAAAATGTATGTGACATTAAATAATGAAGCAGATATAACCTGATATAAAGCACCACTGTGTGTTATTACAATCTAATGACATATCAAGTATTAAATAAAGGGTGCAGGGGTCCTGATGTCCTTTATAGGAACAGACAATCCTGTATGCTATAATATATATTAGTCACTCTTTATCAGACATGAAAATGTTTAACTGAGAGATTTCTATAACAACTCTCACACCAACAACCATTTTATTACTTTATAAAATATATGAACAGCATTAGTTAACAGTAATTAGTTTGATTTTCATATATACATTTTTTTTTTTATTTTTCCAATCTGACTTCTTGCTGTTTATTTCAACTGTTCCATTACCTTATTATATATATATATATATATATATATAAAAAAATACCAGGCTTTATGTGCTTGCTCATGCAGTTGTACTGAACATAAACCTGCACTTTGTTTATAAAGGTGATTTACCTGCAGAGTGTTGTCACCAACTTGTGACGCTCGAATGCCTTCGTCTTCGAGTAACCTTCGCTCTCGTGCAAACAGGGCGTCCATTCTTCGCTTGTGGATTCTGCGACACAGCAGAACGATGCAGGGGATGATGATGACAACACAGATGATGGGGAGCAGAATGGCCATGATGAGCGGAATCTGGAACTTGAGATCTGCACCAGGCGACAGAGGTCCTGAAATTTACAAATAAATAAATAAATAAATAAATAGGTAAATGAACAAATAAATAAGTAAATAAATAAATAAATAAATAAGTAAGTAAATAATTAAGTAAATGAACAAACAAATAAATAAATAAATAAATAAGTAAGTAAATAATTAAGTAAATGAACAAATAAATAAGTAAATAAATAAATAAATAAGTAAATAATTAAGTAAATGAACAAATAAATAAGTAAATAAACAAATAAATAAGTAAGTAAATAATTAAGTAAATGAACAAATAAATAAGTAAATAAATAAATAAGTAAATAAATAAGTAAATAAATAAAAAAACAGGTAAAATAAATAAGTAAATAAATAAATAAATAAATAAGTAAATAAGTAGTTAATTAAATATTAAATAATAAATAAATAAATGATTCAAGTAAGCAAGTCAGTAAATATTAATAATAAACAAAATTATGAAAATGAAAAGTAAATAATTATCAAATATAAAAAATATTAAATAAAATAAATATATAATTAGTATTTGCAAAATAAACACATAAACGATATTATAATAACAACCAATGTTTCTTTTTCTTTATTTGGACCAAACAACCATAAATACTTAAAGAAATATTTAATAATGACTACAGTATACTTTTCATTACTACTAGTTTACTTTATCCTCAGTCTGCTGAGGTCAATTCTCATTTCTATTTACAAATTTTTTTTTCCAGTCTATATATCAGTTTACAATTCCATCGTACTTTATTATTAGAAAATTTAAGTTGTCAGCAATCAACAAAATTATTATATGGAGTATACAAAATATATTTATCTTATTTATCTTATGATACTGATGGTAAATATGAATTCAGCAGAACAAAACAAATTAATAAGCTTTGGTTAGAACTGGAAATTAGGCTAATCATGAAAAATTACAGAACAAGCTCAGCCTTTGACTACTGAGATATGGAGCATACAAAAATACCATCTTGTTAAACAATAATAATTAATAAATAAAAATTTTAAAAAAAAATAAAGGAATAAAGAAATATTTTACCAGTTCCAAAGTCTTGTTTAGGAAGAAAAACAGGGTTCAGGTCTCTGTTACAAAGACTAATGTCACAGCAGGCACCTGTCGTCAAGTGATTCTGTCCAAAGTTACAGTTCATCTGTCGACTTTCCGGATCCTTGAAACAGCCTTTCCTCAAAATGTCCGGCTTGTTTTCATCTTGTTTAACACGATAAGCAAAACACTGGAAAAGAGCACGGAACAAAAAGATGAAGGAACAATAAGATGAAGGAATAAAAATGTGTAATGATTTGTAAGGAATCGTGTACAAAGTGTAATGATTTGTAAGGAATCGTGTACAAAATGTAATGATTTGTACAGAATCATGTAGAAAGTGTAATGATTTGTAAGGAATCATTTACAAAGTGTAACTGCTATAAGACATCATACACAAAAAGGGAATCATGTTTAACATATTTGACATCCAAAAAGTGAATCATGTTTAACATATTTCCTTTAATAAATTACTCGAGTGTTTTGAGGGTTTCAGATATCCTGTATGTACTCACAGAGCCAGTTGTGTTACAGAATCTGTCCTCACAGTACTTGGGTGGGTCACAGATACATGTGATTACTGGTCTGCTTTCTGGCCTGTCCATATTGTGCTGTAGCACTTCTGAAAATAAAAGAAAATATTTTAAATTAACTCAGTTTTATCTACAGACACAATAATATTATTTAAGTAAAGAGGTTTGAATTTAAAATTGTCACATTTCTGAAAATGTTTAAAAATGAACCTAGTTTGAATATTTAAATTAACGTACTCCTGAATACAGGCACACAAAAAATGTATTTAAGCAGGCAGGTTTGAATTTAAAATCATCATATTTCTGAAATTTAAAAACTCTAAACCTTTTCTGATTTGGATTTGAATTATGACCTTTTTGAATCATCCATGTTAATTCTGCACTCTTAGAATCTTACATGCAGTGAAAGAAACATGAATTTATCCTTTTAACAGCTATTAAGAAATTAGTGTAATTAATAAATGAGAATGATCAGAATATTTTGATTGATTACATCATTATAATTTTCGATTCTTTTTCATTTCAACATGTACGAAATGTATAGATAAAACTAAATTCTAATATCACCCTGCTTCTGATAATAAGATCTTATGTATCCCTAAATCGAGATTCTTACAAACAAAAGTAAGAAAACAGGATTAACCTTTCTGATATTTTGTAAGTGTTAATTTCATCAGACAGCTAACATAAACCATTAATCTAAAAGATTTCTGTTCAAACCGATTTAATTAAACACTGAGTTTTTTGATAGATGCCATAATTCAATTTATCTTTAAAAATAAATAAATAAATAAATAAATAAATAAATAAATAAAAAAAAATAATTATTAAAAAACCTTTATTAAAAACAAAATTACATTTAGAATTAAAAACATCCTTCACATTAAAAAAAACATTTTATTCCAGCTCAGTGACATATTATTCAATAGCTTTAAAGACATGACAAGAAAATCCAGATGAAAGGACACACACAAACTGCTTTACTTCTGTCAACATTTATATTCTTTTGCCTTAGTTACCCAATGCTATATATATTTTCCATACTTCTTACTTTGTTCTCTCATCAAATGCTTTTAAGTTGTATGCTGGAAGCTGGAGAAGTTCAGTGATAGTGTGTGAAGGAATGGTGAGGTACTACATTGATCTGTCACAGTGGATATTTTGAGCTAGTTCTTCTTACAGCCATTTCTCAACAACTTGTGTTACAAAGGCTGTGGTATGTACTGTCCTACGAGCACTAATGGTGGCAGTGACTTTGTTTATCGTGTTATATGAGTGACATGTGACCCGTATGTCTTAATGTGTCATTGAGAATAAAATTAACATTTTCTTCCTATTTTTACATCACTTAACAATATGAAATAGTCAAATGAAAAACTTGATAATGAACATCACCACTCCCAGTGTTTAATGTCTGTCTGTCTGTCTAATATCATTAACTCACTTTGTGAGATCAACAGTTAAAAAAAGAGTATTTAAAAAAAAAGAAAGGAAAATGGGAGAAAATGTTGAAGCATGTTCAAATTGTCTGGAATGGAATCATTATTTCACCTTGACAAATGTATGGCTCTCATTAAATACAAAGTTATCTCCCTTATTGGTTCTGGAGAGTTTCCAGTGACAGCTGGTTTGCTTTGATAGTAGCCAATTACAGAGTATGGAATTCCCATCTGTGTGTGTGTGTGTGTGTGTGTGTGTGTGGAATCAGTCAGACTGGGAGCAACATTTGGTGTTTTCCAAATCACATTTTCACACCACACTCAAATTAAATCAGTCTTAAAGGGGCCTTAGAAAACTGTATTATACATTTCCTTAAAGTTGTGCAATTATATTAAATAGAATTACAACACTTACAAAATAGTAAGGTCAAAACAGAATACAGCTTTACAGAAGTCCTAATAAAAACTATTATTGAACAGTCATACAATAATCCTAACAAAACAGAACCTGTATTATAGACATCCTTATTAAATAGAATCCATATTAAACAGAATTAGGGTTATAGCAGTCTATATTAAATAGAACTAGGGTTATAGCAGTCTATATTAAATAGAACTAGGATTATAGCAGTCTATATTAAACAGAATTAGGGTTATAGCAGTCCAAATTAAATAGAATTAGGGTTATGTTTTGTAGTAGTAAAAATACCAAGTGTTACAAAAGACCTTAAATTCCTTAATAAGTAAAAACTTTAAAGATTCCTTTTTAAACATGGACTGAGTTACAGTACAGTTAATGAAACCATAAAATAAAACTTGACCAAAAGTAGAAAATAAACAGTATTTACTAATGGGCTGTTAATGAATATATCTGATTAACAACAGCTGTCTTATTTTATAATGATGGTCATCAGTTTCAGAAACATGACTTTTATAGTTTGATGAGAAGTATCAGGATACCACAGACTGTCATTATCTATTATCTTACATATATATACAGAAAGCAAAGCACGCAGCTACAGTTACTGTTTCACTGGGTACTGCTGAGGTGATAAATAAACCATACTGTAAGTGAGCACAAACTGATTCCTGCTCGTTATGAACTGTTCATGAAAAAGCCATTTTAACCCAATTATTTAACTATAAATCAACAAACAAAAAATTATTTACACTCTTTTTTTTTCTTTGTGTTTGTTTCTTGTTGATATAGATATTTTCTTTCACCTCTCCCCAGCATCTTTTATTCTTATTCATCACTGATGCATGAACCGCTCTCTGTACAGGCAGTGAACCACAACAAGCAACTGGTGTGTTTGCATACAATTCAAGGATTAAGATTCTTTTCTTCTTTTCTTTTTTTTTCTCACCTTTTCTCAAAATGTTCCTTAAAGCTGCCCCCTGGTGTGAAACCGACATCTGTCACAAATCTGTGTTGTGTAACAGGTTTATCACACCTTTCAAATGTTACTTACAACACTCTTAATTAAAAGGTTTTAAAAAAAAAAAAAAAAAAAACACAGGAGATCACCAATCAACTGTAAAATATGAGCCAGGTCCTCACATTCCTCCTAAATGTTAAAACAACGTTAATTAAAGTTTTCAAAACACAGTTGCTGAAATGAATAAAAGACTACACTTATTTGTCTGCTTGCACTTTTTGCTTTTATTTGAACATGTTATTTTTCCTTTCATATTAGTTACAACACTGTTAAATAAAGTAGTATTTATTTGTTTTGTTTTCATGGGCGTGCGTTTTCATTTGTTTTGTATGCACTGTGGTATTACTGAAAAAACAGCTTGCATATACATGTATTCAGTTTACCACTACTTTTTTGTTTTTAATCTGAGCTTCCACATATTTATTTTAACAGTGTGTGCAGATATTTAGTTTAATTTAATTTCATTAATTAATTAATTTATTTTGGTGCACTCAGGCTCGAAATACAGCTATGAAATAATTAAGTATCTGATATTAACTGCAAATTAAATGGAGGCAGCAGACTCTTCTAAAGCAACTTATCTCGAACCTATTAAATGGTCTGGAATCTGTATTTACTTCTGTCAACTTCAGACATAAATCCATCCATCTCAAATACTTAGAACACCTGATTACTTATAGATACTTATATACTTACTGTTAATTTTACATTACTCCAGAATTTGCACATGAATTTATACAGATATATATATATATAATCTGAAAACCTCAAGCTTAAATCCACATACTTAAAATATCTGATTGTATAGATTTTTATGTATTTACTATTAATTTAACATCACAAAAGCCACCCACAAAAATTAAGTATGGAAAATTTGAACATACAAATTATATATTTCTCTCAACAGATATATATTCACATTATTTAATAGACCTTTTGGCATGGAAAATGTGAACATATCAAATACAGATTTCTGTCAACTTGAAGTAGATGTATATACACAGTACTCAAAAGACCTTCAGGCATGGAAGATTTGAAATGTATCAGTTACATATTTCTCTCAACCTGAGGCAAATATATATATATATATATATTGGCATTATTTAAAAAAAAACCTCATTATACAGATATGTATATATTTACTGTTAATTTCACAACCAATTGTCGAGCATTTAACAGGTTCGGTAGACTGACGGCTCAGTTTGGCTCAAATTGGGAGAAACGATTTAGCACGCCTGTCGTCAGATGTTCTATCAATTAGACGTATAAAACACACCTGCAGATTCAGCATGTGCACTTCTGCCAGCTATCAAGCAGTATGGTTTGATCATTTGTGTGTACGGAGGTCTGGGGCTGCTCCCAATTAACACGACTCTTTCTCCCGAGGTTCGTCTTGTTAGGCATTCAGACATCAGACTAGACAAACATCCCTGTGGAGGGAAATGTCAGGTAGCGCAGGCTATCAAACAGAAACAAAAACTGATAATGCAGTCGTCGAGTTTCCCCAGAATCACAAATGCATCTGCCTGCCTGGCTGGCGCACGACGACTCGAAATGAGCTTAACATTGTTCTGCAGTTTTTAAAATGAGGAATGTTTGGTCTTTTTTTTGTCAAGATTTTCTTCTTTTCAAAGAAAAAGATAGAAATGAAATAGTCTGAATCAGCATATTTTTACATTTGGTAGCAACAGAATACTTATACTTACTCACTCACTCACTCACTCACTCACTCTCTCTCTCTCTGTCTCTCTCTCTCTCTCTCTCTCTCTCACACACACACACACATACACAGGCATTTTAACATTAAAATACTCTAAATCATGCTTCATTATCAATATCTCAACTGTATTAATTCATTCACACTGTGTTCAAAACAATATTCTCCAAATCAACAACAAAACTCAAACATATAAATAACAAAACTACTAACACCTGCCTACCCATCTCAGAATGAACTATGTAATGATAACTGATTTATTATGGCTGTACAAAAATAAATAAATTAATAAATAAATAAAATATTTAAAAAAAAACTGGTTACATAGTTAGTTAAACTGAACTAAAAAAACCCCTCTAACTTCATTTGACAAAAATCTGAATCACTAGCAAGTGTTATAACTTTAATATACACATGATATTCATGGATTAATTTAAATAGTTTAAATTATACTAATAATAACAACAAAAAAAAAAAAAAGATAATAATAATAAATAATAATAATAATAATAATAATAATAATAATAATAATAATAATAAAAAAAAAAGATATTCTAACTTCAGCAAGATGGCTGCAATTGACCAAACTTTTATCCATCATCAGCATATGATTCAATCTTTCCATAAACACACAAAGTGACTTAAAGATGAAAACTATGTCAATGCTACCAGAAGCATGAAAGTACAATTACTAGTTGACTGCAAGTATCAAACCAAATCTAGAGACAGTGGAACTTCCCAAAACCAGACCAGTGTCAGAACCATAAAAAAGAAAGTTTTTAACAGAGTTTTACAATTAAATTCTTGATAAATCATGAAAATGCAGTTATTGTTCACTTTTGAGGAAATTTCAGTTTATTTAGGACCTATGTTGGAGAAGTTTCACTGTATCTTTAAAATTAAAAACTTACTTTGGTCATGTCCAACAGTTATGTTGGCTACAGCATCACTTTTTGGTGCCATTTCTGAAAAATAAAATGAAAGAACATTAAGGAGCTGGTGTGGAATTGATTAAATAACTGAAAGAAATGAAAATATATGTGTGTGAGTGAATGCTTTAAATATCTTTGGTTACATGAACTGACATTTTTTCAAGTGTTGCTCCCTGTTGATACCAACCTTTACGAATAATAAATAATAATGAAATGACACTAGTTGAAAGCATGGAGGCTGTATATTATTTCATATCATTTCACAGATAATTAATAAAACATAGCAATATTATCAAACCTCTCAGTCTATTAATGATTATATTAATTTATTTTATTTTAATTTATTATTATTATTATTATTTGTTTATTTATTTAGTTATATATTTTTTTGTATGATCAAATTACTTCATGACAAAGGTATCAATAAAACTGCTTTGTTATACTGTCATGTGTGTGTATGTGTACACAAGTACACACACAGTGATGCACATACACATACACATGCACTGATAAATACTAAGGTCATAACTGAACCAAGTTAGAAGGCAGTCAGTATTATTAGTTATCCAAAAAACCAACATGCTTGCATATAAACCAAACAAAAGCATACAACTAAAATCATGACAAACCCCAATGCTTAAATTCATGATTATTTTACAATTAAGACAAAACTAACAAGACCTTATAATATCACAGAATAAAAATATCTGGAAATATTCACAGCAAGTTCGAAAAATGTACAAGTTCCACTGAGCACCAAAAATCCACACTGCTTAATGACAGTTCAAAATGCAAATCAAACTGTAAATCAAACTGTAAATCAAACTGTAAATCAAATATTTTAATGTGAAAACCTCTTTTCTCACCCAAAGTATTTACAGTCCCAAATTCATCCAACAAAATGTTGTATAACAACAAGTTTCCCATGGCAACCAGGTATAATACTCTAGATGTGAAGTACCTTAACAAGCAGACCAGTTACCCAGGCATAAGACCAGGTGTGCAAAATACAACAAAAGTAACAGAAATCCTTTGCCTCGAGTACTCTGGGCTGGCAGCCTCTTGAACCTAGTCCATATGGTGAAGTATTTCTAATTAAACCAAGGGTAGAAAATAATCCTCAAGTCCATGGATCTATTTTTACAGTTGTTCATCAGACGCACAGATGGCAAACATCTGAATAAATTGGCGTCAATGTATTTCAGATTTCTTATAACTAAAATCAGATCTGTTGTACTTGATTTATTTTTTAATATTACTGTTATAAAATTACCCTTTTTTTTTTACGTGTTATCAGCATATGATACATTTTTAATAATACCAGTACAAAATTACTGTCTTTCAGATTAAGCTGTACAGTAAATATACAATATTAACACATTATAAAATATCTTTCTTTAACAGGAATATTATATTATGTAAATGATACATTCTTAATAATATTGTTATAAAATTACCTTCTTTTAGCATTATTGGTATTCTTTTCTGCTTATCTTTGTATATTAAAAACTTAAGTTTAATAACAATGAATAAATACAAGCAAAAATGAATGTTAATTAAATTGATCATTGGTTCTTTTTACTTGGAGAAAAATATATAGAAGGTCCTTAACAAATGCTCATATATATATATATTTTTTTTTCAAAGAAACACACATAAAAATAAACCTTGATTTATTCAAAGCTCTCTCTCTCTCTCTCTCTCTCTCTCTCTCTCTCTCTCTCTCTCTCTCTCTCTCTCAGGTTCACATACACATACAAATAACAAAGCTCATAAATACTAATAAACATGCCTAAACATGAAAAAATTTTGCAAACTGTATTTTTTTTTTTAAAACTATATCTGCATTTTACAAGTCATGAATATTATTTAAGGATTAATTTAAGAAAAAAAATTAAAAAATTAAAAATTAAAAGAAAGAATAAAAACAATATTTGTTGTACATTCTTGTATGACTTACATCACAGCAAATTAATCAGAAAAAAAATAACAGGAAACATATATGTATATATTTCAGAAAATAATTATAATACAAATATTAAAAAAGGTGTATTACTAATAATATTTTATATTATATTCAAGTTATATTTTTTTTTATCTGTAAAGAAAACAAAAGATTATTTCTTCACATTTTAAGATAATTATTTTTTAAAATAAAAAAGCACAAAGTGTGTATATATTCATAAACACTTATTGATCAAAGATAGTTTCTAATTTCAAAACAATACATCAACTTCCTACCTTATCATTCTAAGATGCAATCAAATTAGTACATAAACGTGGCTCACTGTGTCTGCTTTGTAAAACAGTTCCTTAATTCATACGAATATTTTCTATTACAATCATTTACTAAGTGTGTCAGTGAACTGTCCTCTCACATCTGATCGTGTAATTACTTGCAAAGTTTTTAATTGGAAAAACGTACCTCACTTCAGAGCTGGAAAATCTCACTTAATCATGCGTACGAAGTCGGAAGGTTTGCTCAATCAAATCCGCACGTACAAAAGCAAATAAACATCTCCTCCGATTTGCATTGGTTGACACCCGCCTCATTCGAGGTGTCGTTTAAGCTCTGCAGTATCATTCACATGCTGGCTTCCATTGGCGGACATTCCCACTGTAAATCAAAACAACAATAACACCCAACTGTGCATACAAACAACACAGAGTCTAAGCCAGTTCTTTCAGTGATCACAAATTCACCATGGAAGCCGAAAGAAAGCCGTCTATTCACGGCATGACAATTGCATTTATACTCTGTTGAACACCATTCATCAGCAGTCGTTAGTTTCAACTGGAGAGGTCTTCATACGAACTTGTTTCTTTTCCTTCTTGCAGTGTGACAGTACAATGGCCAGCCCTATCGAAAAACCTAAACAATATTTTGAGATTGCCTTCCCAGTACAATAATTTCTATGACCATGCACAGCTGTTTATAAGTCGCTGGTTCCTGTAATCCCCTGCTAAGCCGTGGACCAAGACTGATAATTCGTTTTTAAAAAGTTATATTTCTTTGTAAACAGTTCCACGAGAATATACTGCTGAAACTTTATGATCTTTAAAGTATTATTCTCAGTAAAAATCGTGATAAATTTTTTTATATTTCTAAGTGGTGTTATCCATCAGAATATACAAACACAAAAAGTCTCAACTATTATTCCAAAATGGGTTTCATGACAATAATGTCTTAAACTAAGAGTATGTCTCTTCCAAATATATGTAACTCGAAAGTTGTAACCATATTTCTCAGAAAGTTTTAATTTGATTTCTGTTCTGGCATATGATTGTTTCTTTGTCAGTATGAACACCTTTATAAAAAATAGAATAAACAAAACTTATTCTTAACAGAAACTCCTCTAATTTTCAATTTTAAAATGTCTTGTCCTAGCAATGGTATTTTTTGAAAAGCAAAGTTTTATTCAGCAGAATAAAGAGTTCCATAAAACCAGAAATACAACTCAAAAGTAATAATTTTTATTTTCTACCTTTAATTTTGAGATCAGTTATGACTCGTTCATAATGTTTAACTTAAAATTAATAATTCTTATTCCCTGTAGTTTCATTTTATTTTTCAGCTCCAAAAAAACAACAAAAAAAAAAGAAAAAAGATATTATTTATTAAATAAATTAAACAGGTTTGTCAGCAATTTAACTTTTATTAATTAACATCAGATCAAAAGAATTTTTATTTTCAGTAGTTTATTAAATCTTGTCTGTGCACAAGTTAAACAAAACAGAATTATCTTTTCAGAATCATCTGGAAGTCAGTTTTCTTTACAAATCTTGGTGTAATAATCAAATTTTTAATAAATTTTGAACTATTTGGTATTAAGTAAAATCAAGTGTGTTAAGATTATTAATGCCTCTTGGAAGAAAAGCCCTGACAAAAATCATTATTTGATTATCTTCTCTGAATGTTAAACAAATCCCATAAGATTAAGACTCATTTCAGAAAGAATGGAATGAAATTATGCTTAAATGTCTGCAGTATTAAAAGTAAGATTCACCTCTGAGGTAATTTTTGTACACACACAGAGAAAGTTGAGTAACAGATATTTCAAAATTGAAATGTTGATTCCATCTTATTCAGCAATAAAATTACACCCTCAACAGACAATTTCAAGATGCTTCATTAAAAGAAATCTGCTAAAATTTAACAATACCCACCCAAATAACTCTATCACTGAAAGTTAAACTGATTCTTTTTTCAAATAAGAGAAGTTCCAAATCATTTGCAGTGTTTGATTAAGTTCATTTATTTTATATATGTTGAATATTTTATTAAAAAAAACAGAAACAAGAAATGATTTTTATTTAAGTAAATAATTAGTTGTGTCATGAAAGACATGCCAAAAATTAATATAGTTAATGATGATCAACTATTTAACGTATGTTCAAAAACTACTCCTTGATTCCAGTGATTAATTAAAATAATAAAATAAATTCAAAATTACTTTTTGATAAAATTAACAACAACGCTATTGACAAATATTTCAAAATAATAATAAAATATATTTAAAATTTCAGTGATATGTATAGCACAAATCCAATAACCATATGTATCTAAATAAAAGGTCAAAGACAAAATGTCACAAAAACTATTTTCTTTGTAAAGTTCTTCATGTTCTTGTAAAAAAAAGAACAAAATGGCTCCTAACTGTCTGTGACTAAGAAAATGAAAAAGATAAATCCCAATCATGGCAGTTAATTCTACAATAATGAGAAGGAAAAAACTGGAAGATAAATGAAGAAAGGAACGTATGGCTGGTTCCATGCAGCCTGGAAGTCACATAAACAAGCCAAATTGATAATCACAAGAACATGCTTTACGGGGGATTCCAGGTTTATTCAGTACTTTAAAAAACAAAAAAAAAAAACCCAGCATAATACTTTTTAATTTTCTCCTTCTAAAACAGAAATTTCATAAATAATTTTAAATAATTTTATGTTTATTTTTTTTTTTTTTAATTATTATTAATTATTTGGGATACGTTTTAGTTTTTAGTTTTGATAATCTAAATGGATGTCATTTTAATTATTATCATAATTATTTTCTAGATTTTCAACTTTTAGCAACTTAAAACATGCATATATTAAACTTGATTAAAAACTCACATTCACATTATTTATTTATTTATATATTTAATTTGTGTTGTTGTTGTTGTTTTTTTTGTTGTTGTTTTTTTAAAAAGATTAATGTAAAGTTTGGTTTCAATAAACAATTTATAATTTTTATTGAAAAAGGTATAAAATCTAATAGAATTCTATTGACAACCTTCATTAAGTTGCCCAGATTTACTTTTATTCATAATTTACATGAAACCTTTTTAAGAGTACTTGAGTGAGTGGGCTGAATGGCATGACTAGATTCAGAATCTTGGCACCTCTATACTACCTTTCTGGTACTAGACTTGTAGGTGAATTGATTTACAGAAGACAATTGTTTTTCTTGATTTGATTTTATCATCATTATGATTGTTAATTAAATCTATTTCCCATTCAAATAGATGAAGTTAAAAAAAAAAAAAAAAAAAAAAAAAAAAAAATGGGGGAAATACACAAGAATTAATTTTGTAATTAAAATGTACATAACAATTTCACTAATGTTTTTAATATTATGTAACTTATTCTAAATCAAGCATTTCTCACATATAAAAAAATTAAAAAAATGCTTGAACAAAGACTAAAAAGATAAAATAAAGAAGAAAGAAAAGATATTCACACTGTACTTTCACATACATGGTGAATTCTGCCTCTAAAACCGAGAGCTTCTAAACAAATAAAACAAAACTGAGAACACTTTTTGCATTTCAGTGTGTATTTTTACAAAAACTCCAACTCCATGTTCTTTCCAGCATAGGATGTATTCACTCTAAAATGTTTACCCAGACCAAATGGTGATCCACCCCCCTCCACCTACAAAGGAGGCTGACGCTCAGATCTGCATGTGTCACAATTATAAACAGTGGGCTAGTCTTTTCCTACAGCTTAACAGATAACATATTTACAACAGTCTCATTTGCTAGTTTCCAGTCTGTTAAATACACAGATAAATAATCGGTGTATATAGTAACATGTTATATTTGCATAAAACTAGCACTGTATTCATATCTTTCACTGTTAATAATTAATTTAAAAAAACAAAAAAAAAAAAAAAAAAAAAAAAAAAAAAAATAATAATAATAAAAATAAAGGATTAAAAATTTAAAAAGAAAAAGTAAGAATTAAAAAGGAAAGAAAGAAAATAATAATAACAATGATAATAATTATTATTATTATTAACGTGTGCCTTTATAAAGAACTGTATACAGGTAGATTTAAAACATACCACCAAGATAAAAAAAAAAAAAAAAACTCATATCCACTGAGTGACCTTGTCTAATAATAAAGTATGACAATATGTTTAGAAAAAAAAAAAAAAAAAAAGGCTGTCATTTTTGGAGTAACAAGTGTGGTGTGACATTAACACATACACTATGTCAAATTCAACATTTTCTGGACTTGTTAAAATAAATGATATCAGTGGAAATACACCACTAAATAATGAATGACTGATTTATTTATTATTTTTTAGTTCCTTTCTTTTATTTATTTATTTATTTATTTATTTATTTATTTTAACTTTTTGGTTGTTACCATTCTTATTTTTTGATTTTGTTCTTTTTTTTAAAAGTTATTTACACTTATATCTTTGATGACATGATTTCCTGAACTCATATTAAAAGATCAATTAATGAAATATAGAACAATACATGGATATGACTGCAACATCATCAGACATCGAAATATCAATAATATGAACTTGTTCCTATTTAATGAAATAAAAAATATTTTGTAAAACAGAAGAAAAGAAATAGAACATTCTAGAGGCATAGTAATAAATATTAAAATATGGTTTTATATAGATTTAGTTTATTTAAAATTTATTTTAATATTTATTAGATAAATGCTTTATAATCTCATCACCTCAAACAACAAATCAAATGTGCAACATTTATTAATGAACAGTTTTACAAGGATTAGCAATAAGGTGTTGATCACTTATTATTCACTTTGAATGGTGTGTATTCAACCATGTATTCCAAGAATGAACTTGCACAGAATTTATAAGCAACCCACCATCAATGTAAACCAAAATGCATAATTAGTATGAACTTGTAGAATATTATAACCTTTCATACAGAATTATTATTAATGTTTATATAATGATTTATGTAGTTCAGAAGGAACAGAATGTTCTTGCAAGAAATCTTTATATTTTGGAAGTGCTCACAAATCATTTCTAGTTTAACTCAAATTTGTAAAACACATGAAAGTAGATTTAAAAAACAACAACGTTTGTCACCTTCTTTTTGAAAATATATATTTATATATTTTTTAAATAATAATGTTATGGTCACCACAAAAAAATAATTCTATTGCTAATCAGTCAGCAATTTAGTTAACTGGCAGACTGTATTCAGTTTTCAGATTTCAGGCTCCTAAGATGTTGTTAATTAACTATTATTTCAATTTATTTTTAAAAATGTTCAGTACTACTTCAACTTATGACAGAGTACTCTTTGAGAGTGCCCGTTAAATGTCAACATCTGACGATTTGGCAAGAAGTATTATTTTTTTTCTAGAGAACTTATCATCCTGTACTACTGGTATTGTATTGGTTTTTGTCTGCAGAAAAGTGAACAAAGAATGATATTAATGTTTAACAGTCTGTTTGATAACAATGCAGAAGCCATTTATCGTTAATAGACCGGTAAACTGTTATCGTTAAATCGAGAATATAAACTTCTAAGTTTTACTTTTAGACTGTGTAACTGTAAACATGAAAAACTGCTGAATATGGTTAAATATTGTTAGCAGGCGTTAGGCAGAAATTATAAAAACCATGTACATATTAACAACTCCATATGTTTAAAATGACTGTATCATTGCCTGATGTAAACAAAAATCAAAGATTCAACATAAACATTACAACCACCACACTCTGTACCGTAACGCTGACATGATTCACTGCAGTGCCTTACACAGATCACTGGAAAAATCTATGCTCACACCACTGTCTGACTAAGTTATAAAAGATTGAAGAAAATATACTTATTAAAACATGCATCTCATTTTCAGGTAGATACTGGAAATGTTTTTACTCACCACTAGCAGAATAATAAACTAACAATGTGAAGCTGAAAGGGCCAGACGTCGTGCCGCCATTGTAACTCTTCTTTACTGTATTTTGACCTCATGAATATTTATAATCAACAATGCCTTTTGCCTCGACATTGAAGCGACCTGGGTTTTTCGCTGTGACTCTGATGGATTTATATATTAAACAAACTGACAATAATATAAAATTAAATTATCCAGTTCTATATAATAAATTAAAAGTGTAATTTAAAATTTAAATTGCCTAGAGAAAAGTTTATTAATTATGAACAGTGCCTTTGTTTTTCTTTAATTTTGTTTTTAATTTTATTATTATTATGTTAGTTTTCATTTTATTTTCCACGTTTTATCTGTTTTTTTTTTTACTTACATTTATTTATTTATGTATTTTAAGCTGCATCTTTGTTTAATAATGTTAAAACACACACAACCACATAACAGACCCCCCCCACACACACACACACAAATACACATTTTTTCCTCCTTTCGTTTCTATTCTTTTTTTTTTTTTTTTTCCTATCAGAATTAGAATAATATTTCCTTTATTTCTCATCTGCTAATGGTTAGAGCATTAGCCTCAGATGTAATGATTCATAAGATCTGTCCTCACCACTGCACTCTTTTTAGGTTCTTTCCCATTCCACCACTGCTCCGTTTGCTCGCCGAAGGCAGTGATGCGTTCTGCCCTGTTGTAGGAAGACACTGATGCATTAAGACATTTCTAATAATCACCTTAATATACAATAATATTGATGGACTATACATATGTGAGAAGGTGCATTAAAACGATTCCTTATTGCTAATTAGTAATCACTACAAACAAAAAGTCAATAACTGTTTGCATATTAATATTAAACTGTGAAGTAGTGTCAAAAATCATTCACAAATTTATTTATTTTAATCATATAGGATCAGATATATATATATATATATATATATATATATATATTAATAAGTTTCTGTGATAAATTTTTTTTTTCTATTATCATCATCATCATTATCGTCTTCATCGTCACCATTATCATTATTATTGTCATAGTTGTACTACTACTAGTACTAGTACTACTACTACTATTACGTTTTATTATTATTTACATTTTAGTTTATCAAACACTGTAATAAAAAGGTGCCATCTTCATTCCTCTATCACCTATCTTTATTATTAAGAAAGATTGTTTAGGATAAATATATTAAATATATTAACTGGTATGTACATATGTATGTTTGCTTATATTATAATTATGTTGCTTATATTATTTTAAAATTCAGAAGTATATAAAAATATTATTCTATATTATAATAAATATCACAAGATAAATTACCTAAAAGTGAACTAAAATAACCAACAATTTTAGTTGTATAAATAGAGTAAGTGAAATAAAGCTATATTAACATATAAATTAAAATTTTGGAAACTTGTTACCTAGGTATTTACTTCTTTTTCTTTTTTATAAACTTCAAAACTGCAAAATATATATATATATATATATATATACCATCGATTCATTTATACATACATACGTACATACATATATAGAATCTTAAACTGTTTTCAGCATTAATACAAGTGATTTCTTTATTAGATATTTAATATATTTATTTAAACTGAAACCTGATATATGCCTGTTATTTACTTTACAAAAAATTAATGTAGCCCTTTCTGGTTAAACTTCAAAAGCGCCAAGAATGTAAACACAACTGAAGCCATTTTCGACGTTTTACAATTAATTTCTTTATTTGATATTTAATTACAGGGAATATACTAAAACCACAATTAGTCATTTATTTCACAAATCTCGGCTGATAATCGTAATCTTTTTACAAGTTTAAAATCTAAAGCAAGTAATCCAAATTGCAGGTGTTTTACTGTCAAGTGAGATTGTCTCTTTTCCACTTGCATTATTCATGAAAACGCAGGAACATTTTCTCTTTGAGTTATTCCCCTTGGTGGCCATGTAAATGAAACGGTTGCTAGTCACGCTATTAATTCGCGGTATTATTAAGGCTAAGAGGCTTCAGGTGTCGACACTTAACCTGAATAAATCCAGATTTTCGACTGTTCGGTGATTATCCTCGGCAAAAGCCTGTGTTTACTTTTCTGAGTAACACAAAAGAAAGTTTTCTGCGCAGTAGCAGGAGAGCATTCACACAGTGATGGTAAATACGCTGGCAAATAAAGACAGAACTAAGAAAACTTCTCTACCGTGCCAAAAAAAGTAAATAATGATAGAAAAAAGATGCATGAAAATCCCTCTATATTTGTTTTTTCTTTCATCGTGGCACTTTGCGTCTGTTATTCAAATTATATATCAATGAAAACAAGATACTTCACAACGGGTGTGTGCAATTTTTGATTGATGATGGTATTAAACTTTATACCTGTTTTTATTAAAATCAGTATTTTTCTGTATTTTAAATTCAGATATATAAACGTCGCCTAATTATGAAAAATTAAACATGGAAACATTTCAACGTTATAAACATTCTTTTCTTACAAGATTTGGACAAAAGTGTTTCACTTCAGTAATTTATTTATTTTTTATTGTTTTATATTGCATTTTTATATTGCATACTTTATAAAAAATAAAAAAAAATAAAAAATTAAATAATATAAAATAAATAAATAAAAAATTAATAATTAAAAAATATATTTATTTAAAAGGTTTAAAATAAAAGTGATTTAATTTAAAAAATTTTAAAAATGCAAATAAATTATTGAAGGAAATGTTTCAGTATTAAATGAGGCACTGAACATATTTTAATTATGGTGATATGACATCAAACATGGTTAAGGACCAGATAATGAGAGGAAACCAACAGCTGCCATTCTGTGGTTACTCTTTCCAATTAGCAGCAAACATTACTGACATACACCATCCCACAGGCTGTACAACATGCTATTGTCTCTGTTACCCCAGTTCAGTAGCACTGCCTATGTAAAATAAGTTTAACAAGTCCACCAAAAGGGATTGATTCAACAGTATTTTTTATAGACATTATGGTACATACAGCTGCCTTTTACTAAACAATTTGTAGAACACAGATGAAGATGTACCAACATTAAGTTATTTTTCTGATCATCTTAGATCTGCAGGCAAGCAATTCAGGTTTTCTTCTTTTACAGAAATACTTAACATTTTATTTCAGCCAACTAGTGCAATCACAATACATGATTTAAAAAATGATCTTTATTTTTACTCTGGGGTAACTGGTTTTAACTTGATGAACAGAGGAAAGAAATATCAGTCATAGGATTAATCCTGCTGAGACAAAAACTTTCCCAATCTTGCCAGTTTCTCCATAACTAATTTTACAATTATTATATGTCCTGCAAAATATAAAAAAAAATCCACAAAAACTGTTATGATTACCAAAATAAATCATTTTTGAAAATGTTCTTTTTATCATGATCAGCTTGTGTTATTTATCATTTACTAAATATCTTTCATTTTCCACTTTTACCTTCTTCTAGACACTAAATTCTGTAAATCCTTTACTGAAAAGATACTTTATGAAATGTGCTTTATAGAACTGAAAATAAAAATAAATAAATAAATAAATAATAAAATCTATTTATTTTTCTTAATAACTTATCATCACATTTCATTAAGTCTCCTGTATCAAAAATTGTTTTTAGAACCGCAGGTATAATTATGGATGTTGGGAGCTTCTTTTCTGCATAATACTCAAGAAGTCAGTTTGTCAATTTTTAACAACCACACCAATAACAAAGTACAAAGAAATATTAAATGTGATTTATTGCACAATAGTTGTGGCTATTGATGTACTGGGTTTGAGTTTCACTGTCAATTACATCTTCCATTGTCAACTTGTATTCATTTTGTAGCTTTTTCCAAACAGTATAAACGAGAAAAAAAATACAGTTTATCTGGACATTAAATGCTTTGAATGAATATACTATATAAACTGCTCTGTAATTATCAGAAAATGTACATACAAGAAAAAAAATGTTACAAACAGTTCATTAAGAATAATCATTTTTAAGCTTAACTAGCAATTCTCCCTGCTTTAACAAATTCTCCTGACCAAATAAATATAATCTACAATTATGGTAGTATTCTTATATGTTGTAGACATAATTAATAATAGACAGGATTTGCCTAACATTACTGTAATGCAAATGGAATAACTGAAGAATAAGCATTGTACAACAACAAAAAAAAACCCACTCAAAACCCCTCAAGAACACATTCTATAAAAGCTTAGGAAATATACTCATTTCCAACTCTTACAACAGAACATTACATTATTGTAATTTTAATATATCAAATACAGCCAAGCAATAAAGCTGCAAACATTTGAAAAATGCTTATATTCAAGAAACATGAAAGAACAAGAAGCTGCAGATATTTTCTTACAAGAATACTACATGATCATTGTCAACAGCAGCACTATATATCTTTAGTTTTTGATTTTAATATAATTATAAATAATTTGAAAAGATTATTTCTCTTTATAATATTCAGTTTTACACAGGATGATGCATCAGAAACCTGAAATGGTGTTTTACTTAAACTTATACTTATAAAGGTTATCTCCCTTTAAAATATTTGATCTTAACAATGGCACATCATATTTGCTATTTCCATACATTATTTTTCAAAAATTAAAATAAATTAACACTGCCACGATTATAGATAATTTATTCTTGCCAACTTCATGTTGGTGACTGACTGATTAGGTGAGGCTTTGGGAAATTTAATTTTTTTTTACAGCAAGCAACAAATCTATCTCATTCCATTTGCAAGAAACAGATTTAATAAGAACATAAATCTTTTTGTCACTGTAAAATACAGAAAAGCAGTAGCATGGATCATTGCTACATATTTTCACAAGTTCTACAAGACATTAAAACTGATACATACTTTGTAAAATCATAGCTTGTTTGCAAATGCATACACACCTAGAAACATACATACATTTATGTATACATACATGAACCTATGTATATATATAAAAAATTTGTTAGGAGGTATGTGTAACAGAAATTAATAGCAAAATGATTTACAGATGGTGAAAAATCCAGGCAAACGAAATGGGAGCAATATAAACTTATAGTGACTTGAGATAACCTAAATGAGATGTGGAATGAATTCATTTGAATCTTGTGTTTTATGTTCCATTCTCTAAATGAAATTATATACAGAAAAAAAAAAAAAAAAAAAAAAAAGGTTATACAATAATAATGTTGAGCCATAGCTTTTAACAGTAGATTTGTTTCATTCACTGAATTACAGAAAGAGTCCGGTGGAGGGAACATTTATCAATTAACTATATCTGATCTATATTGGGAAGTATGCTCTTCTGCGCATGTGAAATTAGCCAATACTTCACCCATAATTACATTGCAAAGTAATAAATAAACAAACAAGTAAAATAAATAAATAAATACATAAATGTATAAAATAAAGTAATGAAACATCATAATTGAAATAATATGAAACAATATCTTTACAGATGTAACAAAGCCTACCATTTGTACAAAAAACTGTCAAGTATTTACTTCTGGAATTAAGACACCAACAAGTAATCACAATTACAAAATATTTTCTACTTTGTAGTAGTAGTAGTACTTTTAATGAATATTAAGACACAACTTTGAAAGACTCCCACAGATTTTCTCTTATGTGTAGTTTTATGTGACTAGTTGGGCTTGGACAACGTAAGAAAATTACTACTTCATTTCTTCAAGCAAGACTTTGCTGATTTTGAAATCATGAAATAATTAAAAGTCAGTATTTACTACTGTTCACTTGGGAGAAAATGAACATGGTATATTACCCTGCCTACCTTGGAGAAAGGACAGAAAGGAAAGAAGTGAAAAATGCTGCAAGCCTGACTCGAGGAAGAGGTTTTAATATCACAGTATTTAAATACCAGTTTAATAATTTACTATGACTGAAAATAATTTGATAAAAATTTGAAATAAAAAATAAACAAATAAAATAACACATATTAAATTATGGTGTATATAATTTTCTTACAGAAGTATTTGACCAAGTATATATTGCCATTATATTTTCTGAAATAAATAAAAAATAAAAAAAATAATAAAAAGTGATGTACGTAAATATATCTATTTTTTAAGGACAGCAAAGAAAAGGCTTATAGTTTTGTTGGAGTATTCTTGAATGTCCTTGAAAACATTATAATTAATAGAACATCAGGATTTGTATAAGATCATTACAATGTGAATGGAATATTCTGAAAATAAGCATGTAATAAAAACAAAAACAAAGAAAAGAAGAAAACATATTGAATAAAAGCTTTAGGAAATATAACCATTTCCAAGTCTGTTACAATAGAACATTACATTATTGCAATTTAATGTAACAAATACATCCAAGTAATTAAGTTGTAAAATTTAAAAAATGCATACATTCAAGAAAGAAGAAATAAAAAAGGAGTCACAGATATTTTCCTGCGAGAATACTACATTATTAATATGTACCTTTGGTGATATGAAGAAATATCCTGCATATTTCCAACTTTTTTTTTTATGCATTTTGCAATAACAAAATAACAAAAAATAGTTGAAAAATGATGACATCAGTTGTGAAGAAATAAAACACATATTCTGATGTTGTCTAACAGTATTATTTTTATGCAGATTAAAATATCTTGTATATAATATTCTCACAGAAGTAAAATGTTTTCTTCTTCTGTGTTTTAATTTCCTAGTCAATTTCTGATTCTAACAACAAAATATTATATATATGTATATATAAAGAAAAGAAAGAAGCAAAAAGAGGTGTATGTAAATATATAGATAAAAAAAAAAAAATATATATATATACATTTGATTTACAGAATATGTTGATGAACTAATTACTGATTGCTTTTTTATTACAGAAGTGGTAGTTATTTAATTGTACAAGATCCAAACTATTTTCCTTTTTATGTTAAATTTTTATTTTAAAATACTCTAATAGTGTTACTTTTCATTACAGACCACCTGATCTTGTTTTCTCCACTATTTAATCAGCCTTCAACTGTTTACAGATGCATGTGGAGTGACTTAAAGTGCCGAACTCTTTACAGAAACTTTACAGTTAAAAACCATAGAAATGAAAGTGCTTCATGAGGGACATGTCAAAGGAAGGAGTCACCTTGAGATATCCTTCGTTAAAGAGTGAAGAAACGGGTCACACAGATAAACAGCAATGTCAGCAATAAATCTGTAACAAATGACTGACAAGATTTCATACCATTATTTATTAATGAATTTCTTAACATCATAAGGGATATATATAATAAAAATTAAATCCAAGTGTCTGATAAATTGTTTTATACTGGCAAAAAGTTTCTATATAAAAGTTATGTATATCAGGACAACCCCATTTTACTTAGCCAAAGAAAGGTGATTTGCAGGTGTTCTAGGAAAACAGGTTTTACAGCCTCCTGTAAGAGTATGAGGTAGCTTAATATTTAGAATATAGCACATATAAAAATAAATGTTTGAAATAAAAGATAGTTCAATCAGATGTCTTTTGATTAGAAAAAACCCAAAACAAAACAAAACAAAACAAACCTTCAAATCTCCAAATCTGGATCAGCATAAATGCATTTTGCCTTTTTCCACAGAATAAATGTTAACTTTTCTGAATAGACAACTTTCCAGCCTTTATCAGACCATGTAAGAAAAACTGACAGGAGAAGGGTAATGTTGTGAAAGTTTACAATAAGCATTATTTCATATTTCTTTCAGAAAACTTGCTTATATGCAAATTACTTTTAATTCTTATGGACTTTGATAATATCAGCAAAGCTATAAATTTGAAAAAATATATATATATACATATCTAAAAATGTATCATGCTATTTTCAAGTAAGTGAACATAAAAATGAGGCTACTGCTTTATTCTGAAGATTGGACTTAATGTGAAAATATAACACGAAGACTACTGGAATAGCTCTTATGTTGTACAGGATGTGTACATTTTGATGAGATATTTCTGATCTAGGTTCAGCTGTCCATCAGACAAATTGTGTCTGCTAACATTTATACAGACAGTGTTAGCTCTAACCTTTTCATGTTTGTCAAATTGTAAATACAACTGCACAAAAATAAAAAAATAAATATATTTTTTTTTAAATTGACAACAGTATATATATGTGTTCTATTAATGCAACTGCACCTATTGATTCAGAAGAACTGCTGGAAACTGACTTCACTTGATGCTTTATAGAGCTCTTACACATCTTAGCATAGGATGGATTTCAGATTAACTTTTCTTTTAACTGAAAATTATTATTAAAAATGCCTGGATTCAACTCAAGTTTACAAGATTTCACATACTGCTGAAACCATGAAAACATTTCAGCCACTGATTTTTTTGTTCTTTCAAGAAGAACAGACAATGAAAATCAGAAATTCTGTCATCGAGTTAACACAGAAGAATCTGTAAAACGAGCTATTCCACAAGAATGAAAAAGAATGCAAAATTATCCCACAAGCAACACCAGAAAGACAGAAAAATGACTGAAAATATATTATTTGTGGTGTAACATTATTAACATTAACTTTGGTTTGTTCCAGAAATATAGTATGTTCTATTTAAAAAATCTGTTCAGTATAACCAACCTGAATTTCGTTTCGTTTATTTTCATTTTCAGTTAAGTCTTTATAAGAAATTCCCCTAACAAAATAAACAGATATTTGATCTCATTCTGCTTTTAAGGTAACTCTGCATAAATTTGGAGGTTGGGAATTCATCATTTATTGAATGTGATATCTGTGATGGGGGTCAGAAGAAGAACTATTTAACTGTATAAATTATCAGAAGGTTAATCTTACTTTTTGTTTGTTTTTTTTTTTAAATTGATCACTGATCTCACTTAAGAATTTGATGGTTAATGTTAATGTTCTTTTCAGAACCTATCTGAAAATTCAGTTGTTATAAATTAGGAAAAACTAGTTTACCCTTTAATAAGCTAAATATTGATAAAATCATTTCTGACTGAATCAAAAGGAAAAACTGATTGATTTAACAAGTTTGATATGAGAAAGTGAGTACTACAGGGCCATTTTGATTTATATTTGCTCTAGCAAGATTCAGGAAAATCAGAAGACAAAGCTAATCCAAAAATTGCATCACGTATAATTAAATGCATGAACTTGTATTTACTGGCACCTCTAGTAACTATAATTTACATCTAGCATTTGGTATTTCTAAATATATTTAAAAAAATAAAAAGATAAAAAAAAAAAAAATAAAAAAATAAATAAATAAAAATAAATAAATAACTAAACAATAGAAGCTTGAAATTATCAATTTGTGCTCAATTTCATCAAGAAATATAACAAGAACAACTGATTTGACACAAAGTTAGATACTTTAGTTCCTGAAAAACCATTCATAGGAAACTGCACACCCTGTTATATCCAGTACTAACTGAAATTTGCTGTATGACCCTAGTCCAGTTAAAAACGTAAGCCTTCACATTTTTCCTGATCAAGAAATCTGAATAACAGCATCTGCATAGGTCTTCAGTCATCATTAGTAAGTTGGAAATCAGGACCTGAAGTGATATAAATAAGAGGATACATAATTTAATGTGATATCTGATGCATCAAGTATCTGTACATTAATATTAATACTGGGTTTCATTAATTTTTGAATAAATGTTCTTTCTGAAAAATAAATCAAAAATATATTAAATAAGCAGTAATTTCAGTATACAACTAATGAATGTAACTAACGCATCAAATAAGTGAAATATTTTCTTACCATTTTAATTGTCCTCTTTCACAATTTCTGCATTTAGTGTCACTTCTGCTCCTATTACCCCTGAATGCAAGAAATCTTTTGGTTTCAATTTATCTGTTGAATTTTGGTCAAACGAGTGCTTTCTCATTGCAGTAGGATTCTTAGATGAACTGCAAGGAAATGTGTTAAAAATTAAATACTCTACAAACAAAACATGCATAAGTTAAAAGTGTTTGCATAACTGAATCAGTGAAGTGAATGTGTATCTGGTAAAAATGCAAAGAATGAAATCTCAAACTGTGGAAGTTACTGTTGGAATTGATGTTGAAACATATGTGATATGAAATTACTTTGATTGCAGTTTTGTGCAATGTAAATACTCTAGATAAAAATGTTAATGATCACATGAGAATAAAACCTGATGTTTCATTCAGTTTTTAAATGCATTTGTGGATTTCTTAATGTGGAGTCAGTTCAGGTCATGTGATGTCAACAGATCTTTTTGATTGGCTCAAACCAGTGTTGACAAACATTGGTGTACAGTGAATTCCAGCTAATTAATTCTGTTAATTAATTAATTAATTAAAATTCATGAGTACTAGCAACTTGCTTAAAAATACAGTATAGGTTTAGAACTCATAAAAAAAGATTCATTTTGATATATAATACATGTATAGTGGATCGAAGCTATGAGATATTCAGTGTTTATTCTGAAAAATGACAGAAACTTACCACTTTCTCAGTAGATTATGAAGGAAAAATACCTTCAAATTGTATTCCAATAAAGATTCATAACTTTTTTCTTATCAATGTTATCAAAGAGATTTTGATGTCATTTTAATATGTATTTTTTGCTTTAATGAGATATAATGCGGAAAAAATTTAAAAATTTTGAAAATTTTGTCACATACCTAAAAATAGGTCTCAGTGTTCTATTTAAATGAGCTATTCAGTGTAATAACCTGAATTCTGTTTCGTTTATTTTCGCATATTTATTTATGTCTTTATAAGAAATTCTCCTAATAAAATAAACATATTTGATCTTTCTGCTTTTAAACATTATGGTAAATTAGTGTATATTTGGAGGTTGGGAATTTGCCATTTCTGAAAAAAGTGGTACCGAGTAACCTGGCATCATTTAGCATTAGTATTAAAAACTATATTAAAGAGTTGTTAAATCATCAATAAATGATTAATAATAATAATAATAATAATAATAATAATAATAATATATTCAGCCCCAGAAATATGGCAGTTGTTGTTATGCTTTATCGTTAAAATTTTAATTATATTTTTTTTGTTTTATTATACAATAAAAACTAATATTAATAATTATTATTATTATTTGATCGAATTAACAATTCTAGTGAAAATTGCATGGACCAACAGGAACGATAACTCGTAACGGCACAAATTACGTCACGGAAAAAAGCCTCATGAAATCTCGCCGATTTAATGGATACAAACAATCCCAAAAAGTGCTTTTTTTTGCTGGATTCTGGGAGGGGGGAACATTGATAACTACAAAAGTTAATACATTAATCTTATTCAACATTATAATTTCAGTTTATGATGCACGCAATTACACAAAAATAATCCAGTTTGAAAAGTTTAATTAAGTTGAAAAAGTAGTTAGAAAAGGCGCGTTACATCATGGTTTGGTAATATGAACGACAATCCTTATCTTTATCAGTGTAAATCATAAAAGTTCTGAAAAGTAGACGCAAAATAATTTAATCTGGAAGTTTAAAAATGTCCGTGAGCTCACGTAAACTTCCGATCGAAATCCAATATGACAGTGTCAAACGCCGTTTAGTGTTTACAAATGTTTAAATACGTATGCCTTCATAATGCAATCAATTCTACATATATTATTAAAAGTAATTTGGGAAATATGTCATTTAATCAATGCCTCGTATACATAGATGTCTATTATTGAGGAGAAATTGCTGCAAAGGTCGAAACTTTTTTTTTTCTTGGTAACTTTGACGTCATACCATCTCGTACATAAATACAAATTTTTTTCAGATATTATTACGACGTCGCGAGCCAAAAAATAAAATAAAAAAAATAATTTTTACAGACAATTGCGCGTGAATATGAAAATGACTATTCTCATTATGTACCATAATGTGGACATGTTACTCTGCTAAAACTCCATAGACATATTTCTTTCTATATATCAATGCCTTGTAAAACGATAGATGAAACCATTGAGGAGAAATTTTCTTTTTATATATATATATTTAATTTTCAATGCATTAAAGGTCGCATTTACAAAGCAAATTGATCACGTTATTTGAACGATTGCTTTGGTACATTCATTATAACGCTTGAATCAGTTTTACAACAATTTTTTTTTTTTTTCAAATGATAGGTCCGACAAATTAAATTTACTAAAAATAAAATGTTCACTAAAACAGGTACTATTATGTATGCAAACAATGAGTTTCCAATTTTTATTTTTAAAAGTCATTGGTCCATGCTACAGAAAATACAGAACTGAAATGATACCAAATTTAGTAAAAAAAAAAAAAAAAAAAAAAAAAAAAAAAACAAAAAAAAAAAAAAATTAATAATAATAATAATAATAATAATAATCATAATCATAATAATATTGTTGTTATTATTCTTTTAATTATATTTTATAATTTTGTAAAATACGAAGCTCTAATAGTGATGAATGTGAGCGGGAATAACATACATTTTGTAACTTTGTTCAGCAGACGATTTCTCATTTACCGGTTCTACACTAGCGCAAGCATAAAAATCTAACTTCACTAATCAGACAAAATTTAAATCTATAATTATCACAGACAAGAAATAAATAGTTAAAGTAAAATAAAGAATAATGATTACCATGATCCATAAACTTCTCGCACTCTTCTAATCACCCACCAAAATAACCATTCCGTGCGGCAGATTCCCGCTCTCAGACACCACGTGAGTAGAAATCAGAACTGGATTGGCTGTTTTATCTAGAAGACCGACCATGATTTGTCGCAGTAACATAGTAAAACAATCCGAAAAGCGCGAAACGCCATTAAGAATCCCCGGATGTGTCCCGCCTCTATTACGTCAGCAAACTATGTTAAACACTTTCTAAATTTATCACTCCTTTCTTCTAAGATAAAAATTAAATTTTATTCATCCAAATGTTTCTAAGTAATAATAAATAAATAAATAAATAAATAAATAATTCCTTCAAATTGAATCTATTTATTTATTTATTTATTTATTTGCCACTCCCCAATTAAATATTATAAGATTGTATATTAATTTCAGCATTCATCGGGATAAGCTTTTCTCAGTTTTCGACTTCAAGAAAAAGAAATAAAAATATATATAAAGTAAAATAAAATAAATATAAATAAGATTTAATAATATTTTACTCACTAATTTTTAAAAAGATTATTCATCACACGATACAACTAATAAAATTAGAAATGTATATAAACATCTGTTTTAAAGTATAATTATATTAATTGTTAACTGCGTCGGTTTTCGCACAGTGTTTTATGTATTCATGAGTCTCCATATTTGTGTAAAATAGCATCATTAAACTGTATTTATTTATTTATTTATTTATTATTATTATTATTGTTGTTATTATTATTGTTGTTGTTGTTGTTGTTGTTGTTGTTGTTTGGTGTTCGAATCCTGGAGTTTGAATCGTGTTTGTATGTTTAGGCTGTATGTTTGGTTGCAATCCACATAAACATCGTTAGACTTATCTCGAGGGGCAAAACAAAGACAAAAAATAATAGTTTACTATTTGATGACACCGCCTTTTTATTATTTATATACATATAATTAATTTTGACTAAGGATGATCAACAAAACCATTTAAAACGATAAATTGCAAGAATGTACAACAACAACAAAAACAACTGCTTCTGCTACGGTACCACTATAACCTGAGGTGGAAATGAGTTTTAGCAATAGGGATACAATAAAGCCTGTGAGGTTAAGTTTAGGAAGGAGGGAGAAGGACAGACCCCGCAAGTTTCTCACAGAGAAAATTTTGTAATCTGAAAATGCAGTTTGTTACTGGGAGCCGCTGATAGAAAAAAATATTGTTATCTATTATCTATCCTAATTTGTGTCCATTTTAATAATTTCCATTTCAAGAGGATCGTGTAAAAGATTATTAACACATTTATTTTAGTATTTTTTATCAACGACAACACCAACAATAATAATAATAATAAAATATCAATAATAAGAACAACAACAACACCACTGGTAAAAATATGCAGTTATAATTATAGAAAATAAATAAGATAATTTTAATTGCAAGAAAACTGACAAAGGATTTCTAAAAAAAAACTGTATACAACTACTCTAGTACTGAAATTGGACAAAAACTTGAAAATTTAAAGTAGGAAAACACCGTCCTTCTGCATAAACTCCATCACTGACTGAACATTTCATTTACGAAAACTACTAAGCTGCAATACTTATCTAATAAATACATATATTTTTATATATTTCTGATATATTCACCTTAATAATAAGATTTAATAATGATGATTAAAATAAATACATAAATAAAATAAAATAAAAATAAAAATAATAATTAGGTTGTGAAACCATTTAATACTGAAGGGAGACAACTGCATGCATAGATAGATTAAACAGTGAAGAATAAAAGAGCCGCTGGTTGTCGTCTGTTAGTTCGAGGTAGAGTACATTAAATCCCAGGTTAGTTTTTTTATCATCATTTTAAGATAAATAGCTTGTTTTATCATCTCTTATATTCTTCATTCCAAAACATAATAGGTTGTACCTGCGATTTATTTTCGTTTTTGAAAAGTTCTTCAAATATTAAGCATTCATTAAAGCGATGTTTTTATATTGACACTCGTCACACTGGTGTTGTATCAAACTTTCAAAGCAAATAAGAAGTGCATCTGCAATACTCTAACTGAAATGGGTATTGTAAAGCTGAAAGAGAATTGACACTAACTGTCCATTTTTACCCCATTATGAATTGTTAATTTTTTTCGTCATGAAATTAATAAAATGTTAAAGATAAGATTTATATATAAATTTTAATTACGTTCATAATGACAAAAGTGTAGTTTACAGGTTAGAAAAACAATCTCTCTCTCTCTCTCTCTCTCTCTCTCTCTCTCTCTCTCTCTCTCTCTCTCTCTCTCTCTCTCTCTCTCTCTCTCTCTCAGGCTCTCTTAGTTGTACAAATTTGAAAATGAATCAATCATCTAACATCAAAATACACATGAAATAATCTTTATTTTTGTTTCCTAGGTTAACTATGAGTCAGTACCGATTTGCAAGGTCATATGTGGGAAAAGTCAAGGCCTGCATATTGGACTGGAGTGGAACAACGGCTGACAAATATGTTATTGCGCCTGCCATTGTTTTCGTAGAAGTCTTCAAGAAGTATAAGGTCCCCATCACGATGCACGAAGCACGAGGCCCGATGGGGTTGCGAAAAGATCTTCACATAAAAGCTCTTACAGAAACTAGTGAAATAAAATCTCGCTGGCGAGAAGTGTACAGCAGAGACCCCACGCAGGAAGACGTTGACAAAATGTTTAAAGATTTCGTTCCCATGCAGCTGAATGTAATAAGAAACTACTCCAAACTAATCCCTGAAACTCCCGAAGCAATCAACATTCTTCGCAAAGAGTTTGGTTGCAAAATTGGAATGACTACGGGCTTTCTGCGGTGCATGGCTGACGTCCTGGCAACGGAAGCTGCAAAACAAGGCTTCTCTCCAGACGTCCAGGTTGCTGGCGACGATGTCATTAACGGAGCAAGGCCTAAACCATTCATGTTGTACAAGAATTTAGACTTGCTGGACGTTCACCCCATACAGTCGGTGGTGAAGGTCGATGACACCACTTCTGGGGTGGGAGAGGCTCTGGAAGCTGGGTGCTGGGGTGTCGGAGTCGCTAGATACAGCAACTACATGAACATCGACAGTTTCGAAGAGGAAGCGAAGCTCAGTGAAGAAGAAATCGCTAAACGATTGGCCTACACAAAGACGCTGCTGCAGAATGCAGGTGCACACTACGTTGTCGACAGCATCGGCAACCTGCCAGACGTGGTTGCCGATATCAACAAGAGACTGGCTAGAGGAGAATCTCCGTGACGTAGAAGAAAACTGCTAAGATGTCGACTTCTTTCAGATTTACAGAGGGTAGTGTGTTGACTTATAGTTCTTATTGTAGCAATTGTACATTTATCTCAAACAGATGAACACTTCTATCAATACAGTAGAGCCTTGTTAATATATGGGTTTTTTCATTTCATCACTTACATAGCTTCGGTTGTTGTAAACACAGACTGGATTCTAATATATTCATTTTACTTATCATTAATATATATATATTTTTTTTTTTTTTCACAATAATTTAACTTTTAAGTACAAATATTTCCATATGTCAAAATATTTTTTTTTTTTGATTTTTTTGTTTTCTTGTGAAGCTTTTATAACAGGCCACAGCTTGTTGTGATGTTTTGTGTGTGTACTTAGGTACATCTGTGGCTCTGTCTAGTTTTTTTTTTTTATTGGTTCAGATGAAAATTATGTAGAAGAATTTATTTAAGGATTTAAATCCATGATGTTTGTTTTTCTAAAAGCTGTATAGAACATTTCTTTTTAAACACATTGTGACCAAAAGATTATATTTTCAATCAGTGAAACAAAAATAAGTTCTTTTCAGGATTTTTCTAAGCACAAAAATTTCATCACTATCATGTTCTTTTTTAAAATTACATTTATTTATGACCAACAAGTGTTTTAAATCATTTCTGTTTAATATCTGTTAAGTGTATTCTGTTCATTAAAAAGTCAGTTTGTGTTACATAATAGCTGCTAACACAAAGAGGTAATGACAACAACAGTTAATTTATTAACATAAGTTTGTTCTGTGATTATCTCAACTTATTTCTCACTATAAGTATACTTCATTCTTCTTCAGAACCATTTCCCTGTTTCATCCTTTACAGAATACTTACAAGCACAGAAAAAATGAATTTAAAAATTTATAGATTTGAAATTTTAGCATCCTTACAATTAAAGACCATGAAAAACAAACAATTAACTGATTAAATCAGTTTATATAATGTAAGAATGACATTGGATATTATTTATATGCTTATTTTGAGATGTGCAACATTGATAAATGTTGTTGGGAATTTACATATTTAAATAATGTATTTCAGTACAAGTTTTCTTTTGTGTTGTGACTTGTAAGGATACTAAATTTAATTTTTAAAACTTTAAAGGTATCAATTTTTTATTTTATATGTTTACGTACATATGTAACACATGTTCTGATATTAATTGTTTTGTGTGTATATTTGTGTATGTTTTTCATGTATGTTAGTTAATACATGTTTATGAGAATATGTAATAGAATTTAAAGTAATCAATTTTTAAATTATTTTTTTGATGCATAGCTTATTGAATTATGATGATGGCTTTTTTATTACCTTTTTATTACTGTTTATTTTTTATTATTTTTTTGTAATCAAATTATATAAAATTAACTTGTTTTTCTTACGCACTTTGATACACAGCTTATGAAAATATCAGCAGAAATGTCGTATCACATTTAATGTGAAGTTTGTTTATATCTTGCAACTATTAGACATTTAATATTTGTCCCAAGAAACCTTTGACAGAACTGTTGTTATTTTTTCACTTTTATATCAGAAATTAATATTAAAGGTAAACAGACATATCTCGGAGTTATGAATAGCTTAACTTTGTTGTTTAGATCTCAAATGTTAAACAGGGTTTGATTAATCTAATATATATTGTTAGATGAATTCTAGTTTGTTCTATTTCTGTCTGTCTGTCTGTCTGTCTGTCTGTCTCACTATTTTTATATATTTGTTATGTTTTTATGTATTAATAATGTGATGTGTGTTATTGTTGTTGATGTATATCTGTTTCATTTCTGCTATTAACATTAACTAAAAAAAAAGAAAGATGAATATATGACATCATTAAGAATTTATTTTATAGATTAATTTTTGATGACATCATTAGATCTGGAAATTATAAAATTAAAATAGTGGTATGAGAATTTGTTTCATTATTGGACATCTGTATTATTATTATTGATATGAGCATTATTTTTTAATCTTGTGCATAGTATTTACAACATTATAGTGCTATTGTTTTTTATTTTTATTGTTTGTGCCAAAAGATTTTATATTAGTATTTATTATTATTATTATTATTATTATTATTATTATTATTATGATTATTATTATTTGCTATACCTTTTACTTATTAAGTCTATTTCTAGTATGAAGAAAGGTGCTCTAATCCATACCTGCTAATCATAGTAAAAATTATAACTAAATATTTTCAACTTTGTC
Organism: Chrysomallon squamiferum; assembly: GCA_012295275.1. NCBI lineage: Eukaryota > Metazoa > Mollusca > Gastropoda > Neomphalida > Peltospiridae > Chrysomallon > Chrysomallon squamiferum. The sequence continues at coordinate 15,927,573 of CM022668.1, read as the reverse complement.
TCTCTCTATCTGTGTGTGTTTTTTCTGAGTGTGTGTATATAGTCATTCAAATTTTGTATTACTTATCATTTTTTTATATCTCTAGCTAATTTATATTCCTGGAATCAAAGTCTTTTTGAGATTATCTTCATAGGATTGGTCAGGGGTTCTGTACATATGTACGTGGAGTTAGAATTTTCTGTAAGTGGGAGTGTTACATTAATGTAACAGATTTTATCATTTCAAATAAGATTTGCCTTTGTGTGCATGGGGGGCTAATAAAGCTTTTTAAGGTTTTGAAAATATTCATACCTTTATTTTTACAGATTATAGGCTCTCTCTCTCTCTTGCTGTATCTCTGTATTACATAATGTTTGCATGTAATACAAATATATAACATTTGTAATTTTTATAATTTTTTTTTTTTAACAAGTTTGTAAGCTTTCTGAACTTACTAATGTTAACAGTTAAATGTTTTAATGAATATATATATATATTTTTTCATTTGTAATAAAAAAAAAAGTGTATGCACAGCTAATCTATTCATTTGCTATTGGTCATACATACATGTATACACATTAATTTATTTATCAGTGTGCCTTTTAGAATTCTGCTAATTAACTTGCAGTTAAATCAAATGTTATGTCAGAATATTTCATAAAAACAATCTAATTTTGTCCATCATGGAAACAGTTCTATTTATTTTTTTCACTTTAGGTTGTCATGGAAATATGTTTGTTTATTATTATTATTATTTTTTTTTTACCTTAGGTTGTCATGGAAACAAGTTTTTATTTTATTTTTTTTATTTTTTTACTGTAAATTGTCATGGAATTCAGTCTGTTTATTCTGTTTGCTTCATGAAAACAGATCTGTTTTTTTTTCTTCTTTTTACACAGTTGTTTTCTTTGCTTGTATTAGATAATGACGGAGATTGGGTATCATGTTTTTGTTACTGTTCTGACCCTGCCGCGACCTTGTATCAAGGTGAAAGATAAACCACTTGGTTTGGTTTCACTGTTTCATTTCATAGTTCAGCACTGCTTTGTTATTTATTTCACGTGTGGATCCAGAATTGTTTAGTAGGGGTGTTTGTAGTTACGGAGTTGGGGGTGTAGGTGTGTGTGTGTGGGAAAAACAAAAGTTAGAGAATGAGAGAGTGTGGAAATGGAAGAATGATGTGAGGAAGGAGGGAGAAAGAAAGACATGGCAAGAAAAAACAGGCTGAGTGTGTGAAAGCAGATGTGCATGGGTAAAATGTGTTTGTGTGTGTGTGAATGATTGAAAATGAATATACTGACATGCATGCTTGTGTGAAGTGAGAGAGTATATGTGTTAACGAGTCGATCAATACTGTTCTTAAGTTGTTATTATTATTATTATTATAATTTTACATTCACATGCAGGCACTTTGACAAGAAAAGAAGAAACATTTCATACTCTCTCCTTTTCAGATTATACACATTCACTTGCTATGTATGCATTCTCTTATTTCGGTGGCCTACATACCAAAGTTTTACTCACATTCACATGACAGAAGTGCAAGGACCTTGGTAATAAACAAATTGAATGGAATAATGGATTAAGTACACATGTTGACAGTTTGACCTGTTGCTGGATTACCAACATTTTCCTCATATCCAACCTTGTGTTTATGACATATGCATAATACACACACAATTTATGTGCATCTCTCTCCACACACACACACACACACACATTTATGTTCATCTTGAAAAATATATATTAATGTATTAAAAAGGCGTGTATATGAAAGAGATGTGTCTGTGTGTGTGTGTGTGTGTGTGTGTGTGTGTGTGTGTGTGTGTGTGTGTGTGTGTGTGTGTGTGTGTGTCATTGACTTCTTATCAAGTAACAAATATAAAATATCATCTTAAATATTATATAAAATTATCAGGGGTGTTTTGTCAACTTTAACATACATACCCTTCTCTGTTTGTACATCAGATTTGTATTTCTTTTCATCTTGACATTTTTACAAGGTTGTGACAACCCTCTTCTCTTACATCAGATTTGTATTTCTTTTCATTTTGAAATTTTTACAAGGGTTTGACAATCCCCTTTTTTAGAATTTTGGATCCATTGTGTTATTAAGTAACCATTTTTATTTAATTTTATATATTTACTTATTTATTTAATGTTATTTTGTAATTTGTGTTTCATCAGCAGAAATGTGCTTTCTTTCTTCTTTTTTTTCTGTTTTTTTTTTTTTGGCTGCAGGCCTATGTAACAACTGCTTTATTTACAGTATTTTCAATAAAGTGCTCTCTCTCTCTCTCTATATATAATTCATATGAGTAACATGATTTGTCATAAAATGCTACTTTGACAAGCAGCAGAAGATTGTAGGATCAAAACTGATTGAGATCTTTCTACTCATAGAAAAAGTGCTCAAAAGACTTTTCTTTTAAAAATAGTTGATATAAAAACTATGTTTAATTACTTCTTTTTTTTAAATGTTTAAAATCTGACAATTCAGAAATCCAAAAAGCCTGAAATCCAGATTTTTTTTTAGAGCAGCTGCTATTATGATTATATTGCAGTTTTGTGCTCTTTTTATTAAACATATTACCTAAAATACCTGTAGACTATCTGTAAAAGCTATGTACAAAATGCCACTGTATTTCATATTTACATTTTCATCATATTTTAAGACTATTTCCTTATCCTACAAATTTAAAAAAAAAATACCATTACCTGAAACATTTCCTGACACAAGCATTTCAGTAATTACTATCATCATCATCATTATTCTGTCATTACTACTAATACTACTATCACTACTACTAACACTAATACTAATACTACTATTTATGCCAGTACTACAAATACCACTATTATTACTACTACAACAAGTATTATAACTACTACAACTATACTACTGCTACATTAATACCACTACTACAGCTACTGTTACTACTACTACTAGTGCCATGATTATTACATTTTATATGTATTATTAGATTTTATTTCTAATAATTAAAACATTTAATTTCTGTTAATACCTTTTTGGCTTCAGAAGATCTGTTGTGACTATAAACCTAAGATTTTACAAACTTTTACAAACTGTAATTGTTAAACAGGTATTCCACCAAGTATATTAATGTATATTATGTATTATTATTATTATTATTATTATTATTATTATTATTATCAAAATTTTTATCATAATCATTACTGCTATATTATTATTATTACTATTATTATTACTACTTTTACTACTGTTACTACTACTACTACTACTACTACTACTACTACTATGATGTTACTACTAAAACTACTATTACAACTGCTGTTGTTATATTATAACTCGGTTATCACAAATGATGTTATCAAAATGACAAACCTAAATGTAAGCACAGTATTTGCATTCAACCTATGTATAAGACAGTATTATCAAAAACTGGTTTATCTTGATGTCTAGAGAGTTTGTTAACACGATTTTAGTGCTTTGCTCTTTACACTTCAAGATTATTTCTGCATAGTCATACTTGTTTACTTAGCATGTTTACATAGCACGTTTACGCAGGCAGGTTAAACTACGTGTTTTTTTCGTGACATGAACAACAGGGTTGTTTTTTGGGGGTGATGGGGTTTTTGTGTGTGTTTTTTTTTTTTGTCTTTTATTTTTATAAATTTTGTTTTGTAAAGGAAATTCAGTTTTTCTGAAATACAGATTTATTAAATTGTTGATATTTAACATTTATTTTTTCTTTAAAAAATTATTATTGTTACTATTATTATTTATTTATTTATTATTATTATTATTATTATTATTATTAGCAGTGTTAATTCTGTTTAAAATACAATCTTCTGTTCATTTGGAAAACTTCACCACAAACTTTCTAACATTAATGATCTTCAGATTGCTGCTTGTTGTGTATTAAAAATATACTGAAACCCAGGTTGTGACATAATATGTTCTTGTTGGATATGCCAGAAATTGACTCCTCCAAAGTTACCAGTGCAGTGAGAATAAAAATTTAATTTGTCAAATTGATTATGAAATATTGTTTCTTAAATAAAATATATATCTTTTTTTTTTTACGGTTTTGAGGAATCAGCTAAAATGTATAAAATAGTCTACTAATTTTATTTTATTTTAGATTTAATAATTGAAATTGTCATGTTGGATATGTATTTTCTTGTTATGTACAATAATTAAATATCTCTGATATTGTTAGGTAAGGAAATAATTGATTGAAATTAATACACTAACCTCTTCACTATCAAATATTGTCATTTAACATTCAAAATTTGAATTGTTGTAGGAATAGATGATACTTAAATGTGTTACAGTACTGGACTGATGAAAATACAATCTAAAAATAATAGAGATTATCTATTAACTTAACATAGTCTAACTACTTGGCTGTAGTATGGGAAATCAGAAAAGTGATTCATATAGTGGGTCATAACTAGGGCAAATTAAATTTTATTACTGATATAGTGATCATATGTTTAGGGAAAGTCAAAATTGTTATTTTACAAAAGACATTATAGTATATGGGAAGTCAAAATTGGTATTTTACAAAAGACATAGAATAAAGGAAATCAAAATTGTTACTTATGCAGGGGTTGCTATAGTTTATGGAAATCTGTAATTTATACAGCAGTCACTATATTACAGGGAGTCAAAGCTGTTTTAGAGATTACAGTAGTTACAGGTATAGTCAAGTTTGTGATTAATTTACTGTTTATAAAACATACTGAAGAGGTTAATGGTACGATTTGATCATTAGTTTGTAAACAATATTCAGACATAAGTAAACACAGGTAACTCAATGTTTCCTGAAGCATATTCAGATGTTTGTTAATTGTCTGATGTTTTGTTATTATTATTACTTTTATTATTTGATGTGGAATGGAAAAACGATGGGGGAAAAGTCATTATAATTATTGTCATTGTTTTGTTGTTGTTACTAAATATTGTTAATTATTTGTAAAATTATTTGTGAAAATAACTTTTGTTTGTTTTAAGAGGAGAAAATTGGCATTTAGAATACATTTTTATTGGTTTCAAATAAAGTGAAATATTTAGTTTAATTGGGAAAAAAAATCACATGAAATAACTGTTACATGCTTTTAGTTGGTGTTTGGTTATGTCAAGTAATTTTAATTTCAATAAATGGTTAAACCACTTTTTAATTGTTTGTTTTCATGTAGAGACTTTGAAATGAAAGTGATTGTTTTAAATTTTATTTCCCTCCCTCCCTCCGTTTCCCCCTCTCCCTCTGTAATATATTTAAGCAGTTTAATGAGCTATAAATAATTTTCTATAAACTTGTCATTAATATTTATATAACAGGTGCAAAAATGTACTTTGCTAAACATGGTGACTCAGTCTGTGTAAACTTTTTTTTTTTTAATTTTTTTTCATATGAAAGCTGAAACACTGAAGAAAAAAAATAATAAAAATAATAAAAATTGAAATGATACAAATTCAAATGTTCAAAAATAAAACTAATGCAAAAAACGAAATATAAATAAATAAAATAAAACAAAGGACTCCTAAAACATATAAACATGATGTTATAATGCTAATAAAATCACAATTAAGTTTCATTGAAAAATATTGATAATGTTAGTAAACAGCCCTAATTAAATACAGACTCATTAAAAAACAGTTAAACCAGAATTTTAGAAAGCTGTTGATTTTTGGGGGGGGGTACCTAATATTGTATTCCAACTTAAAAGGTACAGAAATCGATCAAAATCTGTTTTTGCATTAATAACATTTACACTGGATGCTACCAAGATAACAACGTTGTCAAAAAGATTATACAGACTGAGTCATCGATGTCTAAAAAAAAACCAAAAAACATGCTGATACATGAACACGTTCGTAATTTTTTTTTTTTTTTTTTTTTTTTTTTTTTTTATTTTATTTATACAAAAATTCTGATTCCCGTTTTAACATGAAACTTTCACTGGAATTTTTAATCAGGAGTAGATTTAATCTTTAGTTTAATGTGTGTGTGTGGTTCATTAGACTGCTTGTATATAGATACATTACTAGGATATGGTGGAACTAAATGTTATTCTACACACATAAATAGATAGATTATAGATAGATTGTAGATAGATTATAGATAGATACAGCTACAGATATGTATGAATGTGTATTTGTGTGAATTTTTATGTATGTATATGATTGTCTCTATTTATTTATATTTGTTTTTGTATTTATATACAAGTTATATATTACGTTTAATTTTATTTGTGTATGAGTTTTTGTTTATGTAGATGTCTGTGTGTCTGTGTGTGTCTGTGTGTGTGTGTGCTCAAATGAATATAACAAAACAGAGAATACAGGAAAATAAAAACAAAATCTTTAGTTAACTTTAAAAAAAAAAAAAAATTAATTTTCAAAAAAACAAAAAAAAAAAAAAAAAAAAAAAAATCAAATCACATTTACAATCCTTTTTAATATTCATGACAATGGCAAACACATAGATTTTGAATTTTTAAAAATGTTTTTTTTTTTTTTTTTTTTTTTTTGAATTTTCAAGTAATGAAATAAATACTTGGATTTACACAAAGCTGGAAGAACATGTATATGATAGGAGGGTCTAACCTGTGTTTATCTTGTTTGACAATCTCTCGGGCTGGTCTTGTCAAGAGTGGGCCAGAATTCCACTTAAAGTGAAATGCAAAACCAGCAAAAACTCAAAGCAGATTAATTTTAACCCTTTCAATGCTTGCACCTCACTTCATGCATTACAAAACACCCATCACTTTAAATGTATTAGAAATACCTTTATTGAGGACATTTGAAAAGTCAGAAGAAAAAAAAAACATAAACAGAAGAAGAAGAAGAAGAAGAAAAGAATTCAGATCAGTTTACTAGAAATAATAATTTAGAAAATAGAAAAAAAAAAAAAAAAAAAAAAAAAAACAGTATTAAAAAGAAAAGAGGTGAACTTTTTTTTTAAAAATGTAATTGTTGTTAATGCAAAATGTCAGCATAATTTATAAGTGTAAAAAAAAAAAAAAAAAACAGATTTAAAAAAAGAAAGAATGGTAGGTTTTCATATCTGTATTAGTTTTGAGAATTAACGTATTTGCATACAGCTCTTGCTTTGTTTTTCAAAAAGCGTGGAGAAATCGATACATTGCTGTTTAAGAACTGCTGGTTTACCCAGTGTCACGATTTTCACTTATCCACTGTTTACAACAGTCTGTTGTCTGTTTTCCTTAGTTTTCTGTTTTGTTAATAAAAGATGTGGAAACTACTTTGTGTGCGTGTGTGTGTGCTTGTGTGTTTATGTGTGTGTGTGTGTATATGTGTATGTCTGTAGGTATATATTTATATATGAATGAATGTGTATATATATATATATATATATATATATATATATATATATATATATATATATATATATATATATATATATATGTATGTATGTATGTATGTATGTATGTATGTATGTACATATGTATATGTATATATACAAATTTTATTTTTTGTTTAAAGATTATATTTTCCGGCAAACATTTCACACTTATAAATTCATTCCTGAGGTCCAGCAATAACAAAACATTTTCAATATTTCTTAAACCTGCAGCACAGAAAGAGTTAAACTGATTTGTTCTTCAAACAATGAAATCACAGGCAACCTGTGCATCTTCTTCAGTCATTAACAACTCAGAATTTTAATTTTTATGGACATGACATTTGGTTTTCATAAAAAGCCAACAAAAAATCTGACTAACGTTAGTAGATATTAATTTGATTAGTGGGACAAAGTATTGTAATGATGTGTTCAGTTTTAATTAAGGCTACAAATGTGTAAATGGCAGATGATGGACAAGGCAAAAAATACCCCAGACATTTTAAACTTTTGATGTAAGTATGAAAAAGAATAAGAATGTTTTCAGTGGTTAAAAAAAAAAAAATTTAAAAAATTTAAAGTTTGAGGATGAATGATATAGGTAAGTTCTTTTTAAGTAAAATACAATATTTTATGAATAATAGTAATAATAATAATATTAATAATAATAATAATAATAATAATAATAATATTAATAATAATATTATTTATTTATTTATTTATTTATTTATTTATTTTTTATATTATTTTTACTACTCTTATTTGATTTTATTACATGTTGTTGATGTTGTTGATGTTGTTGTTGTTGTTGATGTTGTTACTAGCACATTCTAGTGATTCAGTGGTGGAATTTTAATGACTTTTAATGGAAACTTATCACCCAAATATTTTACACCCAGTAATTGATTTTTAAAACAACAGCAGCCACAACAACAACACTGTCAAAACAGCAACAACAACAACAACAGATCTTATAGGTGATTGTAACTAACCAATATTAGATTGTAAACCCACACTAACTTACAACATATTAAATCAAACCACTACACTAACTTACTAACTAATAAAATATTATTTCACCATACAGTCACACTAACATCAATGGCTTCTTTCACAGAAAAAAAATATACATAGGTCTGGGAATAAATAAATAAATTAACAACAAATAAACAAATAAATAAATAAATAAAAGATTTCATTGATATATATATATATATATAGATAGATAGATAGACAGACAGACAGACATCCAGACAGACAGAGACTGACAGATATATAGATAGATAGATATAGATAAATAGGTAGATAGGTAAGTATGTAGAGAGAGACAGACAGACAGACAGAGAGACTGACTGACTGATTGAATGACTGATTGATTTATTGACATATTGACAGATTGACAGATTGACAGACTGACTTACAGACAGACAGAGAGACAGATAAAAAAAAAAAACATCTCAGTTTTAATGTATACACAGTAAGTCACTGACGTGTTATTCAATCTATGTTTTGTGATCTGGAAATTTAACCCATTTCTTCTCTTCACATCACCTGTTTGCAACCTGCGTTTGTGTTCTGTGTAAGCCCAGTGTAAACACACGTTAGTCATAGTTAAGTATTTCTGAATAAAACATTAGCTTTTCCAGTAGTGTCTCCAGTAATTCTGTCGTCTTATTTTCATGAATACAAAACGTGGGTTAAGAGAATAAAGTTTTTTTTTTTTTTTTTTTTTTTTTTTTTTTTAAATCTCATATGAATAATGAGATGTAACAAATGTCTTGTAGAAGTGTTTAAAAGGAAACAAATTTTACGAAATGTTAAATTAAATAAGGTGCTGTTATTACTAAATATATTTAAAGTGAATAAAGAAATTTTAGAATCTGGTGACAATAATAAGATGTACAAATGTATTCATGTCCTTTCAGAAGTATTTGAATAAAAATGAATTTTATGAAATGTTAAATTGAATAAAATTAATGAATTAGAATTGTCTACAGTGACATTTTATTCATCAATATTAAATGTATTCTTAAATCTGTCATGAACTGTAAAATGTATACGTAAATTCAGAATGTATTTTTAATGTTAAATTTAATTTAGACACACTGTTTTATTTATGAATAGTAAATGTTTTGGTATCAGCCATTTTGAAATCTGGCAGAAAGGCTTTCAGTGGACATTTAATTCGATTTTTCATGAAGAACAGTTGAAAAAAAACCCACACAGCTTTAATGATATGTCAAATTTAATTAAAAAATACAAACATTAGAGCTTTCTGTAGTGTTTTAAATTCATTAATACAAAATACATTCAAAAAGGAACTGATATTTTGAAATTTGGTGAAAAAAGTCAAACAGGATGGTAATGAAAAGTTTAAAATGAATTTGTCCTTTGATTTTGAGTTTAATGAAAATATAGACATTTCACATGAAATCAAACCATATCAATGAATCGTAAAAGATTTTGAACTTTATGTATCTCTAGTAATCAAACACACACACACACACACAAGTGAACACACAACACACACACACACACACACACACACACACACACACACACACACACACACACAGAGACAATATGTGCACATATACCCCCAGTATGTAGACTGTACACCTAGTGGTAGTGGTGTAGGTTAATGTGTCTGAGTCTAGACAAGCTGGTATCGTCATTCTGTCACAATACCTAGTTATTGGATAGCCTGCCCATTGTTCCCCCAATATTTACAAGTGTACATGACCCCTGGGTCACTGCAAGGGTGACAAGTAGGGTAATGCATCTGAATTGTGACCTCAGAGATTAATTTAAAGTCACATTTAGTCAGCCATTTGTTCTCCTTTCAAACAGTAGGCTGGGATATCGCCCGTCTCACGTACAGTCAGTACCAGATTAACAGACACGTTTCAAAATTTGATTTAAAACAAACAAAAAAAGTTCTTCTTCTTCTTATTGTTTTTTTTCTTGTTGTTGTTGTTGTTATTTTTGTTATTGTTATTATTATTTTTGTTTTTGTTGTTGTTGTTGTTGTTGTGGTTTCTGTTGATGTATTTGTGTTGTTATTTTTGTTATTATTGTGTTATTACTGTTACTGGTGCTACTATTACTGTTATTATTGCTGCTGATATCGTTATTGTTGTCATTTCTTGTCATTATTCTCACTGTTGTAATTAATATTGATGTTATTTTTTATAATTGTTTTCCTGTATTTCATTTTTTTTTTTTTTTTATATATATATTTTAATGTTATTCTTGATGCTTCTGTATTTATGTTATGTTGTTGTAATTATTATGAATTTTAATATTTTATTCACTATTTTTAAAATACACATAATTTACATTACTGTTTTATTTTAACCAACCTTCTCCTTCTGTTTCAAACATGTTAGCATATTAGTATGTTATATCCAGTATTGGATACAATTATTTACATAACAGGCGTACTTGGACATTTGTATGATGAGCAATGAACTGTAAGATTTAATCTACTGACAAAGATTATGATGTTTATGCTTACCCACGAAAGGCATGCTTGGATATTTACTCATGCATATATAAAAAAAAAAATTATCAGTAATTATAAATAACAGGATTATGGTTCAAGTCCATGAAAGGCATGCTTTAACATTTCTCAGACTGGATCATGTTTAAAATCACTGACAAAGATTATGATGTTTATGCTTACCCACGAAAGGCATGCTTGGATATTTACTCATGGAAGCATATATAAAAAAAAAAATTATCAGTAATTATAAATAACAGGATTATGGTTCATGTCCATGAAAGGCATGCTTTAACATTTCTCAGACTGAATCATGTTTAAAATCATCCATGCCTAAAAGTTGATTCAGCTGTGTTTTTAATGTGTTTTGCCTGTAAAAAAAAAAAAAAAAGGTATGAATAAATATTTCTTTTCGGAAACCTGCTAAAATTACCCAAATAAAATAAAACAATAAATAAATAAAATAATAATGATCTAAAACAAGTTTCCAAAGTGTTTGTTTGAAAATTAGAGATTGTGTAAATACCAATAATTCTTATTCACCTGCGATCAATTATTTTAACAAAGAAAATTTAAAATATTTTTTTTTTGTTTTGTTAAATTTTTGTTCTTTTGTTTGTTAATGGTGATAGATGTACCTCTTGCTGGGGTTAACATTTGTTATTTTAATGGGTTTAGATTCGGGGTTTAGATTACAAAGGGTGTATCCAGATATTAAAAGGGGGGGGGATGTCACTATGGTTACAGGAACAGATCCAGTTGATAAAAAGGGAAAGAGTCCTACTAATAAATGTTTATAGATTATTATTATTATTATTATTATTATTATTATTATTATTATTATTATTATTATTATATTTATTATTACTATTACTATGTGACTTTATTATTATTAAAGTTTGTTTTCAATTTCTTTTTTTTTTCTTCTTCTTCTTTTTGTTTTCTGATTAACTCTCTCTACAATGTTTCACTTAAATAAAAATTTCTTATAAATGACTATAATTAAAAATTCTCAAAATATCATAAATAAAGAAAAACAATAATAAAAAAATAAAAAAAGTTTCATTATCTTAAACTTTCTTTGTGTTTAGTAAATAACTGAGTAAGGCTGTTGCAATGACAGATAATATTATCATCACCCATCTTAGGTATGTCAGTCTTGGGAACATGCTGGAATGGGAAAAAAAAAGTCTAAACTAATTTTAAATAATATCTGGAAAATACATACCAAGGCAGGTTTGTGCACGCACTAAAATAGGAACAAATTTCATTTGAATCCAAATGAAAAGAATACGTTACAGTCTTACACCTTTTGAATGGAAGTCAATACCTGGCTTTGATCCCAAAAGCTACCAGCACAAATCCTGCACACTTAACCAATATGATAGCAGAGATATTACAGAATCAATCTCCATTATGAGTAGAATTAACAAGGAAATATAATTGAATGCCACTGACAGAGTGAAATGTCTTTTATGTTTCCAAGCGTAAAAAAGTTACTGTGTTTCTTTCATGGATGTAACAATAAAACAGAAATAATAAAATGTCATCTTATAATTCTTGCCTTTGTATTCCTTTGCACAGAAAATGTTGTCTGATAAAATGTATTAATTTTTCTTAAAGGTTTATGCATAACAATGTGAAAATGAAAACAAAAAAGATAAATCACAAATATTCTTTTGTGAGTGTGTATTATTAAAATATGTTATAGTATATATATATCTACATATTTAATATCTATGTTGCTATGGTATTATTTAAATTTGTTACTGTCAACAACAGCAAAGAAAGGATTAGATTAAGCAGTAAAATTCTTCATTAATATAGTTCTTTCAGTGTGTGTGTGTGTGTGTGTGTTTAAACATAGATAAACTCACACATGTGCATGCACACACACACACACACACAAGTAAATGTATATATATATCTATACATACATACATACACAAACATGCAGTCAAGCACACATATAAACATTTATACAGACATTTGTAATTTCATTATGTAAATTCAAATTTAATTTAATTTTTTTTTTTTTTTTTTTTTCTGGGATTACCTTAAATGGCTTTGTTCAACATGTTTTAATTCTAACAGTCACTTTTAAAACATCCACGCTTATCAATCTAACAGATATATTCCTCACCCCCCTCTCTCCCCAGTACCACATCTGACACACCCCTGGATTAGTGGAACTGTTCCTAGTAATCACAAACAATTCAAACCTTTTTCGGCATCCCCTCCCCCACCCAGTTCTCCCTCCTCCTTGTAATAACCACAGTGACCCCACCCCCACCCCTAGTCACACCCAGCCCAGCCCCTGTAATGTGAACCCAGGATCTAGACACATTAAAATAACAAATGTTAACCCTAAGAACAGGAACATCTATCAAAGTAACAAACAAAAGAATCAGATTCCTGGTTTTTCAGATTAAAGGGTTACGACTAAAGGTGATATTTTATTTCCAATTTTTTTTTTTTTTTTTTTTTTTTTTTTTTTTTGTCATTTTACTTCCACCCCCCACCCCCCGCAAACCCCATGTCATTTGTTGTGTTTTCTGTATTTAGTATTTCTGGCATTTATATTTAATTTTTTTTTTTTTTTTTTTTTTTTTTTTTCTGTCTTACATTTAAATTTATTTATTTTAAATTTCCTTTTTTTTTTTTTTTTGTATATATATGATCCAGTGTATATATATATGTGTGTGTGTGTATATATATATATATATATATATGAATATGTATGTATGTATGTATGTATTTATGGATGTTTCTGTATGTACATATGTATATGTGTGTGTTGTGTATGTGATTATGTATGTATTTATGTATGTATGCATGTATGAACATTTATTTGTCTTAAAATGAAAAAAATAAAGATTTATATTTATTCTTCCTTGCTATCTTAAATCAAAAATGAACAAAATAATATGTCTTCATTACATTAAAAATTTACATTTATATCTTATATTCATTATTTACATTTGTGTCTTATATTCACTATTTATGTTTATATCTTATATTCACAATTTACATTTATGTCTTATATTCATTATTTACATTTTTGTCATATTCACAATTTACATTTATATCTTACATTCATTATTTACATTTATGTCATATCCACAATTTACATTTGTATCTTATATTCAGAATTTACATTTGTATCTTATATTCACAATTTACATCTTATGTCATATTCAAAAATTTTAATTTTTTCCTTTAAAAATTAGAAATATTTTCCTTACTTACTCGCATTAAGAAACAACAGGTAGTAAAATTATTTTTTTTTTATATTTTTTAATTTACATTCACTCCAGCTTTGGACAGAGTCTTTTACATTTTTTACTTCTCGCGTTTTGGCTGCTATGTTCATTTAACACAGATTTATTTCGCAAACAATATGAAGTCATCTTTCCAGCGATATTACGCCCCCCGATATTTTTAAAAATGGGTGGGAGTGCGTAACGTAATTCAAGTCGTAACGCTGCTGCGACGGTTTTTGTTTATTGTGAACTTGGCCTGCTTGTCCACTGTGCCAGCCAGGTATTGTGCGAGGCCGGGGGGGTGGCTGGGGTGGGGGGGGTGTGTGTGTGTGTGTGTGTGTGTGTGTGTGTGTGTGTTTGAGCCCAGCAACAGGTAGACAAAACGGGGAGTATTAATTTCGTACCTGGTTTTTAGTTAATTCGACAATTGCATGTGTTCTCCCAATCATGCAAAGTCACAGCTGGATTAGCTTTCAGAGATTACCACCAGGGTTAATGCTCCCCCCCCAATCTCTGGGTGTCAGTCTCTCCCCCCCTCTCTCTCTCTCTCTCTGTCTAACTGTCGTCTGTCCTTCCAGACGTCATCCCTTGTTTTGTGGTATAAAGTTTTGGGTGTAGCAGGGTCGTTTTTTTTATTTTTAGTTTTTTTTTTTTTTTTTTCTTTCTGTTTGTAAATGATAAAAGAATAAAAACAACACGAAACAGGAAGGTGGATTGTTGTTGTGTGTGTGAAGACTAAGAGGAAGGATACAAAATACTCGCCTGCTGTTCTGAGTCAAGGTAATTAGTCGTTTACATACCTGTAATTAACTAGTTCTTTGATCTTTGCCTGTCAACGAACATTCTTTTGCTTGGCATTTCTTCTTTTATATTTCTACTGTTTTATTTATATTTATTCTCTCTCTCTCTCTCTCTCTCTCTCTCTCTCTCTCTCTCTCTCTCTCTCTCTCTCTCTCTCTCTCTCTCTCTCTCTCTCTCTCTCTCTCTCTCTTTCTGCGTATGTATGTATGTCTGTGTTTGTACAATAATGGATAGTATCCATATCTTTAATCATCTAGACTTTTGAAACTTTGAAATTACTATTTTTGAAATATAAGGTGTTCAGTGCATTTATTTAATAAAATTTAAAACAAAAATAGTTTTAAAACAGGTACTGTTAAAATAGGATTTAATAATAAAAACAGTTAATTGAAAGTGTTTATATCAGTTTTTTTTTATATATCGCCATAGTTACACTTCAGTTTAGAAACAAAGAAAATGATATAAAAAACCCAGAAACAACAGCAAACATGAAAAAAGAAAAAAAAATTCATTTAAGAAAGTTTACTTACATTATTTGTTTTTATTCCAACTTTGATTGTTAAACACAAAACATAAACCAGTCATAAAATATATTTTAGGTCCACTGTTTGTTCCAACAAAGCCTTATTTTAATTTAAAAAAAAAAAAAATTAAACAATTATTATAAAAATGAAAATAAATGAGTAAAAAACATTTACTTTAAAGCATGCATAATTTGTTAACATGTTAACAAAAATTAAAACAAATATTTTGAAAGAATTTATGTATGGTTATTTGTGCTATCACCATAGCAACATGAAAACATGAAAAACTTAAATAATCATTTAGACAACATTTATTTAATGGCCATTTGTTTTATTACCATAGCAACAGCAAAACAAATTTAAAAAATAATTAAAATGATTATCTGAATAAAATTTATTTAGATCACAAGTTTTATTCGGATCCTACCAACACTTAAAAAAGAAAGAAAAAAAAAAACCCCAATATTCATGAGAATTCATACTTGAAATTTAATTTAATTTTTAATACTTTTTTCACCATTTTTTTTTTTTTTTTTTTTTTTTTTTTTTTTTGGCTTTGTTTAGCTCACAACAATTACATACCTGGCAGTTTGAAAAATTGATCTGTCTGCTGTCATTAATGTATATTGCATTGTGCTTGTTGGTTTAAATAAAAACATTAAAAAAAAAAAATAATAAAAAATAAAATATATATACAGAGGGCCATTAATACGAACTCTTTTGTTGGAAAAGTCAATCTTTTTTGAACGTTTTGTTTTGTTTGTTTTTTTATTCAAGAGAAAAAGAAAAAAAAATGTGTTTAATTTGGAGTTCTGTCCAGGGATTAGATTTCTGTGTTTGTACACACAGACAGACATCTGTACTGAATGAATACAGGGGTAGTTTTAAATGTTAAAGTTGTTATTTATTTGTGTATATAAATCTGTTGTGAGTTATTTAGTTTATCGCCTATATTCTTTTCTTATAACTTATTTTATGTTTTATTCATTATTTCTGGATTCTATTCTTATTTGTTTACATTCACATATATCACACACACACACACACACACACACACACACACACACACACACACACTTTTGTTTATTATTTTATTTTCACCCTTTATTTCTTTTTATATCTATATATTCATTCATTCATTCTTTCATTCATTCACTTATTCACTCATTCATTCATTTATTCTGCAGTCATTTATTTTTTAAACTGATTTACTGGACTGTTTTCCAAAACTTGATAGCACCTTTCTACTTTTCTCATACACTGTTTCCCATTCTAGAAGGGGTCTCTATGATCGTTAATGTTTTACTTTTTGCTTGAGTAGAAAATAACAAGGTGTGGTTATTCTGAGGGTCAGATGACAAAGTTACTAGGGTCTTACAATAAACAATGAAAAAACAAAAAACCCCACTTTATTTACTTAAAATATTATTGCTATAGCTATTACTACTACTACTACTACTACTACTACTACTACTACTACTTTTATTATTACTACTACTATTACTGCTACTACTACTACTATTATTATTACTACTACTACTACTACTATTATTACAACTACTACTACTATTATTACAACTACTACTATTACTGCTACTACTACTAATATTACTACTACTACTATTATTATTATTAGTACTATTATTACTATTATTATTATTATTATTATTACAATTAGTACTAGAACCTCTAGTTTACTACTTTTACTATTACTGCCATTCATTTATTCAACTACTACTATTACAATTAATTCTACTGTTGTTATTACTACTACTACAACTACCATTAATTTTACTACTGTTACTACAACTACTACTACAACTACTACTGCAACTACTACCACTTCTACTTCTGCTCCTAATGTTTTATTACTGTTACTTTATTGCTGTTTATATTGTCCCAACTGACTAGAGCTATTATTACTTGTTTTAAAACTTACCACTGCTACTTCTACTATTACTACTACAGCTACTGTCACTACTGCCACTATCTTCACCACTACCACTTCTACTGCAACTACTACTGCTGCAGCTGTGTACTATTAACACCACAGTCTCTGTCACTCTATTTTGTACATTACAAATTCACCATCTTTATCTCTGCACTTACTTTCTTATTGTTTCTTCTTCTTATTATTGTTGTTGTTGTTGTTGTTGTTGTTGTTGTCAGCTAATCTATTAATAGGACATACCTGACTCATTTCCTCTTACAATCAAGATAAAAATTAAATAACGTTTAAAAAAATAGCAGACAAATAACAAAAATAAATAGACATGATTTAAAAATAAATAACAGATAAATAGCAAAAAAAAAATAGATAACCAATAAATAGCAAACAAATAACAGATAAATAACAGACAAATAAATAACAGATAAATAACATAAAAATAAATAACAGATAAATAAAAAAAAAAAAAAAAAAAAAAGATAACAAACAAATAGCAAACAAATAACACATAAATAACACAGACAAATAAATGGATAACAGATAAATAACAGAGAAATAAACAGAAAAGAGATAAACAAGAAATGTCATAAGCTGATATGACATGTAGTATACACACACCACGACACACGATACAACACCTGTCACACGCAATACACACGATACAACACCTGTCACACACAATACACAACATAAAACACTGCAGGGACATAATACATAAAATATGTCACATGTGACATTATCTACGTTGCGTCTGGCATGACATGACCTTTGGAGACATTACTTAAACGAATTTGAATGAAATTAAACACCGGCAGTTTATGCAGGACTAAGACAATCTTTATAAATGTTTTTTCAGTTTGATGTTTTGAATAATAATAAGAGTAATAATACTATTAGGAATAATAATAATAATAATAATAATAATAATAATAATAACGATAATAATAATGATGATGATGATGATGATGATAATAATGATAATAATAATAATAATAATGATGATGATGATGATAATAATGATAATAATAATAATAGTATCAGTAATAATAATAATAATAATAATAATAATAATAAAAAGAAAATGAAGAAGAAAAAAAAAAAGGAAAAAGGAAAATATATTGGCATTTTCTTCCTTCATTGAATAATTTGTTAGTTAATTAGGATAACATTTCACTGGAGTATCTTTGTGTTTGACTTGCTTCAGTGACAGACAAACAGAAAGACTGACAATACTGAGTTTTACACAGTGACACTAAATCAATTTCTCTATAGGAGTTGCGGAAATTTCCGGATGCAAATGAAATGCTTTGTCTATTTTTTGATACCATTGTCTTCGTCCATCAGGCAAATCAATAAACAGTGAATAGGCAAGAAACAGAAGAGCCATCTTTTGGAGATTATTTTGAAATATCAACAGAATGGAGCACAATGAACAGCAGACATCATGGAGAAATTTCCCGCCTTTTTTTGTCTAAATTTTATTTTTTTTTTTTTTTTTTCTGACACCTGATAAAATGAGATAGTTGTCAGTATCTAACATCTTTTTTTTTTTCTTTTTTTTTTTTTTTTTTTTTTTTTTGTTCAGAAATCTAGAAATCTGGTATCAGCTTTTTATTTCTTTTAAAATGAAAATTATGATTACAAGCTCAATATTTGGACAAAATGGAGAGATGAGAGATAAATTAAATTGTAAATTATAAATAATTAAGATGAAATCTACGAACATGGCAGCTAAATAATGGCACTTCCAGGAAAGATAATTTGTGAATAGAATAATAGAGTGCTCTCCCTTGTTTTTGTACTTCACTTTTTTTTTTGTCTTTTCTCTTTTGTTGTGAACACACAAAGCTTTTAGAAAGTACACAAATACTATTGATTTGTATGATTCTCTACAATGCAAGGAACAACAACAACAACATTACTACAACATCTACTACTGCTATTACAACAGCAACTATTACCAGTATACTATTACTACTATTACTACTTGTGCTATGCTGATACTACTTCTGTGATTGTTGCTACTATTACTACTGCTATACTATACCATGCACCACTACTACAACAACTACTCTGCTACTAATACTATTACTACTATTATTTCTATACTACTACTACTACTACTGCAATATCTACTATAGTCATAAGAATAATAAGGAAATTAAAATATGCAGGAATGAAACAAGTGCTTTTTGAAACAAAAACTAAGTATACGAAAATGAAATTTTAAACATTATAAATCTTTTGCAAAGCTGCTGCATAGCAGTCTGTCATATTTAAAAAAATTATTGTTGTTTAAAAAGAAGACACACACAGACACACATACAAACCCACGCAAACACACAGACACATACAACTAGTAAATACACACACAAAAGCACAGGCATACACACAAACACACATACAGACAAACAAACACATATACATGTATGATAGAAACAGGAGAATTATGTACCCCCAGACTTTGATAATCAAGTCACGAGACATTGTTTGGAATGGGAAATATCTCACAGGTACACAGAAAAGGACTGATCCTGGTAACTCTTACACATTAGGCATGCACTCTAACCGCTGCCCACCTTCACAAGAAATATGTTCGGTTCAGATTTTGATTTATTTATTTTTTATTCGCGCTATTATCAAAAGCCAAACACAGCCATTTTGGATTTATTTGTCTCTTGGTTTTGGAACTAAGTGTGAAATAATATTTTTTTTTTTTAAATTTTTTTTTTGTGTGTATTTTGTTTAGAAAATTGTCTCCATGTATGTGATAATTTCTTGGAAGTGTGAGATATCTGATAACATGACACTAATAAAATCAGAAGACATTAACACCCAGGATGTAATGTGATACAGCAGGTATTTAACAACCAATGGCTGAATCAGAAATTTTAACTTCAATGGCTGCTGATCAGTTACAAACATAGCACACACACATATATATATATGCAATGTAAAACTGTTTTGCATTAAGTCTGGATTCCAGGCTATATAAAGTTTTGTCTATTAGTAGTAGTAAGCAATAATAATGATGATGATGATGATGGTGATGATGATAATGATAATGTAATAATAATAAAAATATATAAAAAAGATGATGACAGCAGTAATAATCGTAGTAGTAGTTGTAGTGGTAGTTGCAGTAGTTGTAATAGTAGTAGCACTACCAAAAATCATATAAATACATACATACATACATACATACATTCATTCATTCATTCATTCATTCATACATACATACATACATACATACATACATACATAGAACACTAAAATAATCTATATTCTAGGCTTACAGTTCTGCCATATGAATATTAAAAAACATTTATTCATTTAACCTTGTCATTCAACCTTGTAAATAGTCTAAAATGTTTGTTTTTTTTGTTTTTTTTTAAATATATGTTCCTGGCTTTAACTTCTGTCATGTCAGTATTAAGTAACATACATTTAACCTGGACTTCCAACCCTGCGAAACAAAATTAAAAAAAAAAAAAAAACTCTGCTTCAGGCTTATAGTTCTGCGATGTGAACATTAAAACACAATATTAACCAACTATTAGCTGTCTGTGTTACCTCACTGTGACCTGACCAAGATATTGATATTTCTGTGACAAGCCCTGGAGCTATTGCATCTCCACCAATCAAGAATGAGAATCTTATTTTCCTTAGATGCTTAAGTGTCCTTATAAAACACTGTCATGGCAAATTCCTTTTCTATTAGTCTGCGAAACGGTTCTGTTTTTTTCAGACTTGCTGTAGAAATGTCCATGGGAAGATGGATTTTTATGTTTCGTTTTAACGTTTGACAAAAAAAAAAAAAAAAAAAAAAAAAAAAAAAAGAAATGTATAATTTAGATGGATGTTTACATCTAATTTTCAGGTATTTATCTGCTGTTTGCTTTGTAATTATTATTATTTTTTATTTTTTTATTTTTTTGGAATAAGAGGATGTAATTTATAATTTTAAAAATATTTGTTAAATATTTTTTTTAGTTTTTGTTTCAAATTGTGCGTTTGAAAGCTTAATCCTGTTGTTGTTTTTATTCATGACTCTGCTACCTGATCTTTCTCTAATCTAGAAAGTTAAATTTGTGTCAGATTTATTTTTCAGTTAAGCTTGGTGTTGTTGTTGTTTTTTTAAATTCTTTCTCATATAAACTAACCAACTTGAGATTATTAAGTTTGTAAGCAAGTGAATAAGAAACTGGAATTGATGTCAGTAGAATCTCTTGTTTAATTTTCTTTTACACACACACACACACACACACACACACACACACACACACACACACACACGTCTTAATTTCTTTGTTTTGATGATACCAGTAGATTTATGAAGTATTCAAAAACAGTTTTAGTTGTGTTAGGGATAGTAGTAATAATAGTAGATGCAGTACTAGTGTAATGGTAATGGTGGTAACAAAAGTGGTAGTAATAGTTGTAGTACTAGTGTAATACAAATGGTAATAGAAGTAATTGTATTGATAATGTAATAGCAGTAATAGTAATAATAATAACAATAAAAATAAACAGTAGCAACACTTGTATAACAGTAGTAGTAATAATTGCCATTGTAGAAATCGTAATAGTAATCTCTCTCTCTCTCTCTCTCTCTCTCTCTCTCTCTCTCTCTCTCTCTCACTCTCTCTCTCTCTCTCTCTCTCTCTCTCTCTCTCTCTCTCTCTCTCTCTCTCTCTCCCTCTTCTCTCTCTCTCTCTCTCTCTCTCTCTCTCTCTCTCTCTCTCTCTCTCTCTCTCTCTCTCTCTCTCTCTCTCATGTATTTGGAAGTGCTGTCCATCTGGAAATACTGTATTAGCAAATTTCCCAATCCAGCCTGGCTCACATGACTAAATCAAGAAAAACCTGAATTTGTGACTTTCTCTTTAAAACTCTGCCATTGCTGGCAATCAGTAAAAATAACACATGGAATTTTGGTAGATTTTCTGCTACTTTTTCCTACTAATGGGAAGGTACAGATAAAAAAAAAGAAGAAATTACTGACTCTTAAATGATAAGAATTGAAAAAAGAATGGCAGTAATAAGATTCTTCTCATCATCATCATCATCATCATCACCACCAGTATCATCATCATCATTATTATTTTATATATACAGTTTAGAATTAGTTGAAAATAAATAAGAGAAATATAGTAAAAATATTCTATTATCTGACAATCATCCATTAATGATATTTTTGAAAATAAAAATAGATACATATAATTATAATAATCTTTTTGATTTTGGTTTATTTTTAATTCATTTCAAAGAATTGTCTACACCGTAGATTAATCAAAATAAAACCAAATTTTTAAGAATATTACCACTACTACTACTACTACTACTACTACTACTACTACTACTAATAATAATAATAATAATAATAATTTGTATTATTATTATAATAATGATGATGATCAAGATGATAATAACAAAAATAATAATAATAATGATGACAACAAAAACAATAGAATTATACTCATTGTTTATAATTAAAGAAATATAAAAAGCAAAGGAAGTAAAAAAAAAATATTCATTTTAAAAACATGTTTTTACTTTCATCCTCTCATCCATTATCCTCAATGTCTGGAATCAAAAGAAAACAAACAAAAAAATTAAATCTGTTTTCATTTTTTTTATTATTCTGATGCATGAAACATTTTTATAAAAATCAATCCAAAGAAATAAACATACTATCAAAAAGACTATTAACTCAAATCAATCACAGGTTAAACCAAAAGTAATAACAGAATTAGAAAAAAAAAAAAAAAAAAAAATTCTATAAAAAAATAATAATAAAAAAAAAAAAAAATCCATTTTTTCTTTTTTTTAAATCTAATGTTTCTTTTAACATCCATATAACAAGACATTATTTTTAACCAGACATTTTTCTTTTTTTTTTTTAACTTTCTCCATTTTTTTTTTTTTTTTTTTTTTTGTTTTAGTCCTGCAGCAATTTCCCCCTAATGGTTTTATTTGAAACATCTGCCTGGGAAGACATTAGGGTGATTAAAACATCATTTACTTTTTTACTCCAGTTCTTCCACTGTACACTTATCTACCTGCTTCTATCTTTTATGCTGATCACCAGCAGCACCAATGGAGGAAAATAGATCCCAGAGACAAAAAAAATGGCGCAGTAACCACCACCAGGTCAAGACTGCTGCCGCCACTATTCTCGTACTGTGGGGGGGAGGGGGCTGGGGGGGCTGGGGGGGCTGTGCGTGTGGGTGGGGGGGAGAGGCAGGCAGGGAGCAACTTCCAGATGAAACATCTAAGTCTTGATTTTTTTTTTTTTTTTTTTATTTTTTTTTTTGTTGTCTTAATTGTAAAATAGGATGAAAGTTAATTCTCTCGACACTAATGTCTGATGTCTGCGTCTGCCAAGACCTCTGTCACGGGTTGATTCCTCTCGGGTTTGCTTGTTAATTTAGACGATTCGCATTCTTTTTTTCACTCGGTCCACTGATTTAATAGCTTAGAGCAAAAAAAAACCATCTTAAATATGGCCCCCCCACCCCTCCCTCCTCAACAACAACACCCCCCTCACTAACATCTCCTCTCCATCCCTCTCTGATGTATTCTACCCCACCCATGTCTAACATACCCCCCTCCATCATTTCTTTCTGTCATTTCTCTGTCATTTCACTGAAGTCAGCAAATGATGACAGCAAATCATGTACTTCAAAAAGACAGACAGGACAAAAATAAAAAAAAATGAAAAAAAATAAAAAAATAAAAAAAATAAAAAAAAATTAATATAAGAAAAGTCAAAATAGACTGAGTCATCAAAACAGCACACACTTTTGCCAAATATTTCACTCATTTTAGGCATGTTTAGAATTCCACAAATGAAAACAAAGCTCTGATACTGAATTTATACACCAGTGTTTGACAGACTGTAGGATCTGGTCTCATCAGTGAACACAACAACAACAACAAACAGGTTACGTTTATAGAGACTTCGCTCAACAAACTGTCTGTGTTGATAGAAACTAAAATGGCTCCCATTAGCAAAGCTGACACTTAATCTGAAACAATAAGCAAATACAACTTCACCAGTCCCATAATTCCACACTGCTTAAGGTCAAAGGTTAATTGATACATTAAGCTTCAGTTACATAAACAAACAGGAATAAATGTTGTGCTTTTCTAATAAAAAAAAAAAAAAAAAAAAAAATTAAATAAAAAGATAAGTTTTTCTTAATAATAACAACATGCCTTTCCAGTGCAGTTCTTGAAAAACAAAGAAACTTCTGGAAGCTGTCACTGAGAAAACTGTCAGTTTAATTATAAAGCTTTGGGGTCTCTCTCTACATTTTATTTTTTATATTTTATTTCATGTAAAAACAGTATAGATACAAAAATGAAGCTTTAAATGAACCTTTAATAATGCACACAAACACATTAAACAGATTTCATAGTAGAATATTTCACTGTAGTCTTTTATTTTATTTGTTTGTGTTTTTAAATCTTATTTATTTATTTATTTATTTATTTTTATTATTTTTATTATTATTATTATTATTATTTTTTTTCTTCTTTAAGTGAATCTGGATCAACCCACCATGATTTATTTGCTGGGCTTTTTCACGTTCTGACCAGTGCCTTATCTGGTTTCATTAGCTCTGGTTAAATTTATTAATGAAATCTAAATTGAGAGAGAGAGAGAGAGAGAGAGAGAGAGAGAGAGAGAGAGAGAGAGAGAGAGAGAGAGAGAGAGAGAGAGAGAGAGAGAGAGAGAGAGAGAGAGAGAGAGAGAGAGAGAGAGAGAGAAAAGAGAGAAAAGAACAGTGGTAAAAAAAATGGAGTGAAAGAAATGATATTATCAGGTCATTATTTTTTGTTAGTAGTAGTTGTTTAGTAGTTGGTTGTAGCAGTAATAGAAGTAGCAATAGTAATAACAGTAGTTGTAGTAGGAATAGAAGAAGTTGCAGTGGTTGTATTAATAGAAGCAACAGTCCTAGAGTAATTATTTTATTAGTATTAATAGTGATAGTAATGGTAATAGTAATAGTAATAATAGAAATAGTGTTAGTAGCTGCAGCAGCAATAGCTGTAGTAGTAGTTTATTGTGGTTACTGGAAATAAAAAATAAATAAATAAAATAAAATAAATAAATACCTAGCAGTATTTAAAAATAAAGTGTGCAAAAGAAATCACGCAAACCTTTATTGTTTGAAGTACCTTAGACAAAACCTATTCAGACTGAGCATCCATGAGCCTATTCATTTAACAAAGACGTCTGAATAAACTTTCAAGATTTATTACAGCTGTACTGAAATGTAGCTTTTGATGCACCTGAATCTTTTGTCCAGGAAAGTAAATGAATGCATGAATGAATGAATGAATGAATGAAATATATAAATAAATAAAACAAAGTTGTTTTTGGGTGTTTTTTTTTTTAATATAAAGATGATATGAGAAAGAAAATTCACTTCTTGAATTTCATGTGCTTTTCTTACTGAAGATATTTGTAGCTTTTCACAAACATCAAAACTGAGACATAATTTTTTTTGTTGGAGCAACTGTTAGATTGGGAAATATAGAAATGTATAAAACATTTACACAGTCAGAGATTGTAAGATAAGTGCTACAGGGCACTGTGAAGGCTTGATCCCACAATCTCTCACAAGCAGTCAGTCTATTTATTTCTTATTGTACTGTGTGGTGACACTGACCTTAAGTAAATGATACAAATGTAGTCAGTGAGCAGGATTGATCTTGTGTCCTCTCAGACCTGAAAGCTCTGTGTTCTGAATGGTGCTTAGGTTCTTTGGTGATAGCCAGTCTGTTTACAAAGTCACAAATTGTTTTTATTATTTTTGTTTTTTTTTTTTTTTGCTAAAAAGGTAGATCTTGCTCCTGGATCAGCAAACACAAAAACCTTATTTGAGTACACTTTCCAACTCTTTTTTTATTTTTTATTACAGTCATAAAAGGTATCAAAAAAAAAAAATGTTCTTTTTAAAATCTTTTTTTATATTTCTGTACCAAAGATAACTCTTCTTAAACAATTCTCTGATGTTTTTTGTTTAAATTTTTGCTGCAAAACATACTAAAATTTTTGTTTTTATCTTCTTCTTTTTTTATATACTCTACAAAAATTAAATTTTTTTTTTTTTTTTTTTTTTAAATTATATTTTTGCTGCAAAAACACACTCTCCAACCTTTCCATTTTTAAAAGGTTTTTAACTTTCTCCCAAAAAAAAAAAAAAAAAAAAAAAAAAAAAAAAAAAAAATCTCCCATCACTTCAGGCCTGTAGCAGTAACATGAACAGCTAACAAAATGTCTGTCACTGTGTTTACAGCCAGAGCCAAACAGAACACAATTAAAAACCCAGCAAGGAATCTACAGCCGTGATTCTGTTTATCTCAGCCATAAACTCCGGCCTTGTAAACAACGGCTTTTTGACATATCCTAGCACAGGCAGGCCAGACCAGGCGATAAACTCTGCTGAAATGTTTGAAAGGAGAAGAGAGTTAGGAGAAAAACACAAGCAGTTGAATGTAAACCAAATTATGTAAAGGAATTAAAAAAGTAAATTATTGCTTTTGTAGTGTGCAGACATTTTTTTTTTAGTTATTTTTTTTAAAGATTTTTTTTCTTCTTTTTTTGGTCTTATCTATCTATTTATCTATCTATCTATCTATCTATCTATCTATCTATATATATATGTATATATATATATATATATATGTATATATATGAGGGTATTTGTGTACATATACCCAGCAATACACACACTATACTCAGTTATCGTTTTTCTTTATTTTCTTCATTTGTTTTTTTTAAAAAGCGAGATTTTTATCTTATCTACTACTCATAATTATTTCAATCTGTTTATTTTCTTTCCTTTTTCTTTTCTTTTTTTCACTTGTTCATTTTTGAAATAATTTTCATCACTGTTCTTCAATTCAATTTTTTCTTCATTTTTACTTCATACTGACAATTCAGAGTGATATTCAGGAATGTATGTCTGTGTTTCATCATTCCGAATAGTTTTTAAAATACTATTTAATACTGTGGTACCTATTTTTAGACATATCAAAAAAAAATAGAAATTTCAGGAGGATATGGCTAACATAACAAAAAAACAAACAAAAAAAACCCCAGCAGGTCAGAAAGAGATGGGGTTTAGGATGCCCATATTAAACCAGATTTATCTGGAACGGCAGTATCTAATTTAACAAATCAGAATCCACCTTGGGGAGGTAACTCCGAGCATGGCAGCTATTCTAGGGGAGGTCACCAGTGTTAAATTGAGGAGGGGCTTCCTCCAACTGCACTGAGAAAGACTCTCGGTGTATCAGAGGTCAGCTGGCTTTTAATGCAGGATTTTCACTCATCTGACCCCAAGGCAGAGTGTTATCAGCATCCCCAGCCCATATCGGTCAGAACGGGAAATCAGGTCTGATAGTGGGAAGCATGATGGGGCCATGTGGTGAGTGAATGAACAAACGCCTTCTCACAGTTCTCTGCCCTTTCTGTGATGATTATAGGAGGTTTCTTGTTTTTCCAGGTCATTCATTGGAGTAAAAAAATAAAAAAAAAAAGAAAAGGAGGAGGAATTTGTTTTTGTGGAAGAGATTTTTTTTTTTACATATGTGGGTGTTTGTGGGTGTGTGTTTGTGTTTACTGAATAATAATAATAATAACACTAATATAATAATAATAATAACAACACTAATATAATAATATAATAACAGTAACAAAAAAACAAACAACAACAACAATAAATATAACAACAACAACAACAACAACAAGAAGAATAATCTTCATTATCATTGTAACATAAACACCAGCAGCAGAAGCATCATCAACAACCACAGCTGAATAATCAGTCATTCTAGCTGTAGTAACAATAACAACAATAAATACTGTCATACTTTATGACTAGGAAAGATTGGTGATATGTAACAAATAGAACCATTACTCCTAATTATATAAATATAATTATATTCTGGTTCCTAACAGGCTAAATTTGGAGACAAACATATTTTTAATTTTTATTGTGTTTTTTTCAGCTCTGTCCAAACTTGACCAGTTACTGTTTACTTCAAAATCTGCTTGGGTGTTTTTTAACCTCTGGACATTACTTGTAGATGTAAGTACATCAATTTCTTCTAATTCACTAAAATATGCCTCAAGTCAAGTTCTGTGGTTAGACTGGCTCTGTTGGCCATTTTGTTTTTCAGAAAAAAAAATAAAAAAATTTCACTTACATTGGCACCTTTGTTAATAATCTAGTGACAGTAACAACTGTTTGGATTTTCATCTTTAACTTTTGAATGTCCAAACAACTGCAAACATTAAATATTATCCAGATATATGTAATTTGCTTATACTTGGCCACAGAATTCGCATATTTTAAAAATTATATAGACTTATATTACTGATTTATATTTATCTACAGAACTGTAAAAATCTAAACATTAGCTGAAATTCTGTCACTGGCTAATGAAACTTCATAGAACTGAAAATATTAAATATTACTTGGATTACTATAATTAATGTACAGGTGACATTAGAATGTAAATTATTTAAAAGCATATATGTAATACTTGACATATAGTTGTAACTATTAATATCACAGAACTATAAATATCAAAAATTATTTGGACTTCTTTAATTAGTTTACAGGTCACAGTAGTATTGGAAAATACTTAGAAATTATAAGCTTATAAGTCTAAACAGACTTGTTAGCCGTCAAAAACAACATTATCGAAATACTTATTTTCAAATTTACACACCATAAGATTATATGCATTATATGTACTGATTCTGAAACTAATTTAGGATATTTCATAAACTGAATACGTATTAATATTGTTATTGT
This sequence comes from Chrysomallon squamiferum, assembly GCA_012295275.1. Taxonomy (NCBI): domain Eukaryota; kingdom Metazoa; phylum Mollusca; class Gastropoda; order Neomphalida; family Peltospiridae; genus Chrysomallon; species Chrysomallon squamiferum. Next base: position 15,898,364 of record CM022668.1, on the reverse strand, counting down.
TAGCCCTAAACATCTGAGTCAAAATAAAAAAAGAATATAACAATAACAGAAATAACAATAACAATAATAATAATAACAATAATAATAATAATAATAATACAAAAAATATTTTTTTTTTATTTTTGACATGATTATTTTCGAAATTTAACACTAAAATAGCACAATCATAAAACAATACTGACATTTAACATTTTTTAACTTTCACAGAACATATCTTTTGCTTTAACACAAAAACGTTCCCTCAAATTCAGAAATGGTCAACTGACAAATAAACTCTGACACATTCAGTTCTTTTCTCTGGTGCCACATGGTTGCCAAGCACCGAGAAGTAGAATTAATAAGCGATGATGTTCTGGATCAGTCCTGCAGTCAGCAAAAGGAAACTACTAGATAAAGTTACAGATGTCAGTCTTTATCTTGCTTGCTAAAATGAAGTCTCCATACCAAAGAGTTCCGATAAGCTTATCTCCCCTTAATTTGGTTGCCAATTACTTCAATTTAAGGATATAGAGATGTTGAATTAACTCTGATTTGTTTGAACGGGAAAAATGATTTGCAGATTAGATTGCTTGCAGGTGTGTTGCCATTCTCAGCATAGTTTCTGTAGAGAAGAGTCTGAATAATTCAGTGAATAAAAGTAAAGTTATGTACTCTCTCTCTCTCTCTCTCTCTCTCTCTCTCTCTCTCTCTCTCTCTCTCTCTCTCTCTCTCTCTCTCTCTCTCTCTCTCTCTCTCTCTCTCTCTCTCTCTCTCTCTCTCTCTCTCTCTCTCTCTGTCTGTCTTCTTTCTCTCTCTCTCTCTCTCTCTCTCTCTCTCTCTCTCTCTCTCTTTCTGTCTCTCTTTCTCTCTTTCTCTCTCTGTCTCTCTCTCACTCTCTCTGTCTCAGTCTCTTTCTCTCTCTCTAACTCTCACTCTCTCTCTGTCTCTCTCATTTCTATCTTTCTCTCGTCTCTTTTTCTCTCTCTCTCTCTCTCTCTCTCTCTGTCTCTCTCTAACTCTCTCAATCTCTCTCTCTCTCTCTAACTCTCTCTCTCTCTCTCTCTCTCTGTCTCTCTCTCTTTGTGTAACTCTCTGTCTCACTCTGACTCTTTACCTCCCCATATGCTAATACAGAGACATAGAAACACACTCATATAATGCACATACACACAGACACACACATATAGTCAAAGAAACATGCAAACACAGAAACACAAAGACAGATACACCCACACAAACACACACATACACACACACATACTTCACTCTGATTCCCAGACAACAAATATCAGCCAGGAATAAACACATCAACTTCATACAGGTTGTAATATCAGTCAAAACAAACACTAACCTGCTTACTACTAGGAGGTCCTTAAACCTGTAAAACCTGCCACCATTTTTTTTTTTAGTGGATAATTTTAGACAAAAATCATAAAACTGCCTAATCATTGGTTTAATCTCTGGGGTCAAAGGTGAACATGGAAACCAGTATATTCTGTTATTTGTCTTTCAGTGCAGATAACTGGGACTCAAGGTCCTCCTCTTTTAATAAAATCTCAAAATGTAAATTTTGGTTCTTTCCTGTCTGGCAGACATTTAAAAAAAAAAAAAAAAAAAATCATTCCCCCCCCCCGCAGTCTGAAGATAATTTTTTGTGGGGGTGGGTGAAAAAAAAAAATGGTGAGACTTACATTATTTCTGAAAAGATAGGGGTGACAGTTAACATGCAAAAAAATAAATTTTATAACTTTTAACAGATAAATCGCGAAAAAAAAAAAAAGTAAGTAAAGTATCCTTCATCTGGCTTTGCAAACACATACAAGGAAACAGATCCAGAAAAATCCCCCCCCAATCCCCAACCTCTAACCCCCACACTGATTTTATATTTGGGGGGGGGACTGAGTTAAAAACTTTCTCACCCACTTTACTTCCTGACAGGACACTGAAAATCTCTACAGATTCTGAAATCTGAGAAATAACCAAAAAAAAAAAAAAAAAAAAAAATGAAATTGTTTTATCTTATCAGAAGGTAAAACTAGAAATTTCATATTTAGGTCAATAAAAACACAAAAAAAAAAAAAAAAAATAAAAAAAAAAAAAACATAAAGTGAACCAGATGATAGATCAGAAATGTTTGCTCTAAACAGAGTGAGCTATAAAATAAAATCTTTAATTTTGGTGGGTGGGGGAAATGGGGGGGTGTAGACCAGTGGGATGGGGGTGGGGGTGGGTTGTGCAGAAAAGACTTAAGTTGTAGTGGGAGGGGGAGTTGCAGGATCAATCCTCTTCAGAGTATGAATTCAACAAATCATTGAACAGAACAGTTATTTATTTATTTATTTATTCTGCAGGGGTTTGACCTAGGGGGGGCTATTTTCGTAAGTCTTTGGTAGTACTGTCTCGCTGTTTGGAAGAAAAATACATTGCTGATTAGTAATAAAAGTATTTGTTTAGTAAATTTAAAATTCTTGATCAGTTACAGTTTTATTATTTTGTGTAGCTAGGTAGCTAGATAGCGAGAGAGAGAGAGAGAGAGAGAGAGAGAGAGAGAGAGAGAGAGAGAGAGAGAGAGAGAGAGAGAGAGAGAGAGAGAGAGAAAAAGAGAGAGAGAGAGAGAGAGAGAAAAAGAAAGAGAGAAAAAGACAGTGAGAGAGAGAGAGACAGAGAGAGAGAGAGAGAGAGAGAGAGAGAGAGAGAGAGAGAGAGACACACACACACAGAGAAAGTTCAGTTTCAAGGTCAGTCCTACCCTGTATTGTTCTTAGACATATTTCCCAATCCAATCTGTCCTCTGTGTCTATTTTATGAAAAACCATAACTTTATTGCCCTATTGTAAACTGTGTTCACTGTAAAGATATGTTAATAATATCTTTAATTATTTAACTATAAACAAACTGTATGTTAATTATGATTTTATGTCTTATTTTAATAGACGATTATAAGCAGGAATTTTATTTTAAATTATTTAATAAATTTTTTTTTTTTATTTAAATTGATTTTAAATGTCATTAGAAATTTCTTCATTATTATTTAACTTATTTTATGCTGTTTGCTAAATATATGATTTTTATTTAACATCGTTAGAAAATACATTATTTTATTTAAAAGTATTTTACACTGCAGAAGATGCATTATCTTTATTTCATTTTTTAATGACAGACAAATATTCATTATTTTAAAAGCTATTCAACTTAATCAAAAAATAATTTTATTTTAATAATTTTTATTTCATTTTACTCTCAAACTCTATTTCATTAACGATGATTAAAAATTGCTGTTAAACTTTTTTACTGAATTTCATGGAAAGCAATTTTCTTTTGTTCGTTTTTCTCTTTTTTTTTCTTTCTTTTCTTTTTTTTCTATTACAGTACTTTATTCTTCATATTATAAAAAAATAATTAAGATGAAATTAAAAATTTATATTAAATATATTTAATCTTTTTGCACTACCTGTAGCTTTTCAAAAAAAACAAAAAACAAAAAAAAACTAAAAAACGTTATCATTCAAAAATCCTTAACCAAAACAAACAAAACATAAGCAGACCAAAATTAATTTTTTTTTTTTTTTTAATAATATTTTGAAAAATCTCTTTTAAAAACTTCATCTGAGTCTTACAAATTTTTCAATTTTATTTTACTGAATTCACCGTGAAGAGGATTTTTTTTCATTTATTTATTTTTTATTATTTTTTTTTAGTTTAACGAAAAACAAAAAAAAATAAAATAATAAAAAATAAAAATAAATATAGATTTGTCTTGCTTATCAAACTCTTCATGTCAAATCAATGTGACGGAATGATGGACAAAAGACAGAGCCCTGGAGCCATACACAGTTTTTTTCTTAACACATCAATAAAATCAAACACTGCATACTAGACAGACAAGACAGATAGGTGGATGGATGGACAGAAGGATGGATAAATGGATGAATAAATAGATGATGTACAAACGGAAGTCTAGATGGCTGGATGGATGGACTGATGTAAAAAGGATGGAATAACGGATGAATAAAAAAGGATGGGTGGAGTGAAGGATGAATGAAAAAGGATGGATGGAATGATGGATGAATGAAAAAGGATGGATGGAGTGATGGATGAATGAAAAAGGATGGATGGAGTGATGGATGAATGAAAAAGGATGGATGGATGGACAGAAGTATGGCTGGAAGACAGATAAAGGAATGACAGATAGATGGATGGATGAAAGGAAGATTAATGGTTGGATCAGTTAATAAAAGGTTAGGTGGATGATGATGGATTAACATGAAAAAAATAAAAATGAAAGACTAAAATAAAAGTTAAACATAAAATTTCTGTCATCTCATAAACTCCAAACTAGACAGAGCTACACACAGAAACATGGATGCACAGATGCTTATAATGCTTCATACTGGAATAGTCTAAAAAGGAAAATAATTGTAACAATAACAAAACAAAACAAAACACACCATAAAAAAAAAAAGAATTGTAAAAAAAGAATAAATGTACTTCATGACATAAAGCAATGTTTATTGATAAACTGGATGACACTAAAATCAGTTTAATATTTTATATTAAAAAAAAAAAAAAAAAAAGGAAAAAAGAATGTGTTTACAAAATATAAGTGCTTTCAATTTTCGTTGGGCAATTACTTATATCTTACTTGCTTGTCAGTGAACAAAAATCTTCAGGGTTTTCACTAAAGTGATTTTGAAAACTTATTTTTCCTTCTTTGTCAAACCCTGGAAGAAATCAATAGACTTTGGTGAGGGTTAAAAGCAAACCAAATCAATCACAAAATGCTTTTTCTACTCAACAGTGTGTTCAAAGAGTTCTTAAAATTTTCTGTGTCAAAAAAAACAAACAACAACCCTACAGAAGTTAATAAAATATTAAAAAGAAACGAGAGAATAAAAAGGGAAGGTTAAAGAAAATAGACTGATAGATAGATTGATAGAGAGAGACTGAGAGAGAGAGAAACATATATATATATATATATGTAGAAAGAGAGAGAGAGAGAGAGAGAGAGAGAGAGAGAGAGAGAGAGAGAGAGAGAGAGAGAGAGAGAGAGAGAGAGAGAGAGAGAGAGAAAGTACAGTGAAAATGTCAACCACTAAAGTTGTCAGTATGTCAAAATGTCTGGAAATTTTTATATATATATAATCTTAACGAACCAAATTAATCACAAAAAGACACAAACGTATTTTATTTTCTACCTAACAATTTACTTAAACAATTTCAAAAAAAAAACAACAACATGAAGACTCAAATTAGCAGCATGCAGACTTTATTAAACACTCAGTGATACACAACACACTAAGTGCAGGAGGGACGGACGGTCTGACGAATAATTCAATCAGGACGGCGGACACAAACTCGTAAATCACATTACCAGCATCTGCTCTCCTCTCTCTAACAGTTACCTGATAACTCCAGGTGCCCCAGCCTGTGTTTATCTTGCAGGTCACACACCCTGACTGCCAGGCTCCTCCATAGTAATTGGCTGTGGGGGTCAGAATTCTGATGTCTGTCTTTCATGTAGAGACAGGGACAATGACCCGAAGACCTCTCTGGGGGGAAAAACACACATGGCTGTCCTTGGCTGGTAAGGTGAACATGGGGAAAAGAGACAGACAGACAGACTGGAGGGGGACAAAGGTCTTGTCTGTGGGTCTATTAGTGCTGGTGCTGGTGGTGGGGGTTGTTGGTGGTGGTGGTGGTGGTGGTTGGGGTGGGGAGGGGGGGGGGATGTTGTGGTAATTGAAATTATTGTATTGTATTTTCGTGTTCCTGATTTTTAAATAAAAATAAAAGATTCTCTCTCTCTCTATCTCTGTCTCTCTCTAGTTCTCTCTCTCTCTCTGTCTCTCTCTCTCTCTCTCTCTCTCTCTCTCTCTCTCTCTCTCTCTCTCTCTCTCTCTCTCTCTCTCTCTCTCTCTCTCTCTCACTCTCTCTCTCTCTAAATGTATATATCTGTATACACGACTTAGGGATATGTTTATACACGTATATATTTCGTCTATGTACTACTGTACTATTCAACAGTTATGATCACAACAGTTACTACTACTACTACTATCGTTATGACTTCTAACAACAACAACATCAACAACAACAACAACAACAGCAGCTACAACAATCAAAAAAAAAAAAAACAACAACAACAATAATAAAAATAATAATAATAATAAAAGCAACAACAGTAATAATAATAATAACAATAATAATAACGACACAACAACAACAACAGCAACAACAACAACAACAGCAACAAGTAAAAGATAAAGTGACGCACTTAGTGACCCTGGTACGCGCTGGCCGCAGCTAAGTGAGGACGTAGTGGAGTCAAGTGTGTCACTACAAGTGTAGCAGCACAACTCAAGTAGTGTCTAGTTATTTAGGAAGTGCTCATGGAATCGTACATCACGCACACACAGGGCGTGGCCCATACACTCCGTGAACCTTGACAACAGGACACAAAACCTCCCCCCTTCGTCACCACTCCCCCACCCAATTAAGTGCTGGTAAAACGGCAATTCACCTTTCTTCAAGACCCCCCCACCACCACCACCACCACCCTACCTTAAATTTTGATTCCAGATAATTGCCAGGAAGGTACTGAGTTACTTCCCCTTTTGTGACGTGCCCAACCCTCCCCCTAATAAAGTATCTACCACAAGAGGAAATACAGATTCCCTTTTCTTTTTTTTTCTCCCCCCCCTCTTCCACACCACACCCACACCCCTGACACTTTATCAGAAGATAATCATCATCATCTGATGCAGAATGACGTCCACTGAAGACAGAACTTCCTTTTTCCAACAACACTGTCTTAAAGAGATAACAAATGTATTTCAAAACACGGCCAACAAGGGCAGTAACTCCCCCTTCAGTTATTTATTAATTTATTCATTTATTTATTTATTAACCATCTACAGTTTATTATGATTTAATGAGTTTGTACACAACAACATCCAGTCAGAGCTCTGACATCTTCCCCCCCCGTTTTCTGCTAGACACCCCCCTCTGCTTTTATTGGGAGTTAACGAGAAGGTTTACTTATTTCTGTGTACTGGGAGAGTTCATTCGCAGATAAAACAGTCTCCTGGTTTCCTGGAAAATGCTATAATTGTTATCATCAATATCAGCAAGAATTAATTAGAAATAACTGATGTGTGAAAAAGCTATGAAAACTTCAAAATTCAAATATAAATATGGATGCATTAACATACTCGTAGATAAGAGTTTATTTTTTTTAAAATATTTTGATTTGAAAAAGCTATGTTAACTTTTAACTTTTAATATTTTATTATCAGTTTGAAATTCCTTTTTCTTATAAAATAAACACACACACACACACACACCCAGAAACACAGACACACACACACACACACACACACACACACACACACACACACAAACTAACAGATACACAAACACCTGAACAGAATCACAAACCTTCACACATACACATTTCTTTATCTTTTAATTTTCAAAAGCAACCACCTTCACTTTAAAAACATATACTATTAACAAATATAAATAAATCAACACATCAACATATTTTTTTTTTTTTTTCTCTTTCATTCATTATCATTGCTTGCAATTAAAACTATCGCCTAACGAACAAGCGACATCACAAAGTAAATCTTTCTAACAACCACACAGGAAAGCCATGAAGTAATTTCACTCAGATTAGTAAAAACAGAACCACCCTGGCTTTCTCTCCAGTATTCCTGCGAAAGCTAATTGAAATGATAAGCTGGTTGCGTAATAAATCCACAAGTTAATTCAGGCTCCATTTTTATCCAAAAACTTTTCACTTTTATTTGCTGGCGTTTTCAAGATTCGCAGAGAGCAGAATTTGAAACATATTTTAGGAAATTTTCCTTTTTGTAACGATTCCATTTTGATGATTGCTGCGAACTTTTGTGGTTAAAAAGATTCATGTCGTTTTTTTAGAAATATTCTGCAAAGTTTGAGGTCGATTTCATTTCCATAATCGTAAATTAAATATGAGAAATGTCCATTACTACAAACCTTAATTATTTTTTTATTTTTTTTAATTTTTTAATTTTTTTTTTTTCTGAATTCCCATTACTATTATGCATGGTTTGCAATGAAAGACCACATGGATTTTTAAAAAAATTTTTAGTTATTATTATTACTTTTTATTAATTCTTTTTTCTAAAATTATTTTTAATTATTGTCAGTTACTTGATGTTTAAGACAAAAGAAAAACCATTAAAATAGCATTTAGTGAAAAGATTTCCACCTCTTCTTTCTGAGTAACATTCACAGTCTGCTCAGAACAGCAGGGGAAGGAGAAGGGGGCTGGACTCCTTAACCCCTAGTAATGTGAGGGTGTGGCAGTGGAGTGTCTGTAGATGTGAGGGGTGGGGTTTAGGGAGGGAGTAGGGAGGGGTCAGGTAGAAGTGTCACACAAGGGAAAACAGGAGAGGTTTAGAAGGTTTAGATGGAATGCAGGGGAATATGAAGTGTAGTGGTGAAAGTAAAAATATCTTTTAAAAAAATCTTCTGTAAACTAACTTCTACAGTAAACAAAGACTATGGTCAATAATTTGAATGTTATCTTCAGCAGTAACCCCCCCAAAAAAAACAAAGGTAAAAGTTTAATTAGTTGAAAAAAAACCCACATTTCATAATCTGCTAAAACTGTGTCCCATTTAAGCAACATTTCAAAAACTGAAAGAAAACTTGTCGCTAGCAGTTAATGAAGTATCTACTGCAACTAGAACACAACAAAATGTTTAAAAGTATTTAAAAAACAACAACACTTCATTGAAACTTTCTATGTCTGGTACAGGATCTACATCACTGGCAGACTGTCCTTTCACAGTGTGGTGGGTTGTTAGATCAATTCCTACTGACAGACCCCTTTACCCTTTTTCCTGCTCCAACCACTTGAGGTATCAGAAACATAAAATAAATAAAACTCATAACAACTGCAACTGTCTGAAAATGACTTTCTGCAGAAAAATGTTCAAAAACGGCAAAACTGAAGTTGTAAGTGATGAAGTGAACATGCTAATCAGAACAAAATGTAGCGAAGCACACCTGTCATGGTCACACTGTCTGACAAAGCCAGGGGGGGTTGTCTGTCACAGGTGGTTGCTTTTAGGATCACCACAGTAAATTAATAATAAAATATTAACATTAAGAAAACTGCTGTGAACTTATTTCCAAAATATACTGTAATAAAGTATGTCCACAAGCTGATAAAAAAAAAAAAAAATTTGTTTACAGAAACTGTTATCACTGGTAATTCTGCAAACTGGTAACTTTCAGACTAAACATCACATACGGAGATAAAAAACAGAAATCTGCCAATACTGGGCAAATAGAAATAATTTGAGAAAAATTGATCTCCTTTCAAACCTTCAGGCTCACTCACCATGGAATCCTTTCAAAAGTTGTCAACTGCGTTGCCACGGCAATATAGAGAAATAAATGTAGTTTCTTTCTTTCTTTTCTTTCTTTCTTTTTTTTTTTCCTCCACCTCCTCCTTCAAAAAAGGATCCTGTCTAGCCATCAGAGTTTAATAAATTTAAAAATATCTTGTAGCCATGGTCTCACACCATGATTATTTTGCAGAGGGATTTAAATAATTTGTGTTCTAATAGATTACGTTACTTCTCTACATCAGAATATTAATTTTTTTTTTTTTTTTTTTTTGTTTTACTTTCTGTCCTATCTTTCAATATTTTTGAAATTTCTTTTTCAAAGTCTGGGGGTGGGGTTTCACTCCTTGTTCTGTGGGAAGCAGACATTTTTGTTTATGACTCAGGTCATAAGGTGTCCTGCATTACAGTTAAGAACCGTACTGGGCAGCAAGAAACAGAACCAGCTACTTCTGTGTAAGGAGTTATTCTTATTTTGGTAAGCAGTAAGGGTTATTTAATATACACCTTCCCATGGACTGGGAAAACATAGGTCAGAACCATTGATAAACCAGTAATTTAAATCTATCACATTATTTCTGTAATCATTAAGTGTAGATCAAAAATGAATTCAACATAGTATTTATTTATTTATTTATTTTGTGTTTATTTATTATTATTATTTTATTTTTTCAATTTCTTTTTTCCTAATATAAATTATTTTCTACATTATATAAATAATTTTAACACTGTTAACTAAAATAACATGCTATTTTTCTCATTTTAATTCAGAACAGATTCAAAATATAGGTCTCTGTACTAATGGAATAAACGAATTTCATTAGCCAAAAATGATACTGTTTTCCTATACTAAAATAACTAAATTCACTAAGATAATAAAGAATACTATTTTCTAAACGAGTAATTAACATTAAGTGAATAATAAACCTGTATTGATTGAGTGTCTGTGGATGAATAAAAACTCATGTTGAGTTGTCTCGAATCATCTGCTCACATTTTTTCCTAGAGACGTTGTTATGTATTTTTATTTTTTATTTGTATTGATCAGAAATTGCTCACTAATCATTTAATTATGACACTCTGCTCGTCAGTGTTTGAGTTTCTCTGTTGTTGCAGTCTGGACTCGCATCTGTTAAGCTTGTTGTGGTCTTCTGAATAATCAATTATCACTAAAACATGGGGGGTTTTGATAGCTTTGTAGTGACGGTTTTTTTCCAATTTCACAGCGTTGATGGGCTGTTTATTAAAAATATTTCTTAAAATTTCTTAATTTTTTTATTTTATTTTTTTTAAAATTAAAGTTGAATTATTTGAAAAACTTTCATGTTTGTTCAAGGAATACTTTAACAGAAAAATATTTTTAAAAATGTAATATTAAAACGTTCTTTAATGGTTTTTTTTTTTTTTTTCTTGACAACAGTGGCTTAGTTTTGAAACATCAATATTAACATGTCTTTTCAGGTTTTTTTTGTGTCTCTCTCTCACTCTCTCACTCTCTCTCTCTCTCTCTCTCTCTCTCTCTCTCTCTCTCTCTCTCTCTCTCTCTCTCTCTCTCTCTCTCTCTCTTTCTCTCTCTCTCTCTGTCTCTCTGTCTTTCTATGTCTGTCTCTGTCTGTCTCTCTGTCTCTGTCTCTGTCTCTCTCAGTTATACAATTTTCAACAGACTGATTATGACAGTAAAATATTTCTTCTTTCCAAAACCTTCACACTTGCATCCATCCCACTTTCGTATCAATGATGATCTAATGAAGAAACATATAATCTAACATTTAAACAAATATTAACTAAAAACATTTCTTAAATTCTGTTTTACACTACTTCAGGTTTTTTTCATCAAGTTTATTATTGTCTTAGGCAGATAGCCTACTTCTGAGCAATAACAAACTAATTATGAAATATAAATATTTACACAAACATTTCTTCGAGTTTGATAACACCATCTCAAAGCTTCGTTTTGCTTTCGTACTGAACTAATCACAAAAACACAAACATCGAGAAAAAAAAACAACTTCTTCGTCTTTCCTCAACATTATCTTCGAATCTGGACAAACTTTCGCGGCAGTGAAGGTCTAATTATGAAACATCAATAGTTAAAATATTTCTACATCGTTCCCTGACAACGTACCCAAACCTCTGTCGCATTTTCTAGCAAACCGTTCGTTTAATTATCGTGCTTTTATTATATGAAAACAATAATGAATAGTTAATTTGACTGCCTGTGTTCGGTAAACAGCTAAACTTGGTTTATTAACTGGTGTGTATATTGACACGTGGAATGGATTCTTGTGGTAGAGGGAAATTGAAGGACGTAGGGTCAACTGACTGTCTTGGAGAATTGTATTAACTCTCTTTCTGAACGATGTTTACATTCGAAATTTGCCTTTTTCTGTGACAGTGACATCGTGATGGAAACATCGTCATTTTGCCTGGGAAAAAAAAAAACATCTCTCAATTTCGATGTTGTCGGTGATGGTGTTGAGACATTCATAATGTCAGAGAGAGGATTGGAATGCTGTATGACTTGAGACAACCTAAAAACGCAGTTTTAAAAAAAAAGGAAAAATTTAGTTGTTGGTAATTCTGTTTTTGCAGTTATAACAAGAGACTGAATTTGGGTATTACAGAGATACACAAAAAAATATAGTTTTAGAAGGAGAAGTAAATTGCTGTTTGTGATTCTGTTGAAATGATTATAATATGAGAATGGATTGGAAGACTCTTTGGCTTAAGACACCTAAAAAACAGTTTTAGAAGGAAAATTTAGTGATTTTTGTGTTAGCAAGTGACTCAATTTGGGTTATTATACAGAAACCAAAAAAAATAGCTTTAGACAGAAAACAAAATAGCTGTAGAAGGTTGAGTTGAAATGATCATAATACAAGAATGGACTGGAAAATTACACAAGTTAAGACCCTGAAAAATGATTTTAGAAGAACAGAATAGTCAAGGATGATTTTTCAAAAAACAGAATTAACCTCTGACTGTTGTGTGGATTAGAAGAAGAAAAAAAGTTTTAAATGACTTTACTGGAACGATCATAATCTGAGAATAGATCTGAATTTTATGTAGTTTAATAAACCCCGAAAACTGTAAGGTTTTTTGAAAGGAAAACAGTCATAACACATGAATGGTTTTTGAATATCATGTGACTTGAGATGTATAGATGTATAAAAGGTGCAGTTTTAGAAGGAAAAATAAAAGTTTTTAGCAAGAGAGTTACAGCTTTCGCCTGGATTTCTGTATTATGTGGATTAAAAAAAAAAAATCATAAAAATTGTACAGTGGTAAAAAATGGCTGAAACAGACATAACTGGATTTAAGTATTATAAAGATTATGTTTTCCCAAAAAACAGTTTGAGATGGAAAATAAACTGCTGTTGTTGATGATCATATAAAAACATTCATATTATGAGAATGGATCTAAAAATTATGTGCTTCAAAATGGAACAGATTTAAAAGGAAAAAAACAACAAACAAAAAAGGTGTTGGCAATGGTATTGAAAAAAAAAGACATCATTAAAAAACTGTTTTAGAAGGAACAGAAAATATCCATCAGTTGTAGTATTTATAATGAGAGTATTATGTGTAAAGGACAATCAAAATGGTTGCTCTACTCTAAAAAAAAAAATAGTTGTAATTGTTTTGAAACAGTAACAATGAGGTAAAACATTCAAATATATTACATGGCTTAAATACTAAAAATAAAAATAATAATAATAAGAAGAAGAAAGGAATTTAGACCCAGCTATGTGATAATTTTTATACTTGTATGGATCTCAGCTATACACGGCTTAGAATGGTGAGTAAAAATAAACTCACATTTTACTCATCATTATGAAGTTACACTAGATATAATAAGTAATCAACTGTTTCAAAAGTGCATTGGATTAATTCTGTTTTTAGTGTTAAAAAAAGAAGAAAAATAAGTGAAAAATAAAAATAAACCAGAAAAAGTAACTAAACAAACAGAAACATCACACAAAATATATTATTTCATATTATTGTGGATACCACTTCTAAAAGCTTAAGGCTTAAAAACCAAGTCTGATTTTTATTTGAGTTTAACACAATAACATTAAAAACAAAAATTCTTCATTTCAATAATATAAAAATTTATCTAGATTATAATTTCACAACTTGAACACAGATTAAAATTAAGAAAAACAAAACAAAAAAAGAAAGGAAAGAAAAAAAAAAGGAAAGAAACAAAGAAAAAGAAAAACGGAAAGAAAGAAAAAAAAGGAAAGAAAGAAAGAAATTTGGATTAGAGAAGTTACAAAACTGTTTTGGCTGGATTTTCAGAAATCCAAAATGGACGGCGCATCATGAAGCATAAAACAGGTAGTGCAACTTCACACAGATCTTTTACGTTTTTGAATTCCCTCAAATATTTTATTAAGATAAATTGTGTTTATTTTTGTATTTTGTTTACATACATCCACATTTCCTGCACCTGCAGTCAGAAAGAAAAAAAAAAAAAAAAAATTTTTTTATATATAATTATAAACGTGACTACTACTGGTATTAATTTCGTTTAAAAAATGTTGTTATTATAATGTGTTATTTTTAAAATACTTTTAATTTTCTCTGAATATACACTCATACTGTTAAAATCTACAGAATGTATGTAGATTTGTATAGTTTCTGTGTTTTTGTTAAAAATTTAATAATTTCTTTTCTTTTAATCGTTTTTTTTTTTTCATATATTATCAGATGATAAATTTTAAACAAATATTTGTTTTCATCATCATAATAATCATCACTGTAATCATCATCATCACCATCATCTAACTTATTAATTTCTGAATAATAATTTCTTTTTACATCACATCATATGTGATATTAATTCTCACACAATATCAGATATTATAACATGTTAATTTATGAAGATGCCAATTTTTGCAAAACAAATATCAGTTTAAAACGTTTAAATATAATCAGTTATTATAAACAAATACAAAAAAAAAAAAAAAAATTTAGATTAATCAAAGTTGGATATCTAAGTTAAATACATATATCTATACACACACACACAAACACATATTTATACCCCATATGTATATACATATAATCAGACAGACAGACAGACAGACAAACATATAAACTGTACATTTGTAAATAATTAAACGACTGTACAGTTTTAACATTTACAACCCAGACTGGGAGATAGCAAGTCTTGAAATAGCAAGCAGCTCTCAGTGTAAATTACAGAGTTATCGAAACCACACCCCTTCCCTTTACCCTCCCACTATCTCTGTAGGAATGTCATCTGGAACCTCTGAAAGCTTTTAAATGTTGCAGATAGTCTCGGGTTTGTTTTACGAAGATTGGGAAAACCAGGACACACACTCTCTCTCTCTCTCTCTCTCTCTCTCTCTCTCTCTCTCTCTCTCTCTCTCTCTCTCTCTCTCTCTCTCTCTCTCTCTCTCTCTCTCTCTCTCTCTCTCTCTCTCTCTCTCTCTCTCTCTCTCTCTCTCTCTCTCTCTCTGTCTCTCTCTCTCTCTCTCTCTCTCTCTCTCTCTCTCTCTTTCTCGCTCTATCTCTTGCCATTTCTTTCAGTTTTATCATGCAACACCTTGCTAATTAAAGAGAAAAACCTGAGCAGGGTTTTTGACACAAAACACATTTGGCAGTGAAATACTTAAACAGATAAGTTATAGCGAAAAGAGGAAAGAGAGGAAGAGAGAGAAAAAAAAAAAAAAAAAAAAAAATGGAGGAGAAGAAAAAAGGTTAAGTTTACATTTAATGGAAGTTTGTTTAGCAGAAAAAAAAGAGATGTTTTTTTTTTTTTACTTAGAGTAAGTGTGATTTGTTTACGGAGTTTAAGAAAATAAAACAGTTTGTTTTATTCAGTGACATTTTCAGAAAACACTGTCATGTTTTACATCCCAGTTTGTTTGTTTTATTCGAAGGTTATTCGAGAATTTTTAACTTTAATCTTCTCTAACTCTTTACTCCAGAGCTTTTGTTTTATTCAGAATTTTCAAAATAAATTTTCTGAAACAAATCCATCCACTGATTACTGAATATCTAGTTTTACTTTAGAATATCTGAGAATATTTTTAAAATTTCATCAATCATTGTTGAATGGATATTTTGTTTTTTCTGAGTAATATTTTGAATGGAGCACATTTATTAATTACCTGTCAAGAGTTATATATAAAATACTGGATACTTTTTGTATTACGTAAAGATACTTGCTGTATTACATAAAGATACTTTTTGTATTATGTAAAGATACTTGCTGTATTATGTAAAGATACTTGTTGTATTACGTAAAGATACTTTTTGTATTACGTAAAGATACTTGCTGTATTACATAAAGATACTTTTTGTATTATGTAAAGATACTTGCTGTATTATGTAAAGATACTTTTTGGGATGCCTTGATTATTTTACTAGATCTCTAGAATACACAGATTAATTTTCCAGCATCAGTTGAACTTTACTAAATGATTCTACTCGACTGATTAATTTTTTGTTATCAGCTTTGAAAGGTATTACCTACCACCTCTTGTAGAATATATAAACAGCTGTTTTGTTTTTTACCATTAGTCTTCAAAGTCTTTGTTTTAAGGACATTTTCTGTTAGACCACATTGATGTGCTGATTATCTGGTGCCAGATTCTTGCTTCAGTTGAATCATAGATTATTCGGATTAGACTAGATTTGCATACACACATACATACACACACACACACACACACACACACACACACACACATGCATTCAATAACAAACATGCACACACATATATATACATGCATAAACATATATGAACACATTGCACACACAGACATACACATACACACAAAAGTACATACATAAAAACACACACACACACATATATATATATATTAGCACATCCATTTATAATTTCAAATACGTAACAAAGAATTAAAAAAATTTAAAAACTGCATAACTAAATTTCTCAAACTTGCTTCCAGTGTTCACATAAGAAAAATCATAAAAGTTTTATTAATGAGCTAAGCAACAAGAAGTGAATATTTAAATTTTAATGAATATTTATGGGTCGTTAATATAATTAATTTAATCATTTTAAAGCTAAACTGAAATTGACAAATGAGTAGACTCAAGGAATAATGACTAAATAAAATTTGAAAAATGATGGATAAAATGACCTTAAACTTTTAAAATTAAAAATAAAAGATAAATAAACAGAAATAATAATAATTAATAATAATAAAAAGTGAAAAGTCACTCAAATTAAGATAACATGAATTTTGTTTATGATAGTTGTAAAACTCTTTTTTTTTCACAAACTGAAACTCTCTCTCTCTCTCTCTCTCTCTCTCTCTCTCTCTCTCTCTCTCTCTCTCTCTCTCTCTCTCTCTCTCTCTCTCTCTCTCTCTCTCTCTCTCTCTCTCTCTCTCTCTCTCTCTCTCTCTCTCTCTCTCTCTCTCTCTCTAAAAAAAATAAAAAAAAAAAAAAATGTTTGAAAAAAAATGTTTACATATTCAGACTATAAACCAGTAACATTAATAACATCAATATGTAACAAATTCAGACTGTACACCAATAAAATTATTATGTAACAAAGCTAAAAATATTTATACATAAAACGAAACAAAACTGTGCACATAACAAATACATTTTTATTATTTATAAGTAAGAGATTCCAACTACATAACAACAAATAATCATTACTAAAAATATGTGTCATACCTCAAATTCTTGCTCAATTAAATTAAATAAGAAACAGACAAGTTTTTTTTTAATCATTCTGAAGTTGTATCTTCTAAATAACCAAACATCACATAACATCATTTTACTGTTATACTTCATGATAACGAAAATGTTTTTATTACCATTTCAAAAAAAAAAAAAAAAAAAAAAAAAAAAAAACATTTGGTAAAAAGAAAAAGTTCCAGGCCACCATTTGTATCCTGTGACACTGACAAGATTTCGACTCACTCAGATAAGAGTCATAAAAAAAAAAAAAAAAAAAAAAAAAAAAATGGAGTCTGTTGATCTAAATTTCTCAAACATTAACGAGGTAATTGGCTGCTGCAAAGGGCAGAAGGGAATGATGAGAACAGAGCAGTTTCCTGACAGCAGAGGTTATCAGTCCTGATTAGACAGCCAGCAATGAAAAAGAGCATGTGGGGGTCCTCATTCCTCCTGCGACAAAACGCCAGATAATCTGCAGGAATGTGTACCCACGAAGAAGAAGAACGAGAGAGAGAGAGAGAGAGAGTTCTGTCCTGGTGATGAAGATCTGTGTGGAAATCAGTGTTCAGTTCTTCTTCTTCTGTTTCAGTTTTTCAAAAAAGTTTTCTCTCCTTTAAACTTCTTTACTGAATAGTGCTGTTAAGATTTTTCAAAAAAGGTGTGTTGTTTTTTGTGCCTTAGAAATATTTTTTGATTTCTTTATTGAATGGTGTTAACATTTTCAAAAGGTGTGTTATGTTTGTGCTTTGGAAATATTTGAAACTCCTTTATTGAAAATTACCATGGCTTTGGGTAACATATATTACTGTTTTCATAGGTCTGGCTAGAACTTTGGAAATATTTTTAACTTCTTCACTGAATATTGCTGCTACAATTTTCAAATGCATGTTGTGTTATTGTGTTATTTAAACTTTACTTTTTGTGTTGAATATTGTTATTTAAACTTTTTTACTGAATAAGTGTCAGAGGTGTGTTGTGTCATTGTCTCCTACCTTAGAAATATACAAAACTGAATACACCCATAACTTTATTGTTTTGAAATGTTTTGTTTCATTGTCTACCTCCAAAGAAATATTTTAAAGTTTAGCATGAAATACTGTACCTTTAATTTTGAAAATGTCTGGTGCCTTAGAAATATATTCCAGTACTGAATGTTTGTTATATATTTTAGATATGTTTAATATTATACTGCTGTTTGCACACTAAGTAATGTTGATTTTCAAAGATATGTTACATTAATTATTATCCAATGCCAAGGAAATATTTTGAAAACATTGAATATTGTTGTGATCAGTTGTTAAGATATGTTATTTATTACTTAATGGTACTGGTAATATTTTAAACTTATACACTTAATACAGTGATATCATACAGTGATATATGTTATATCATTATTACTGCTTTACTGTTTATTATTATCTTTTCCTTAAGGTCAATAATTTTACTTTCCAATACCACAGCAATATCTGAACTTATAAATGATAAATTTTCAAATTGTCATTTCATTTTTTCCAAATTTTTTTTTTATAAATTTTAAATCACTTCTTTTATTCATATTTTCTGTTTTATATTCTTAAACTAGTTCCATTTACATTTTTTTTATCTCTTAATTCAAACAGCTCACTTAACAACTTATTATTATACATTGGAAATGTCATCTTTCGTTTGCACATTTTTCTTAACAGGAACGGTTCACATATCTCTTTATTCTCCACTTTTAATTAACTCATTTGGCATATTTCATTTATATTTTATTCTTATATATATATATATATATATATTTTTTTTTTTCTTACACATATCAATTTAAAACTTATTAATTTCTGTTAACAATGGCAGGAATCTGCAAACTGGTTGGTGTTTTTTTTTTTTTTTATCCAGTGAATCATCAAAGGTCAGAATAAAAAAACAAAAACATTTTTGATATTACAACAGATTCCCACAAGTGACAAACATTTTGATGAAATATTTAATATTGTTATTTGATAGGTTGGAAGCCATTAGGGTAAAATTTCAGAAGCTGACAAAGATAAATAGGCACAGTGTCAGTTAATTAAAAATAATGTGCACATGGTTCAAACAGACCTGCTGTAGTCTGTTTTACTGTCGTACTTATGAATACATGTATACCCACACGCATTCATAAACATTTGTTTACATGTATACATTGTTTTTTTGTTTGTTTTTTAAACTTGTGGTGTACAAACATAATTTGATATTTTGTAGTTTCATAATTACATGTAAAACACACAAATGTGTGTATATATATATATATATACACAGACACACACACATATATACACATACATGGATACACACATGTATACAAACACACATATACACACATGTACACTTACACATATATTAATATAAATATAAATATACACACTGTATAAAATTAATATTTCTGTTTTCTTTGCAGGTGTCTTTGTAAAGAATTTCATTTTATGACAATATAAGGTAAGCTAAATTTACTTTTTTTTCTTATCACACACAGACACACACACAGACACACAGACAGACACATACACAGACACACACACAGACACTGGTGTATGTCTGTATATCAGTATGTTTATTTACTGTTTATAGCAAACTCACAACAAATCCAGATCTCTTTGATAATCAGCCTGAGCAGGCAACAACAAAACAAATGTCCACATCTGTGTCTGTGTCTGTGCGTCTGGTCATACACGTGCAATATGTTGTTTTTAATAAAACTAAAAATTAAATATAGCTAAAAAGATAAGACCATATGCATGTCTGTGCATGCAAAAATATCCAGAAAAAAAAAAAAAAAAAAAAAAAGGATCAAAGTGACATAATTTGTGATAGGGAAGTTATCAAAGTGATGTCTGGAAGGTTGTGGGTTCAATTCTGAACACTGGCACTTGTCCAATGT
>CM022668.1:15865890-15873390 GCA_012295275.1 Chrysomallon squamiferum | reverse complement strand
CATGTTTCCTATTAATCAACTGCTCTCATCAAAGCTGAGCTGTATCGAAAAACACCGGCCACGAATCCCGCAAATTGAGTCTCCGCGGTGATCGGGCGTGTCTGATCAGACGGTTGCTCGTCTAATTGAGTCGTTGTCGCATTAGCACCGCGGCATGGTGCGGCCTTAAAGTCTTAAGCATCGTTTTTTTGACGAGATTACGCAGTCTGGTGATGAAGTAGTAGCTGTCACATGTCACCAGTTTCTTAGTTGTTTTGGCGATATCTGCCTATATCTTGCTATACCTATATTTGTATTTGTATCTATATCTATATCTATATATTATATCTGTATTATATCTATATCTATATATCTATATATCTACATATCTATATTTAAATCTATATCTATATATCTATATCTGTATTTATATCTGTCTACATCTATATCTATATCTATATCTATATATATATATCTATATTTATATCTATATTTATCTATATATTTATATCTATATCTGTATTTATCTATATTGATCTGTATATTTATATCTGTATCTGTATTTATAGTTTTCTGTTTATGTATGTATCAATATCTATCTCTTTATATATCTCTTTGTCTATCTCTTTACATATGTATCTGTATCTGTATTTTATAGTATTTCTATATCTGTTTATGTATTTGTATTCATCTATTTTTATCTATGTATCTATATATCTATCATATATATATCTTTATATCTATATCTATATATTTATTTCTATATTATATATGCATATATCTATCCTGTATCTCTATATGTATTAGTATGTGTCTGTATGGCTATCTATCTATCTGTCTGTCTGTCTGTGTGTGTGTATAAACACACACACACACACACACACAAAAAGATTTAAAAATATTTACAGAAGATAAGAAAATAGGCAGTGCATATTTGTCTTATATTAAAAGAAAACTGTACTAACACATTATAGAAAACAGTACTCATGCACTGAAGAGTTTTTGCACTGCGGTGAGATGATAACAAACATGTTATCCTGCATCCAACCTGTATTAGATTTTCATACTGCAGTTTTTTGCAAAGGTTAACAATTTTTTTTTTTTTTTTTGTTTGGCAAACAATAATTCTACCAAATGTCATGTCTGAAATACAAACTCATCTACAGAACAATATATATATATATATATATCTATATACATACATACATGAATTATATATATATTTTTTTTCTCTCTCTCTTTCCCTCTTTCTTTCTCTTTGATTGTGTGTGTGTGTGTGTGTGTGTGTGTTTATATAAATATATAAACTTTTCATCAAAGCAGTTTTACCACTGAATTATGCACATTTATTGCCACATTCTTGCTATTGCAGAAGTCGGAGCATGTGTCCATGTAAGGCATACTTATACCTTCATGAATTTCTGTGGTGTTAGGAACAGCTGCCATAAAATTATGAAGATGCTGTCACAGAAACACACACACACACACACAGACACACACACACACACACAGACACACACACAGACAAACACACAGACACACAGACACACACACAGGCAGACACACACACACATACACAGACACACATACACACACACACACACACACACACACACACACACAGACACACACAAACACACACACAGACAAACACACACACACACACACACACACACACAGACAGACACACACAGACACACACACACACACAGACACACAGACACACACACACACACACACACAGACAAATCCTGTTCATTCTTATACAACACTGTGACACAAGAACAATGCAGAATGCGAAGGAAACACTTCGTGCGTGTGAATGTGTCAAAAACATTGTTAAGAATACGACACGGAATTCACCACTTGCCCCTAATTAAAAATAATGCACACTTCATTATTCTGTCACAGACAGGATGATGATGCCATAATGAGGCTCATAAACTCATAATGAGGCTGACAATTTGGTGACACCTGCCAATCAAACATAAATGTCAGAGGTCAACAGAACAATTTGTTTTCATTATGTTAAACTCTCTTGTATTAAACCTTCAGTAATTTTACTGCAGGCAATAAAATAACCAGACAAAATGATTGTCAGATATGATGTCCCACGACAGACATGCTTAAACCATTTAATTGTCAACAGCAGACTCACAGTAATGACGATGATGATTAAATGATGTTGTTATTATGATCATTATTACTGTGATTATTAGTTTTATTATTACTACTGCTATTACTACCACTACTGCTATTACTACCACTACTACTATTACTACAGCTACAAAAATGACTATTACTAGAACAATTCTAATACAATTCCTACTAACACTACTTCTACTGTTACTAGTATCATTATCATTGATAACATTATTATAATTATTATTATAATTATTATTATTATTATTATTATTATTCTTATTATTATTATTATTATCAGCTTATTATTATTATCATGCATTTTGAAAGGATTAATATAAAATACACACTGAGACATTATCATTATCATTGATATCATCCATGGTCTTACCATTATTATCATTGGTTCAAATTATTATTGTTCATTATTGATTATTATTATTATTATTATTATTATTATTATTATTATTATTATTATCATGCATTTTGAAAGGATTAATATAAAATACAAACTGAGACATGTTAATTGATATCCTGGTCTTACTGGTGACACATCCTGGTTCAAATTTCACTCTCAAGTTCATTCTGATTACAAACATCTCCACAGATCTGCACTAGTTACTGAAATACACCAGTACTGGTGGAGCAGGGGTTAAGTATCTGGTCTTGCTGCAGTTACTGTGAAATAACAGTACTGGTGGAGCAGGGGTTAAGTATCTGGTCTTGCTGCAGTTACTGTGAAATAACAGTATTGGTGGAGCAGGGGTTAAGTATCTGGTCTTGCTGCAGTTACTTTGAAATAATAGCTTTTTCGTTGATCAGGGGTTAAGTATCTGGTCTACCTGCAGTTACTGTGAAATAACAGTTTTGGTGGAGCAGGGGTTAAGAATCTAGTCTTGCTGGAGTTACTGTGAAATAACAGTTTTGGTGGAACAGAGGTTAAGAATCTGGTCTTGCTGGAGTTACTGTGAAATAACAGTGTTGGTGGAGCAGGGGTTAAGTATCTAGTCTTGCTGGAGTTATTGTGAAATAACAGTTTTGGTGGAGCAGGGGTTATGGTATTAGTTTTGTTAAGTAAATTACAAATACTACTTCTAGGTAGAGCTGGGGTTAAAGTATTGAATAACTGCTAAATAACAAAGATGGCTGTCTTGGGGTTAAGGTTTTGGTATTAGTGTAGTTACTATGAAATACCATTCTAAGTGGTACTGGGATTATATCACTTATTATTACTTTATAATTTATTTTAATTTTTTTTTTTTATTATTTTAATTTAAAATTATTCATGTGCTAATTGTTATCATAAATTAATGATTCCATTTTAAAATTTTTATAAATTTATCTTCTGAGATTCTTACATATTTCCTATCCTTTGTGAAAAGCCATAGTTATAACATTTATACGTGTGTGTGTGTGTGTGAGTGTGTGTGTGTGTGAGTGTGTGTGTGAGTGTGTGTGTGTGTGTGTGTGTGTGTGTGTGTGTGTGTGTGTGTGTGTGTGTGTGTGTGTGTGTGTGTGTGTGTGTGTGTGTGTGTGTGTGTGTGTCGATATATATACACACAGACACATTTATACTGAATACAATTATTATTTATTAAGTTTAATACAAATCTGGTCTACATAACAGCTAACTGATTGTTATATTTCAAAAAAAAATGTTAATATTTGATTAGATCGCTACTAGATAAGAAACAGTTTAACTATTATTGTAAATGTTAATTTGTGTTAGCGCATTATTTACCGATTACTCAAACTAATTGATACAAACTAATTACTGGTACATTTTAAAATGTATTATTATGCTGTGTACAGTCACAAATGGTATTATTATTTAACAGTTAGGTTTTGTACTGAAGTACAGTATTAACATTATTATTATAAAAAAAAAAAAGAAAAAAAAAAAAGACATCAACTGTAGTTTTATTTAGAATTATGATTATTAATCTGGATCATTATTACTGTTATGAAACTAATTATAATCTTTATATAGAAGAAGAATAATTAATACAATTATTTTTAAAAAAAATTAATAATAATAATAATAAAATAAGAAATAAATAAAAAAGTTTTATTATATACAAAACTAGCTTGAATGTTATTTTTATTCAGTTATAGTAGAAACTGAAAACAACTGCAATTTACAAAAAAAACAATAAAAAAGTATTATTTTTTTATTATACCAATTAATTGTTTATATTATTCTTTTACTATTATAGTAGAAATTTAACACAATTATTATTATTATTATCATTATTTACCAAAAACAAAGTATTATTATATTATTATACCAATTAATTATTACTACTACTACTATTATTATTATTATTATTACTACTACTACTATTATTATATTATTATTATCATCATTATCATTATCATTATCATTATTATTATCATCATTATCATCATTATTATTATTATTATTATTATTATTATTACTATTATTACTATTATTATTCTATTGCTATTACAAACAATTCAGTGATTTCACCAACTCTCTAACATACAAAAAAACAACACCACCTTCCCCACTTTCTTTTCCTTCCCATTAACCTCGTTTATCTCTCTGCCTCCCTCTGGTGTCCTGTCTGCAACATCAACATTTTGCTAGGTACACGACGACGACGTTTAACAGCTATTAGCTTCCAGCACAATGGGGTACCATTAAAACACACACGTTCTGCTGCTGCTGAGTTTCCCTCCGCTAATAGGAAGCACCGCAGTTTTCCCCGAGTATCGGGTTTCTTGCCCTATTCAAAGAATTCCACCAGGGTGTTGTTAATAAAGTGTTTGGTCCACTTGCAAGCAGCAACCTCTGACAAATTGCTTTCTGGTATGGGGTCTTGTGTTGTTATGTGCAAACTCTCGCTCGAGCAAGATTAGCACTTTGAGTCTAATACAGTTTGTCTTTTTTTTTTTTTTTTTTTTTTTTATCTGTATGCCAGCACTTAAAGGGTCCAGATAATTAATTAAGAGAGAGAGAGAGAGAGAGAGAGAGAGAGAGAGAGAGAGAGAGGTTAATAACGGAACAGATGATAAACCACAACAAGCATGCTTCAACCATTAAAATGGGTTTGCCAGAACAGGCTTGCTTCAACTAATGGACGTTTTATTAAATGGGTCAATAGTTAATTGAAAGTTCTGACATCTTATCTCCACATATCACTGGCCCATAACAAGCATGCCTGAACCGTGAATGTAACTATTATTAACTTATGGCTTGTACTGAACAACAATAATAATATATTTAACAAACAGGATGTGTAACAACCGGGGGAGGGGGGGGAGAGGTACCATTACAGATTAATTACAATATGCATAACGTTCAGATAATATTAAAGTTTCATAAAATATTGGTTACTGGATAGAATTTGCGATTAATTGTTATCGGTATTACAGGGGGCATCGAGAAAAGGTATTTGTAATAAATGGATGCAATTCATTATTTCTATTCAATAGAAAAAAAAAAAAAAATTAAATAACTAAATAAAACTAAAATGTCTGTGATAACAAAAGGGGTGTGTGACAAATGGGAGGACGGCACTAATGGCGAGGTTTCTGCAGGAATCTAACACCAGTGTCGGCTGCCTCTGGCTGCTTTTATTTATTTAAATGCCAGCCCACAGAATGCAGTTCATAAATCAGACAGCATTTCAGTCTCCCCCCTCCTCACCCTTCCTCGCCCCCTACACCCCCCCCCCGTATCTGCAGCCAGCCCTTTCTTTAGAATCCAGCAAAAAAAAAAAAAAAAATTTTTTTTTATCTATCAATAAAATTAATCTTTTCTTTCCTGTTCCCAATTTCGTTTCTTTGTCTGTCTGTCTGTCTGTCTGTCTGTCTGTCTGTCTGTCTGTGTTTCTGGTCCCAGCGAGGGTGTCACAGATTAGTCATTGTGGATTTTGTTTCTACGTCTTGTTTACTGGCTGATTTACTGTGCGGTTTGTTTCTTTGTGCGAGATGTCAGATTGGTAAAAAAAAAAAAATCTGTCCGTGCTGCTGCTGTTGTGTGCGATGAACAATAAAAGCTATTATTACATTCGTAGATAACACACACAGATTGTTACACCCATGTGTGTAACATACCTGTAACATTTATACAAATAAATAAATAAATAAATAATAATAATAATAATAATGATAATGATAATAATGATAATAATAATTAATAATAATAATTAATATACTAAATAATAATAATAATAATAATAAATAATAATAATAATAATATAATAAATAACAATATAATAAATAACAATAAATAATAATAATAATAATAATATAATAATAAAATAATAACAATAATAATAATAAAAATAATAACAAAAAATAAAAAATAAAAAAATAAAGTTACAAAAATGCCTGTTACATTTATACATAATATGTTTATTACGCTTCAAAACAAGCAACTAACACTTTTATAAATCTGTTTGCTATTTACTTTAATCACAATGCCAGTTATATTCAGATGTCTGTAATGTCTTCATCATACTGAAACAATAAAATTAATATATTTATACCTGAGAAACTGTGATATATCTATCAAAAGAACACCTATTCTGTAGTCATTATATCAACATATATGACAAGTCCAATAAAATTCAGATATCTATCTGTTCATTATACCAAAACAATAAAACTAATACTTTTTTGTTTTTCTGCCATAAAAATATAATTTTCCTACCAAAAAGCCATCTATGATATTATATTCATTATTATCAAAACAATAAAAAAATCCTTATGGCTCTACAATAACATCTAACATAAAATGACAAAACTATTACAGTTTAAGAGTCGGATTAGTGAAATGAAAAAAAAAAAACCTTGTTACATTAAAACAGTCAAAAAAAAAAAAAAAAAAAAAAAAAAAATTTAAGTAAATCTGTTACACTTATTCTTATGCAGCCAAAGTCAGTTACATTAATAAAACTTTTTATACTTTATATACGTATATCCCCACAAATAAAAAAAGAAGCTGGCGAAACTAAAACACATTTAAATTTAAGTCATAACAGGCAGGGAGCTGCATTGAGACAATAAAGCTTTCACTCTCTAATTAACCTCGGCACAACATTCTAAGTGGCACAGTGACTGGCACAGTGACTGGCACAGCGGGACACTAAGTATATCAGACATTTCAGGCGGAGAGTCGCGGTTCAGCCGGTTCAAACCAGAGAGAGGCTAACGACGCGATGATTGACAGGTGTCAACGTTTTCATCCCTCTCCATCTTTGCTTTCATCAGCCCACTTCCAGCCTGCTTCCCTGCTCTTAATGTGTGCCAAGACTACGGTGCTCCAAGTAATCAGGGACCCCGCATCTGGATTTACCACAGAATAACAAGTTTATAATTAGAAAGATTACTTATTGAAACGTGGGAAAT
>CM022668.1:15830890-15863390 GCA_012295275.1 Chrysomallon squamiferum | reverse complement strand
CTCTCTCTCTCTCTCTCTCTCTCTCTCTCTCTCTCTCTCTCTTTCTCTCTCTCTGAACACAACGTACGGTATAATCACAAAACTATTTCTCCTGGTGTAAAAAGAGAGACTCTAATCACTGAATACATTTCTCGGGTTCTGATAAAACCTCGGCACAGGGCTCAGATCTGCTTCCCCGACCAACATTCTTCCTCCTCTGCTCGGGATTATCAGAAAAACCTCTCAGAGTCCACGACAGACATATCTGCAAGACTAGGGGCTATCTGTGGCAATTCCAGGCACATTTTTTTTTTTTTTTTTACGACAATTTGAACGGATGTGTGTGAGAAACGAGCCTGGCAGGACCAATGTCTGGAATCAGAGCAGGTGTGAGTCCGCCTGGCAGACCTCACAGTAATCTCACACAGAGACAGCAGACGACAAATTTACTGTGAGAAAGAGAGACATCTGTGAGAAAGAGATAGAGACAGAGAGTAAAGCTGTTTAGAAATATCTGTATCTGCCTGTCTGTCTATCTGCCTGTCTGTCTATCTGTCTGTCTGTCTATGTATATATATAACTTACATAATGGAAATAAATAAAACAAAAAGAAAGATGAGTAACAACACACACACATACACCCCACCCATTTTTGACACATAATAAATTATCATCATGATCATCATTATCATCATCATTATTATCATCATAATAATAATAAGAAGAAGAAGAGTAATAATAATAATATATTAATAACAATAACAAAACTAAAAAAAACAACAATAACAAAAAAATAAACAAAAAATAAATAAATAAATAAACCAACAATAACATTCTGCAGTCAGTTTTAAAATTCATTCTTAAATATTCGCATTTATTCGACCATATTTATACACGATGAATACTTCTTCCATCATTAATACAAAAATGTGACTCCCTGATGTTACCACTGGTTAATTAATCTTTGTTATTTCTGTGTGTTAAATGCAGATGAGGAAGCCATTCAGTTCACTCTGAGTAATTATACTAATTATTTATATATTTACTTTGTTGCATACTGAGTCGATTGACGCAATATTAAAGTTTCGGTTTACGGTTTGTTATTTTAAAACTGTTTACGAGCCATGTTAGATGATTGTTTCACTGAATTTTTATATACAAAAAAAAAAAAAAAAAAAAAATATAAAAATAAATAAATTATCTACAATGCATGTAAGACATTTAATTTTTATTTTTAATTTTTTTTTTTTTTTTTTTTTCAGTATTCAAAATTAACCATGTAATCATTTGTTGGGTTCGTGTTTTCATTACATTTTATATAATTACAAAAAATCGAAATAATATTTATCTCTATCTGTATTATTTATTTGTTATGTGTAAATATATTGAGTTTAATTAAATAAAATTAATTAAATGAAAATATAAATAAATAATAAAAATAAAATTATTAAATCATAAATAAAAAAACGTACCCAGTAGCACTAGTAATAGTTGTAGAAGTAGTAGTAATAATAATAATAATAATAATAATAATAATAATAATAATAATAATAATAATAAATAATAATAATAATAAATAATTGCCAGTGTAATGCACACAGGCACAGTTAATATCTACTGATTATGCAGAGTTGAACAGTTTGAAAGTGACATTTACTTTAAACATTGCGCAGTAGACTAACATTTTCATTTTAC
Organism: Chrysomallon squamiferum; assembly: GCA_012295275.1. Lineage (NCBI taxonomy): Eukaryota > Metazoa > Mollusca > Gastropoda > Neomphalida > Peltospiridae > Chrysomallon > Chrysomallon squamiferum. The sequence continues at coordinate 15,861,716 of CM022668.1, read as the reverse complement.
TTTCACATGCAAGCATTCTTGTGCCTAACTTTTTCAAAATCATGGACAGATCATTTAAGACAAGAAGTAACTATAAGTTTAAAGTGTAGTTTACTTAATTAAATACTAAAGTGACTAGGTTTCTCACAGTAAGTGTTATTTAAACAGACAAGTGACTAGGTTTACAAAGTAAGTGTTACTTAACAAGTCTCTGTTTGTTGACAAAAGTTCTGTGTAAATTAATTAACAAGTAAGTTATTAAGTTGACAGTAACTGTTTGTTTAAATAGAAGATTTAAGATTTCATACAAATAAAAACACTCATATAAACATACACACACACACACAGAAAATGACAACACATATTCCCAAAATATGACAGTAACATAACATGTTTGTTTAAATAGAAAACACATACACACACATATACACATCCAGGAATAAATACACATATGTAACACAGACATATTCAGTACAAAAACACACCTACATAACACACACACATAGACACACCATATAACAAAAAATATACATAGGTAACACACACACACACATCAAATACACAGACACACCATATATTCCTGAGATAACACACAGTAAAAAACATGACAAACACAACATGACAAAACACACATACACAACATAGACAAACACACAAACATACACAAACAACATAACAAACACAAACAACACATGTGTAACACACAAACACACACAACATATTGACACATATAACACACACATACATCCACACACAAACCAACACACAAACACACAAACAACACACAAACCCACACATCCCCACACACACACACTAACAGCACACAACACACACACACAACAACACACACACACACACACAACAACACACAAACACACACAAACATCCACACACTAATAGATAACACACACACACATCCTAAACACAGACAACACACACATACTAACACCACACAACACACACACTGAAACTAACAACACACACACAACACAAACAACAGATAAACAACACAACACACACACACACACACTAACACACACACACACACACACACACACACTAACAGCACACAACAACACACACACACACACACACACACACAACAACACACACACACTAACAGCACACAACAACACACACACACACACTAACAGCACTGCACGGTGAAAGAACACACCACTCACTCTGCTGCTTATTTTCCTTGCCCTTGTCACTAGCAATAACGCCATCGACAACTCTGCTGTAAGCCTGTATCACTACAGCGTGCGAGCGAGGCGGCCACGAGAACTCCACATCTGCCGTTCAGTGTTCAGTGTGAGCCTTGCCTGAGTGCAGGTTTTTCCCAGTCAGTTCTCGGGATGTGGATTTTTAAATGCTGTGTCTGTTTGTACATTTGTCTGTTTGAGTTTCGCAATTCTCTCTCTCACTTTTAGTGACAAGAAAGAAAGTTCTGGAGTTTAAGGAAGGAAGGAGGGAGGAATAAAAAAAAAAAAAAAAAAAAAAAAAAGATTTTTTGTGTTTTCAAGATTGAATGGTAAGTTGATGAAGTTTTTTTTCGTGTGTTGAGATTTTTTTGTGTTGTTGTTGTTGATGTTGTTGTTGTTGTTGTTGTTGTTGTGTGTGTTTGTGTTGTAGTTTTGTTTACAGGTTTTGAAGTTGAAGAATGTAATGTTTTGTAACTGGGTTTTATTATTTTTATTTAGTAATAATATAAAATGAATAAATACTACCAACAATATATATGTATATATATATACTGTATAATTAAATTTAAAATTTTAATAGCAACAACAACACAATTTTACAAGAAAAACACACACATACACACATACACACATTCACACACACAAAGTGCAAGACTATATTCACAGCATCAGTGTACTTACAACTTACTAAACAGTACATTAAAGATGAGAAATTAAAATAATCTGGTATTTTACAATGGTTATTCATATTTACCTAAGAGATGTTTCTGCTTACTTATATTCTTTGTGTTCTCTCTCTGCTTCTTCTTTTTTTTGAATTTTTAAAATATTATTTGAATACTACACTACAACAGAATGCTCTATGATGCTGTATACACAGAGAATTTTAAGTAATTCCTAACAGACTAATAGTATATAGCATCATACTGTGTATTGTGAAAAGCATTTAGATACAAATTAAAGCAGTCAACAGTACTTAGTAATACAGTATCTATTATTATTATTATTATTATTATTATTATATGTTAATACACATTAAGACAGTTCTATAAAGTAATACAATGTTTACATTATACTTTACATTGTAAAACTTGTATTTTAGTAAAGATTAAAACAGTTCTATAAAGTAATGCAATGTTTATGTTATACTTTACATTGCAACACTTGTAATTTAGCAAAAAAATTCACAGTTCTACAAAGTAATGCAATGTTTATGTTAAACTTTACATTGTAAAACCTGTATTTTAGTAAAAGTTAAAACAGTAATAAAATGTCACATTAGACTGAATACATTTAAAAAAGGGATTTTAATACAAATTAAATGCTGCTATGTTTTAATCAAATATTTTTATATTACAGACTATAAAATAAATTATAACAACAGCAGCAAATAGCAAAATGACATTTATAATAATAAAATGACATTTATAATAATAATAATAATAATAATAATAAATTAATAAATAAAATTCTGAATAATCTAGACTTGTAGATGTTATAGAACTTATAAACTCTGTTATTATGTAAAAGTAATTAATTGAAAACAGCAGTGTAATATTATTAATGAAATTAATAATTATGTTATAATATACCTGTAATTAAGAAACACACTCTCTCTCTCTCTCTCTCTCTCTCTCTCTCTCTCTCTCTCTCTCTCTCTCTCTCTCAACAACATATATAACCTTTTATAACTTAAAATGTAGATTTGTTTGGAAAACTTAAAAAGAGAGCATTTGAGAACTATGAAGAGTAACGTGTAAATTTGTACATTATTTTTGGCACTGTTTACCTTACCAAATGTTAACTCATTGTCTTTCAGTACTGCTGTTTTAACATGCAATCACACACACACACACACACACACACACACACACACACACACATATTTACATATATTAACATACACACACATATGCATACATTTAAAAATACAAAAAAATTAGCTACTAACTTTGTATATATCTTTTAACATAAACACATAGGCAGACATATAAAAAAAAAATTGTGCTATTATTATTTTATTATCTGCATCTATCTGTCTTTCCATCTGTTCATCTGTCTATCCAAACAAACATAAACACACAAACACACATATATAAATATATACATACATATATATGCACCCACAATATACCTCAACATTTGCAGAATATTTAAAAAAAAGAAGAAAAAAAGATGTATAAAATAGTGTTACCTCAAACCAAATTCTTTTTTTAAACAGTAAAAAATAACAAAACAAAAACATATAAATAAAAATAAAGTTTGAAAAGAAAAAAAAAAAAAAAAAAAAAAAAAAAAAAACCTCACTGAAACAGTGTCTGTCCAGATCTGATTTCACGTATTTAATTTCGAGAATTTATTTCAGAGACAAACTCGACCTGTGCAGGAAATCGTAGATATTGGTTACACTTGTAGTATCATCTAACAACACATGGACTGAAACACTGTACTGTTTTACACAGTAACTATTTAAACTTAATGTGTTTTGTCACCAACAGAATTCACCTCACAAACCCAAACAGCATAGACTGTATTAAAGCTAAAAGCAACAAAAAAAAAAAAAAAAAAAAAAAAATTTAAAAAGTCAGATATTTAAAAAATCAAATAAACAAACAAAAATAGCACCAGAGGCATCTTGGTAAAATTAAGAATGAAGAAAAATTCGTAGGTGGAAAAAATTCTTAAATTTAGAATCCAGTAATAATAATAATAATAATAATAATAATAATAATAATAAAAACTGATTCAGATGCTGCCCATTTTAAAATCTATTTAATTCCTAGAAACAAATAAAAAAAAAAAAAAAAAAATGTTTTCTACAGGTATTGGATGTTTAAAGGTAAAATTGAGGATTTGGAACCAAATAAATAATAAGAATTATTTTTTGCTGATGTTGGGTATTTAAGGGTAAATGACATCAAAGGTTTAGAATCAAGAAATAAGAAAATCTTACATGAATATAATGTGTGTTTGAGAGCAAAAATCAAAGATTTATGTGGAAGTAATGAAAAAAATATCTTTAACAAATTTGACTCGGATAAATATCTAAGACTAAAATCAAAGATTTAGAATCAATAAGTAATTAGGAAATTTTATGTAGATGTTGGGTGTTTAGAGGTAAAATCTAAGTAATAATAATAACAACAACAACAACAACAACAACAACAACAACAACAACAACAACAACAACAGTAATAATAATGATAATAATAAATAAAAAAATAATAATAATATAAGAATATAAAGAAATATTTTAATATCATCTGTTCAGCCATACAGATTTATCATCATCATCATCATCATCATGATTTTAATACAATTATTATTATTATGAAATTTATTTACTGTTTGAAATTAACCGTTTTAAAATTTGGAATGATTTAAACATCAGTGCAGTAATGTACAGTTTAGTTAAAAATACCAGGTCATACATACAATACACTTTATTTTACAATTTAATTTATAGGCAGAGTATAAGTTTATATCAAAGTATAGAGTTAAAATGTTCAGTTAATGTATAAGATAGTAGAAAAAAAAATAGAAGAAAAATGAAAGAGTTTATTGGATTGTTGCTTTATTATTTTTTTTTTTTTTTTTTTTTATCTTTATTTTATTTAATGTTGTTATGTTATGTTATGTTGTTATTTTATTTTATTTTACACTACTTTTAAAAAAAAAATATATATTTTATTTTTTTTATTTTACTATACTTTTTTTTAAAATTTTAATTTTATTATTATTATTTTTTGTATTAGTTCATCAATATATTTCGTCAGTTTGAAAAGGTGAACACAATCTAAACAAACTGGGAAAATGCTCGTTTTACAAACACAATGCAAAACTATTCTTCGCATGTAAAAGAAACATTTATTATTTAATACAGAAACACATTTAATTCAGTGAACAAAGATATATGCTTTATCTGTCCACATGTCTAACATAACTAAATTCTGATTTATACCGAATGTATCGAATTAGTGAGTTTACCTTGAAAACTTCACAGTTACGCATTTATCAATAGTTAGAATTATTAAAAACACAGATGTTGGGATAATATTAAAGTAATGTTGCAGATTTTTACCATTACAATTTGTTACTGTGTCAATATATTTATTTTAATGGGGTTTTTTTAAATTTTTATTTTTTTAAATTAAAATCTAAATTAAAATAATTTAATTTTAGTATCAGATCACATATATATATATGTGTATTTTTAAAAGTTAAAATCTAAGTTAAAACAATTTAATATTAGCATTGTATAGTACTAATATATCAACTTGATAATCTGTTATTTTATTAAAAGGTAAATTAAAACAGTTTAATATTAAGATGAGTTTGTACTTTTACTTCAGTTTAATTATTTTTGATGTTTAATTTCAAAATACTACAATTTAATATTAGTATAATACATGTACTATTACATCATCATGATACCTTTTTCTGTTTGTTTTATTAAATGTTTAAATTAAAATAATTCAGTATTATTAATCTATTGATCTAGATAAACATTTAGTATCACAATGTAATTATCTGTTAATGAAATACATCAGTTATATATATTTAAAAAACACAAAAAAAAAAACCCTAACAATAATTAAATAAATAAGATTTAATAATTATAAATGAATAATAAAGAAAAAAAAAAAAAAAAAAAAACAACAACAAAAAATTTAATCAGATATCATTGTATTAATATAGTAACAAGTAAATTGAAAGAATATGGATAAAAGTCATCAAAATCATCATCATCATCTTTATTATTATTTAGCTAAATTAATGTTAAGGTATTTATATTATTACTGTTTTTATTACTACTATAACTATCACATGATACTTCTACTACTACTACTACTACTACTTCTACAACAACAACTATTATCATACTGTGACTGTTGCAGACAGTATTATGACTACTACTTCTTTGCTATTAGTTCTACAGCTGATGCTATTATTATGGCTATTATAAATAAAAAATAAAAATAAATAATAAAACCAGTGCCAATATGAAAAACAACAAAAACAACAAACAAACAACAACAAGTGCTAATGACAACAAAACCATCAACTACTACTAAACAAACTGCATCCCAATAACAACATAAATACCACTACAACTACAACTACTACTGCTGCTATTATTACTACTATACAAGTAATATTGCTACTACTCCTACTACTACTATCACTTCTATTACTACTACTACTGTTGCTACTACTCTTACTAGTATCACTACTACTCAACATAAATAATAACAATAACAATAACAAAACTTCCAATAATATTAACATCTATCGCAGCACAAATAACTACAACTGGAACGTCACCAATACTAACACCAACAACAACTACTACTACAACATCGTCAATTACAACAACTACACCACCACCACCACCACCACCACCACCACCACCACCACCACCACCAACAACAACAACAACAAAACAAACAACAACAACAACAACAACGCGAGAAATGACCAGGCAACACAAAGACCTTCTGGGGAAAGGCCCAGCTGAAACATTTTTATATTTATTTATTCTTTTTCTCTGCTCCAGGTTTATTTCTGTCCTAATTACTGGCAATCTGACACTTGGCACCAGTGATTAAATTAAGTTAGTGGCATAATTACTTTCCTTTCCACTGAAACAAGCCATTCTTCACTGCCGTATCAAGCCAAATTTCACATTAATAACCATTATTTTAAATCGTACACTTTTTTAAATGTATGTTTTCTCTTTTTCTCTTTTTTCTTTTTTTTTTTTTTTATTTTTTTTTCTTTTTTTTACTATGATTGTGACTATGAGTTACAAAAGTATTATTATGATGTTGCATGTGGAATTTAATTGAGGATTGGAAAGAGTGGCGAAATTGGTTCAGTTAATGGTTAAATCTAGATGTAGTTGTTAATTTAAACCTGAATAATAACAGTGAAAAATGATGATGATGATGTTAATTGATGATGATGATGATGATAATAACAATAATAATAATAATAATAAATATATGCATGTATATCTATGTAAGATATGTATGTGTCTGTGTGTGTGTCTGTGTGTGTGTGTGTAAAACTTTATATGTATATACATCTGTGGTCATACGTATGAAAATAACATTATAAAAGCAACTTAATAATAATATTAATAACAATACTACTAACAACAACAAGAAAATAATTAGAAGAAGAAAAAAACAAAAAACAAATCAAACTCTGACAGAAGCAATAACTGACAATTTCAGTGTATGCGGTGGACTGTTTGAAACTCAATATTTTTATTACTTTCCTCGTCATCTATCTTGACCGGTGTTGGCCTTGCTGATTAGCTGGAAATAATTTACCAGAAACAAACTAATTTTAATGATACTAATCCATCACAAAACAGCGTCTGATCAATTCAGAGTCGTAGTGTGAACGGTATTGTTGTGTGTTTATTTGTTTTGTGTCGATTCATTTTGTTTTATTAATTTCTTTCTTTTTTTTTTTTTTTTTTATGACCAGGACCATTCATTGTTATATACATTAACACATAATGTGCATATATAACATACACTTGTATATATACATATATACATATATATGTGTGTGTGTGTGTGTGTGTACATACAAACATGATGTTACATTATACATACATACATACAAGAATACATACATAAGTACATACACACACACAGATAAACATACACATACACAAATATATTATACACTTAAAAATCACATTTATGTCCAATGTTAAATACATTTATCTGTAAGTATATATATGTGTGTGTGTGTGTCTGTGTGTGTGTCTGTGTGTGTGTGTGTGTGTGTGTGTGTGTGTGTGTGTTTATACACATGTATATAAATAATTTTCTAACACAACCAGTGCAGGCTCCATTTCACACTTTCACCTCAGATTATTTCAGTTACAATTTTTTTTTCGTTCAAACCTACAACAACTGCATTTTCCTTTAAAAACAAAAAAAAAAAAAAAAACAAAAAAAAACTTGTACGACAGACTAATTAAATGATAGACATGCAGATAAACAGACAGACAGACAGACACAAGATGTGAACAACTATTTGTTATAATTCTTCCAAGAACAAGAACAAAAACCCGAGAGTTTACCAACATTTACTTTAGTAAAACGTACGTTTAGATAGGGTTTTTTTTTTGGTTTTTTTAAATAAAAAATAAAAAATAAAAATTGTACTGCTTTCTAGACAGTTTATCACGAGTCACACATGCGTTCTGCCGTGCATTAAGATACCAAAATGCTGCTTTCCTGGGCCTGTCAGAAGCTTTTATACATGATTAAACATTATCAGCTTTGTTTACAGCGCCTGCTGATCTGGTTTACAACTTCACCGGGTTTGCCCTGTGCAGAGAAACACCATCTTAGAGTGTCTAACACATACACAGAACACTGATGTAGTCCACTTCTTAAACACTGTTTGTTGGCCAAGACATCGCAATGGTTACTGGGATCAAATCTGGTCAATGGAATGTGATACATTTTTTTTAAAATTTATAATCTGTTGTTCTTCATAGGTGTGTTTGACAACAATGTGGCTGTTGTCTGTGTCAGTGTAGCAGTTGTAGTAGCAAAGATCTGTATGGTTATACGTGTTGTGTTTGACAACAGTGTTGTTGTAGTTTGAATCACTGTAGTAGTTGTAGTAGCAAAGATCTGTATGGTTATATTAGTTGTGTCTGACAACAGTGTAGCTGTATTCTGCGTTACTGTAGTAGTTGTCATGGTATACATGGACATACTGCCAGTGTCTGACAACAGTGTAGCTGTAGTCTGCGTTACTGTAGTAGTTGTCATGGTATACATGGACATACTGCCAGTGTCTGACAACAGTGTAGCTGTAGTCTGTAGGCGTTACTGTAGTAGTTGTCATGGTATACATGGACATACTACCAGTGTCTGACAACAGTGTAGCTGTAGTCTGCGTTACTGTAGTAGTTGTCATGGTATACATGGACATACTACCAGTGTCTGACAACAGTGTAGCTGTAGTCTGCGTTACTGTAGTAGTTGTCATGGTATACATGGACATACTACCAGTGTCTGACAACAGTGTAGCTGTAGTCTGCGTTACTGTAGTAGTTGCCAGTGTCTGACAACAACATAGCTGTTGTGTGTCTGTGTGTGAATTTCTCAGCCTCTCTGTGATTATCTTTTCTCTCAATCAACTCAGCAGCTGAAATGATGATGGATGGAGCATCCATCTCGACTTCCCTCATAATAATCTGTAATCTAAGGGAGACAATCATTTGGAACTCTTCAAGAAAGGAGATACAATAAAGAGAATCTTTCAAAATTTTGATATTCAAAATTAGTCCTTGTTAATTTCTTATATATCCTTTTTAAAACAAACTTTTTGGGGTATTTAAGATTTTTCTTTTTTAATTTGAAAATATTAAGGCTTTTTTTTAATAATTAAGATGATACTGTCTTTTATATATATATATATATATATATACTTTTATTTATTTACTTATTATTATTATTATTATTATTTGTATTTTAACTTCAGATCTGAGAGACACTGCTTATTTTGCAAATCAGATAAAGGATAATTATTATTAAAAAAAAACAACATATCTACGAAAGGAGACAGTTTCTAAAATGTTCTAAACTAAAAAATAAAGAGTTCTTTATGTTCTCATTATCTGCACTCTGTATTTTTATCCCTGTCACGTCATATTTGAGTAATTTATCACAGTAGCAAGCACTTTTGGCGGAAGAGTAAAATAAATTTAAAACTCTTTAGATAAAACATGGGTCTTTTTGCGATACTCTGTATCACTGCTGGTACAACTGTATCTGTGGTTAGAGGGAAAAATGTCTGAGATTTAACAATTAACAAGATCCATGCTCCTCATGGCTCATTTTTGGGGGCAATTTCCCATTCCGGACTCTGCTATGTGAGTGGTTTTATTAAAAGACAGTGGTGTGTTACATAAAACTGTTTATGGGAAGGTTGACGTCAATGATTCCTTGCTGCTATTTGACAAGAATAAAAGTCTCTTCTTTTGCTATCTGTATGATTCGTAACCATTTGCATGAATCAGTGATGAATCAATTACATTTATAATGTATTGTTGTAAGTTAAATAGGTACTTAATACTTTACTGAGTTCTTTTTGTTCTTCTTCTTCTTCTTCTTCTTCTTATTATTATTATTATTACAGTTGTTGTTGCCTTTATTATTAATTATTATTATTATTGTTGTTATTTTAAAAATAACTATCAGACATGAAAAGATGAGACAGGCTGGCACAAATTAGCAAAGTCGAAGAAATTAATTTCCAGAATATAATTAATTAATAAGATCTTTTATTACATTCTGCTATCTAGTTTCATATTTAATATTAACTAGATTTTTTTTTTTTCCTGTGCAGATATATGCATGTGTGTGTATGTAAGATGTGTGTCTGGGTTTGTGTATGTCTGTGTTTGTCAGTGAGTGTCTTGTAGGTGAGTGTCTGTGTGTGTGTATGTGTAAAACTTTACATGTATATATGTGTTCGTGGCATATTTATGAAAACACATTCGTTGTATAGATAATTATTAGTATAAAACTGTCATAATACTGTATTAAAAATGCACACATATAAACAAACATGTAGACAGAAAGACAGACAGACAAACACAAAAACGACATACATATCACACCCTATTGCTAATGTCATAAAAATAAAATAAAAATTTGCCTGAAGTATACATATACATTATACTTGAAAACATAATATACAAAAAACACACACACACACACACACACACACACACACACACACACACACACAAACACACACACATTTACACAACATGTAAGAAAACCCACAAGAAAAATAAAGATAAACAGATGCAGAGAATGTAAAAATAGAAAGTGAAAGTTTGAACTCAAATCTTACACTCTCCCATTCCTTGAGTGCTTGACAATTTCCAAATTCTCCGAATTGTTTTATTTTAATCTTTTATGTCTCAGCTGCCAGATATCTGTCTGTTTCTCGAGATATCTGTCTGGTATTTGAAATAACTGTCTGGTATTTGAAATAACTTACTCGTATTAGAGATAGCTGTCTGGTATTTGAAATAACTTACTCATATTAAAGATAGCTGTCTGGTATTTGAAATAACTTACTTGTATTAGAGATAGCTGTCTGGTATTTGAAATAACTTACTCGTATTAGAGATATCTGTCTGTTGTTTGAAATAACCGTCTCCTGTCTGATAAAACTGTAATTACTGATGTAAACCTAACAAGTCTAATTACATGATGAAGAAACAGATGACAAATGCACGACGTGTTTTAATCTGCAGTTAAATACAAATCTTAAATGCAAATCTTAAATACAAATCTTAAATACAAATCTTAAATACAAATCATTAGCCTAGAGATTGTTTTCAGATCTTTGGTGACTGATCAGTTTTAACATTTAATACAGCAAAAACGTAATGGATAGCAAAATTATTATGCGACTCATTTTAGAATTGCGTTATGAAAACTGAAATATTTGCTGTGAAAACAGGGATGAAGAAATAACTGTGGGCTATTCATTTTTCATCTAGCAGTAAGTAATCTTCTCTCTGTACCTTCCTACTGGCAGCGAAAAACAAACTACTCTTTTTCAAATTAGCAGTAAGTCATTTTCTCTGTGCACCTTCCTACTGGCAGCGAAAAACAAACTACTCTTTTTCAAATTAGCAGTAAGTCATTTTCTCTGCGCACCTTCCTACTGGCAGTGAAAAAGTTACGACTCTTTTATTTGGAAGCAAGATTATTTTTATATGCTCTGTGGCTAAAATGGGAGGAAACAATGGAATGTGATGTTTTATGGTTTTCTTGTAATGTCTTATTCAAATTATGCAAGAAATTTTATACAAGATTAAATACATCACATAGTGGTTTGCAATAACCATCTTGTAATTTTGTGATAAAATCTGGTATATTGCTTATTACATTAAAAGGCTTTCATTCAAATTATGAAAGAAATTTTTAAGAACAATACATACAGTATACATTGGCTTATATTAACAGTCTCAGTGTTTCTATGAAAACTTTTTACGAAACAATAAAAGGCTAATATTCAAATTATACGAGAAATTCTTTACAAGACTAAATATCATGTATATATAACAGTTTACATTAACAAAGAAAATGTTCTACAAGATAAAATATGATACAGTAATGTTTACATTAAAAAAAAAAAAATTAATTCTTTACATAAAAAACATGGACTGATTTACAAAGAAACTAGAGTAGTTTCAGGTTTACATTAAAATCCTCACAGTTCTGGTGAGAACCTTCCACACAAGAAGAAATGAGGTATTTTTAATGGTTTACATTAAAATCTGGGTGTGGAATTAAACCTATCTTCTATTTATTATTCCTAATCTGAGCGAATAAACATTCATTTTGCTGCATCAACGGAAACTAATTTTTTTTTTTTTTTTTTTTTTTATATCAAAAAAAAATTTGTGCCTATTCCGCCACTTTTAACAAGCGCAATTTTGAAAGTATCGAGAAATGTTTTTCCACCATCCCAGACTCTTTAAACTGGCACACTTTCCACTGTTGACTTTTCCATGGCAATCAATGGGCTACAATTTCCTCCTATATGACCTGTCAAAACACATCAGTCTTCGCCTCAGAAGAGCTCCCGAGAAGGGGGCATAACTCTTCACAGGCCACCCTGGCACTGGCCACGTCTAACAGCTGTCAGTTAACGAAATCACAGAGTTTGTCTTTGTGATTTGCGAGTGGGATATCTCACACTGGCAGACAAATGGAAATTATATACTGCAAGCGAAAGAAAGGCTTTCTTGTAGAGGGAGTGTCTGTCTGACGCCAGAGATAAATATTTTAAAAATGTGTAATATATATATATATATATGTATATATATATGTATATTCATAAATCAACAAATTTGCACTACAATGACACCAGCAACAAATTCCCAGCAGACCAAACAGTCACTACAACTAAAACAACAACCACCACCACCACCACCACCACCACCACCACCACCACCACCACACTACTACTACTTACTACTTACAACTTACTACAAGACCGTGTGTCGACAATGACAACCACGCTTCTTTCAGACGTCTGATTTGTGAACCTGTAGACAAACAAATTTTGGCACCTGCCTACAAAAATGAGTTTATTATGAAAAATTCTTACTTAAACAGCTAATCAGAAACATGTGTGGGGGGAAACCTGGTTCTTACTGGGCTCTTTCTGTGCCAAGCAGTTGGTAATTGTTAGCATACTGCTTGTCTCCCAGCTCGCCTCCATTTCCCAATCATTCCTAAAAGGCGCAGGGGAGGGGGCGGGGGGAAGGGGGAAAGAAGAAGAAAAAGAAGAAAAAAAAAAAAAAAAAAACCTTTTTGTGTTTGTTTACGTCTAGTTTTGTTTTTGTGTCTCTTCGGTTCATCGCAGCTTTCGTTTTGTGTGAGAATTAGTACTTTTTTTTATTCATTTACATTTATTTGTGTTCGTTATTGTTTTATGTTTGTTAAAAAAAAAAAAAAGGAATTATGTTTATGCCTTCTTATATTTATTATTGTTTGTGTAAAAAAGGTTGTTATTTAAGAGTTTACACCTAAATTGTTTTGTTTCTCTTCAGTTCATAACAGTTTATATTTTTTGTATATATATATATATATATATATTCAAAAATGTTTATACCTAGTTCATTTTTATTCAGTCCCATTATAATTTATGCTTCATGTAAAACTGGAATATTATTTATTTGTTTATACCTAGCTGGTTTTTAATTCATTTATGTGTTAGTTAAAAAAAACACATTTACAGATTTAGAAAATATAATTTTGTACTAAATTTATTTAAACTTAGAGACACTAAATCAAGCATGAAAAACTGGTGTAGGTCAAATTTTGGTAATCACAAAACAGGACAGTAAAATAATAATAATATTTATCCACTTCTGTTTTATTTAATAGTAAAGACTGATTCATAACAAAAAAACAACAACAAAAAAAAAAAAAAAAAAAATGTCCACTTCACAGCATCTTTACAAGCTTCTCATAAATCATTCTTTATTATTAGAAAAGATTCACTGTCACGAACAAAACAAAAATTAGTTAAGAAAAATATTTTCATGGAATGGTTCCTGGAAATCTGTATTTACTACAAATAACCAAATATTATTTAGAGAGGAAAACCAAATTGAATTCGGCGCTATCGACAAAAAAACCCGGTGATGGTTTATTTACGAAGGATGACAAGACAAAATTTCATTCCTCGGCAGGGGATTATCCCCCCATCAAAGAGGGATTAACCCAGCTGTCAGGACAAAGCAGTTGACGTAGCAGTGCATGTGTAGAGGTGGATGTTTCTTTCTGTAAACATTCTGTAATGGAGGTAAACTGATCACCGTAGTCATTTTTTCTCTCTTTTTTTTTTTTTTTTTTTTTTTTTTTTTTTTTTTTGGTGTGTCTTTGTTTTAGTTTTCTTCTTAGTTTCATTTTCTTTATCATCATCATTATTCTACTTATTATTATCATGATCATCACTGTCATCATCGTAATTATTCTACTTATTATCATCATCATTATCATCATCACCATCAAATCCATTACTAAGTTCATTAATTTAAACCAAAGGTTCTCAATTATTATGCCAACATCATCACCACCTTTAATTTAAATATTCATTTTAAAGTCTTATAAATATATTATTCATTTTAAAGTCTTATAAATATATTATCACGCACATACTTAAATCCACAGCAATCAAATCACAAACTACAACAAACATCAAATATAATCTATACTACTACAACAAATAATAACATAACTGTAAAAGAAGTGTTTAGAAAATGTTAAAAAAATATTAACCCACACCATATTTCTAAAATTAAAAAAAACAAAACAACCCAAAACCCCCCAGACACATCTCAATTTTAATGCCATTCAACAAAAATCCCATAATTAAAAAAAAAAAAAAAAAAAACCATCATTACGTCAGGTTTTTTGGCTGACAACCAGACCCTTTTCTTTTAATGTTTGAAAATATTTGCTTATAAAAGTTATTTCTGTCGCTGTGGCATGATTTCTGCTAGCAGAGCTCTATCTCTAATACAGCACATGAGAACAATCTGGTTTGTGAGATAAGTGTGACATACAATTTGTATGATGTATATGGTCTATTATGCCAAAGTATTAAGATAACATAAGCACTAAATAAACAGCTGTCACAAATTCTCTCTATTGATGATTACAACTCTGATAGGATAATAAGGAAACAGGGCTATTTATAACATGTGAGGCTCTGTAATACAAACTGTGTGTGTGTGTAGTACAGTATGTAATACAAAGTGTATGTGTGTATAGTACAGTATGTAATACAAACTGTGTGTGTGTGTAGTACAGTATGTAATACTAAGTGTATGTGTGTAGTACAGTATGTAATACAAACTGTATGTGTGTAATATATTTATAACACTCTTGTGTGTATGTAATAGAGATTATATATCACATGTTATTATCATAATACAACATAATTATTTAGAATATTTCTGTTAAACATATGTGTGTGTGTATATACATATAGAAATTCCACTTTTTATAATTTACTGTCATCTCGAAATAAAATCTACACAATACTCCTGATATATCATACTTTTCTACACACACTGGAATGTCATTCAGTTCCACCTATATTGTATTACTAAGACATGATATCCCATGTAGTGCACTAGTAACCTGTATCACACACCTACAAACTATTATTAATCTTCCATCATTATATTTTCTAACACTGTATGTTACTATGGAAAACTAATGTCCTAAATGGTCAAACTTATTTGATACAGCTGATGCCTGTTGTTCTAATAGTCAGATTGATGGAGGTGATCTTTTAAAATGATAAGCTTCAGAATGTTGAATATTATGAAATTTATGAAATGTGCTTCTAATGATTGGGTGTTTGTTGTTTACACGAAGAAATGAAATATTTGACATTTTGAGGTATGACATTTTAAAGAAAATAAAAATAAATAAATATATAAATAAATAAAATATATAAATAATAATAATAATAATAATAAATAATAATAATAAAATACTACTACTACTACTACTACTACTAATAATAATAATAATAATGATAATGATAACAAAAATGAATAAACAAACAAATAAATAAATAAATAAATAAATAAAACTGCTGCTATTCCTACTACTAATAAATAAATAAATAAACAAATTAATAAAATCTTAAAATCTAATCCAGCAAGAACCAATTTATCAAGGACACACCATAACACACAGAAAAAAAAAAAAAAAAAAAAAAAATATATATATACATATATTTTTTTTCTTTCTTAAAATTCAAGAAGGGCAAAAACAATTCGAGTGAACAATAAACATCTCACTGTCAACTTCGTATCAGCTGCAGCAGAGAACGAAGAATCAAAAGAAAGAAGTGTACACACTACTTTTGCGTAGTAGATGATGATGATGATGATGATCTGGGCCATAAACTGATAAATAATCTTTAGTGTGTACAAGCACAGATAACTCATGTCAGTTGTGGTTTGTCTTAAATTAGCGTCGAGCTAAACCTGGCATGACACACGAAGGGTGAAGACGCACGTTATAGAGATGTTCGGCCACGATTAATGGCTTCTTCTTCTTCTTCTTCTTCTTCTTCTTCGGCATGGAAATAAAAACTAACTAACTTCTCTCCCGCGCACAGGAGGCAGGTGCAAAAATGATGAATTAAGAGGCGACCGGGCACTGGGGTGTTAATTACGGAGACATTTCACACACCCCCTCCGTGTTTGGTTGGGGGGGGAGAAAAATGGAGTGGTGGGGGGGAGGGTGAACTGATGGGAGAAGGGGTGTCAAGTGGTGGGGGGGAAAGGGGGAAGAGGAGGTGACAGAAATTACACAAATATAAAGGTGAAAAAAAAAAATATATTTTGTTCAGGGGACTGCTGTTGGTTTGGATGTTAGTGGGATAACTGACGTGAGATTGGGAAGAATTTGGGAGTGATATTTAAAAAAGGGATTTATGGATGATACACTAACTGTGTTGTACTACATCCCACTCTTTTTTTTTTTTTTCTCTCTTCTCCCTAATTTCTTCTCCCAAGATGACGATGGTGAAGGAAGGAATGTAACTGCTGACTGTATGTGTGGGAATGGCAACTGTTTTTAGATCTTATAAGCAAGGACAATACTTTGACACAGTTCAGAGAGGAAAAGACAGAGATTTGGGAAAATATTAGCACTGGTAGAGGAGATGTCACGAAGGGTGGCAGTATTTGGACAGACAGACAGACAGACAGACAGACAGACAGACAGACAGACAGTGGGTGGGCTGAGAGTGAAAATGATGCCAGGCACATTTAAATGAGGCTCAGTGTCTTTGTGTGGAGGAATAATTTGAATTGTATTGTGGAAGAAATCATTTCTTCTTACAGACAACTTTCAGAATAACGAGAGGAGCTAGTCTGGGAGTGAAGATTAAGAAAATGGTTTAGAGATGACACATGTAAGGATGGTTGTATGAGTGATGTGGGGGGTGATTTAAAAACTAGAAAGAATTTTTTTTAATTTAAATTAAAACAGAAACTCGGCAAAACAGAAGTTTCAAAAATGTCTAAGAATATTTAAGTTAATTTATTCAGTTATCTCAATTTAACAGTTATAAAAAAAAAAAAATTAAAAAAATATAAATTTCAATAATTGAAATATGAACAGATTTATAAACCTGATTTATATATATAAAAATAAAACAAATTCACAACAAAACTGGTTTAAAACATTCACTTATATAAAAAATAAATCAGAAAAATTAATCCCCAGAAAAAAAAAAACTAACACAGACAAACAAATGAAATAAAATGAAATAAAAAAAATAAAGAAAGGAAATAAAAGAAAATTAAATAAAAACTAAAATAAAATTAAGACAAATAATAAAAATAATAAAACAACAATAATAATAATAGAAAAAAACACAACTAAAAACTAAACTAAACTCAACTAAAGATTAAAAAAAAAAAAAAACAAGTTGAAAATTAAGACTAACACAGACATGCAAGTTGAAACTGGGTTAAAAAACTCAATCTAGGAAACCAGAGCAGACTGAAAGAAGATGTCATTGTTTACTCCACAGTCCTCGCAAACTATCAGGTTTCCACCACAGTGTTACAACCCTTAGTACAAATCATTTGTCAGTTGTAGCTGACGATGTTATCATTTACAAGTAGCCACAAAACAAAGTCGGTGGAATGGAGCAGGTCCTGAAACCTGAGCTGAAACACTGGTGTACCAGCAAGTTGAACCAGTGAGTTGAAACAGCGAGTTGAACCAGCGAGTTGAACCAGTCAGCTGAAACACTGAACCGGTGAGGTGAACCAACGAGTTGAACCAGCGAGTTGAACCAGTGGGTTGAACCAGCAGGTTGAACCAGTGGGTTGAACCAGCGGGTTGAACCAGTGAGTTGAGTTGAACAGCAAGTTGAAACACTGGTGAACCAGTGAGCTGAAACACTGAACCAGTGAGTTGAACCAGTGAGTTGAAACACTGAACCAGTGAGCTGAAAGACTGGTGAACCAGTGAGTTGAACCAGTGAGTGCTGGTTCTGTCTGACACTTTGTGTCCCACAAGACTGAGCCCAGGTGACAAATACAGGTAACAGTCTGTCCTTTATTTCCTCCCAGCTCTGAACCAGTGTGTTGAACAAGGGGTTAATTGAGAATCTGAGTTAATAAGGAAAGAAGTACAGGTTAAAAAGGAGACTTGAAGTATAGGTTAATAAGGAGACATGAAGTATAGGTTAAAAAGGACATTTTAAGTAGATGTTAATAAGGAGATTTGAAGTTGAGGTTAATAAGGAGATTTGAAGTACAGGTTAAAAAGGAGACATGAAGTATAAGTTAATATGGAGACATAAAATATGGCTGCACTGTAACACAGAACAGTCAGAAAACACCAGATTTAACACTACAGGTGTCTAGTAAAACTGTCTGCACTGTAACACAGAACAGTCAGAAAACACTAGATTTCACTGTACAGGTGTCTAGTAAAACTGTCTGCACTGTAACACAGAACAGTCAGAAAACACCAGATTTAACACTACAGGTGTCTAGTAAAACTGTCTGCACTGTAACACAGAACAGTCAGAAAACACTAGATTTCACTGTACAGGTGTCTAGTAAAACTGGCTGCACTGTAACACAGAACAGTCAGAAAACACCAGATTTAACACTACAGGTGTCTAGTAAAACTGGCTGCACTGTAACACAGAACAGTCAGAAAACACTAGATTTCACTGTACAGGTGTCTAGTAAAACTGTCTGCACTGTAACACAGAACAGTCAGAAAACACCAGATTTAACACTACAGGTGTCTAGTAAAACTGGCTGCACTGTAACACAGAACAGTCAGAAAACACTAGATTTCACTGTACAGGTGTCTAGTAAAACGGGCTGCACTGTAACACAGAACAGTCAGAAAACACCAGATTTCACACTACAGGTGTCCAGTAAAACGGGCTGCACTGTAACACAGAACAGTCAGAAAACACTAGGTTTCACTCTACAGGTGTCCAGTAAAACGGGCTGCACTGTAACACAGAACAGTCAGAAAACACCAGATTTCACACTACAGGTGTCCAGTAAAACGGGCTGCACTGTAACACAGAACAGTCAGAAAACACTAGGTTTCACTCTACAGGTGTCCAGTAAAACGGGCTGCACTGTAACACAGAACAGTCAGAAAACACTAGATTTCATTCTACAGGTGTCCAGTAAAACGGGCCGCACTGTGGGTAGCACGCAGTCGCGGAACAGCGACAACAAGCCGGTGTGCCAATTAGGCTTTGTGAGGCTGTCAGTTAATTGTTTTGTACCATTCATCCCGCGATCGCCCACCCCACAAAGCCAACAACAACAGCACACACAAGTGTCATTTGTTTGAAAAGAAAGATTTTTGTCTTTTTTTTTATCTCTCACTTAATTCAAAAGAAAAAGAAAAAAGAATGTAGAGTAAAAAGAATTAAAAAAAAGAAAAAAAAAGAAAGAAGAAGAAGAAAAAGAAATCACACATTCTGTAACTGGCTAATGGGGAAGAACTGTTATGTGGTTGGACCAGGTGTGGGATATATTCGATATGGAACTGGTTCTGTGATTTTTCTCGTTCTACTGTTATTTCATTTTTCTACAGTTCTTGTCGTTCCTTTGTTTTGATTTTTTTTTTTTTTTTTTTTTTGGTTTCCTTCTTTCTTTTGCGAAGAAGCATTGATCTGGAAAAATCCTGGAGATAAGAATGATGATAAATCAATTGAGATAAAGATAAAAAAAATAAAAAAAAATATATATATATATATAGAAAAAAAAAATGACAGAACATTTTGCATGGCAATGCTATCAGAACAAATGAAACATGAAAAGGATTTTTGTTCGACAAATTCTCCTCTTCGGTTTGGTCTGACAGTCTTCTAGTGATGGTAATTTGTCAACATTTGTTTATTTGTCTTGTGCCTGTGAGCTTTCAATCTGCTCTGCTTGGTTAGATTTCAACACATATCTTTGAATGGATAAATCAATAGTGTTGTGTAATCAACAGTTTCAGTGGATTAACCATCAGGGTGAAATTAAAGGTGAGAATCAATTATTTCTGTAAAAAATTTAGCATGAATCTGTTTGTGATGTTGAAATATGTTTAAAGTCTGTGGGTTAACAGTGAGGTAAATTTTTGTACATTATTAAGTATTATCAGGTATTCATACAACAGTTTTAGTTGTAGTTGTTTTGTATTCTTGATGGTTGATGATTGAATATTAACATGTATCCACACACATGTATATATACATACATATATGTATATAAATGTATGCACATACATATATACCCATCTGTACATCCATTTATCCATCCATCCAGATATATACATACATACATACACAAACACACATCTATATATATACACATACTTACATACACTTATACATACACATACACACAACATTCATAATTAACAGCTTCATCTATGTGTTATATATATAAAACTTATTATTTATTTATCACCCACACCCACACACACACCCACCTACTCAGTATTACACGACGTATATAAAAAACTCAACCTGCAACCAGGAAAATATTTTTATACATTTTTATTACGACCGTCACTGAAAAAAAAAAAAAAAAACCCCTAACTGTGTGAAACATGTACTGCAGCTGTTCCAAACACAACAACAATAAATTAAACCTTCAATTACACCTGCCAAATTATCTCCTATTTACCTCACATAATACTTCATCAGGCTGAGCTAATACCAACATCTCACTGGTGTGCAATACAAAGCCGTATCGAATGGGTCAGCAATAATGATCCACCATTACACGCTTCACTGAATTTGAAAAAAATAAAAATAAAAAAAAACACACACACACACACACACACACACATATATATATATAAAAATATATATATTTTAAAAAAAAGCCTCACTGGAAGGATTTTAAAATAAGGTTGTGAACAAAGCAACATCTTGTGTAGTCGTCGTCGTATTGTGTGTCGCCGAACGAAACTCCCGAAATCGTCAACTGCAGATGGGATCAGTTTTCGCGCTTCGCTTCCTCACAATGCGCTGCAAGGCAGGGGTCTGTGTAAAGAATGAGGGGGGAGCCACAATGCGCTGGATAAGTTTTACGAGGCGATTATTGTGTCCGAATAAACACCGCGCACAAAACAGAACATTAGCGTGCTGTTGTGTGTGACAAAACGAAACACACGCTGACTGACGTCTGCCGAGATAAACTGGGGGTGGGGAGGGGGAACTGACTGAGTGAAAGAATTTTTGTTTAACTAAATTACAGTTTATTTGATGTTATATATGTGTGTGTGTGTGTGTGTGTGTGTGTATATATATAACATCTAATAACTTTTATTATATAGATATAAAACATCTAATAACTATATATATATATATATATATATTGATCTGTTAATTATGAATGTTAAGTACAGTGTAAGAATTTGTGTATGTGTGTGTGTATGCATGTTATGTGTGTATGTGTGTGTGTGTGTGTGTGAACGAATATTTATTCAATATATATTGAATGTTAAGTTATTAGGTATACATTTTATGATATATAATACTTTAAAGTATGTATGTATACACACTCACTCACACACACACACATGCATAAGAATGTAGATAGATACATAGATAAACACACACACACATACACATACACTGACAGAAACAGAGTGAGGGAGAAAGAGAGACAATAAGCAAGAAAAACAATGAGAGAGAGAAAGAGAGAAAAAACATAAAAAAAGAAAATATATACTTTTATATGTATATGTGTGTATTTATGTGTGTGTGTATCTGTGTGTCCGTGTGTGTGTGTGTTTAAGAAACAGAAACACAGACAGAGAAAAATAAAAAAGAGAGAAAACTCTACGGAGAAAAATGACAGCAACAAATAGCTGTTAACAGAAACGCAGACATAGGCAAGAGAGGAGAGAGAAAAAAAAAAAAAAAAAAAAAAAAAAAAAAAAAGCCAGTCGTACTGTAAAAACAATTTGACAGTTAATCCGTCTGTGTTTACGAGTTGTATCTGCTTGTAGTTCTTTTCAATGATGTGTGTAATTTTCCACTCGTCTTATTTGTTGTTCAACGTCCCATTTCTACTCAGTCGTGACGCAGCTGAAGATTTTTCCCCGGCGATGCGCCGGCCGTGAGTGATGGGCTCGCAAGCTGAAGACAGGGCTTGTAAATGTGTAGATGTCTAAATCAGATTGATTCTACAAGTTTATTTATCAGCACGGGCTTGTATGGGCTTTGATCCTGTGACAGACTTGAGGAAAGGATACTAAAGAGGGTGATCTTGGAAGATTTTTGATTTTTTGATTTTTAGTGGAGGTTTGAAATTTAGGAAGTGTTTTTGTGGTCGAATGGGGAAAATGAAATGTAATGTGAAAGGAATGGAAATGATTAATTAATTCTTATTAATGGAAGTAAATAAAAATTATAAAATAAATGTTATGAATTTAAAGATAATAAAAAGTAAAAATTATTACTACTACTACTACTACTACTACCTGTGCTAGTGCTAGCAGTAGTGGTAGTAGTAGTTGCAATATAATAATAACTTTAATAATAATAATCATAATAATAATAATAATAATAATAATAATAATAATGATAATAATAATAACAATAATAATAATGATAATAATAATAATAATAATAATAATAATAATAATAATAATAATAATAATAATAATATAACAAATCCATAATTTACATGTATTTAATATATAAAACAATTTGTAAGATACTAATATAAATATTTATAATATTTTAAAAACAAGCACTTTATAATGATGATACTTGCTTCTCTGCCTCAAGTCAATATTTTCAGCAAAGAATATCATCAGTTAGCACCTTCCCAGAGACAGGGAGAAATACAACACAGTGTTTGATAAATAGTTAGGAGCACTGACAGAAATGGGCTAAAAAAAAAAGACAGTGAAATTCATGTAAGAGGATGTTTACCATCCCGAAATAGAGAAACAAAATATAAAACACATTTTTTTTTTGAATAACTTGTATTGAAAAATATAATAAAAAATACCCCCAAAAAATATTCAGGTATTCTAATTAGTGTCACACACCTGTTAATTATTAACACCTGACAGAATGTTTATTGTACAGGTGCAAAAAAAAAAAAAAAAAAAAATAAATAAATAAATAAATAAAACTAATAATAATAATAATAAAAAATTAATAATATTATTTACCATGTTCACCACACTAGTGTTTCAATGTCTTGTGTCAGGAACTACATTACTACATTATCTGTTTTTTGTTTTTTAAAATAAAATTAACACAATGGAAAAGAGAAGAGTTGAAAATTATAATGATAACAGGTGAAACAGAACTCCTGTTTTAATTATCTTACCAATTAATAATATAAAATATATGAGTATTTCTAACTTCAAATCATGGGTATGGTTTCAAAAAAAAATTAAAATTCTGTTATTTTTCTTTACTGTTTTTTTTCCCTCTGTAATTTTCAAATTGTGGTTACGGTTTTAAAAACACCTCTTCATTTCTTTTTTTTTGTTTTGTTTTGTTTTCTCCTTTAACACTTTCAAATCTTAACTGTGCTTTTAAAAACAAATTTTCAGTCATTTACTTTCTTTTTAATTTTCTATTTCTGCTGTGAAGCCCAGTTGTGGTAATGGATTTTGGAGAAAATTTTCTTTATTTTTCTTTCTTGATCGATATTACTTGGAAAACAGGACCAGATAAATCTAGAAAATCTTTACACACAAAAACAGACACTAACACACACACACACACACACACACACACACACACACACACACATAACAGCACACACACACAACAGATACACACACACACACACACACACACACTAACTAAGATACACACACATAAACAGACACAAACACAACACACACACATATATAAAACATGAAGTGTGTATCTTTTTTTCTGTACATGCATGATGTATATTTTTGTATATATCTATATATCTATCTATATATATATTCACACACACACACACACACACACACACACACACACACATTCAGACATAAATAAAAATTAAAATTAAATTTTTTTTTTAAAGACAGAAAAAAAAAAAAAAAAAAAAAAAAAAAAAAATATATATATATATATATATATGCATGCATACATATATATATATTTTTTACAAAAACAATTGAACATCACACACAACACACAAAATCATGCACCAACACACACACATTTACAAAAAAATTTTAAAAAGTAAATAAACAATAACAATAAAACATTTATAAAAAATAAAAAAAGTATAAAATTAAAAATAACAGCAGTCTTATACAACGAAGTGAACTCATCACACACTTCCAGTCCTCGCCTTGAATCACCGACTGAATCAATATGGACGAATCACCGACTCCACCGATTCCACCATCTCCGTCTCGCATCGAATTATGCACAATTTGTCGCAAAACCTGTTCACCTTTCTCAAGAGTTTTTCTGCTCAATGTCACCTCAAGGTCAATGCGACCAGATTTTTGTTCTCGAAAATAGCTAAAACCTACTTAATGAACGAAGGAATTCGACTGACTAAAACACTCAATCACAAACTGTCTCATTCCCGTCAGATCCAGCAGATCAATAAGCTTTAATTCTACTTGTCTAATGGCATCCTTCGTTCTGTCTAATAGCAGACATTCCTTGTCTAATAACTGTCCGTTATTATGTCCAATGCTTTCAGAAAGTGTCAATTATAGCACATTTTTTTTCTTTTTTTAAAAAGGTGCTGTTAGTTTAATGGCAAAAATGTTTTTTAAATAAAAAAAAGGTAAGGTTGATGATGAAATGTCTTTAAAAATTGTATTTGTAATAATAGTTATAAAATATACATACTTACATACACACAGATAGATAAACACACACACATACATACATGACACACACATATAATTATACATACATATGCAACATACATATAAATATATACACATACACTACACACACACACACACACACACACACACACACACACACACACACACACTCATTCCCACACACACAAATATATATATATATATATATATATTTTTAAAAATGTTAACCTCTTTAAACTGTACTGGCAGATAATAACATAATGTTATTGATTTTAACACTAACGATTACATGAATTACTCAGTGCCTTTCGAATCTAAACAGTTCATCTCATTTAAATTTCATATTCTCATTGTGTGCACCTCGCAGTGAGAGATGTATGTACATGTGTAGTGAGAATATCTGTGGTATACTGTAGATGCATGTAAGTATATGTCAAATCATAGACAAGTCAACATGTCGCTTGAATCTCTTATTCTCTGTGAATGCTGTATGTTGTTTGCAATGTATTGAAATGTAGAAGTAATGTTAATACTATGGTATATGTACATCAATCTATAATTTCTAAATTATTGTAACAAATATTAACTGTGTATCAACGCTGTTTCATCCAAAATCATCCAGTACATCATTTCCCGTTCCGACCACTTAAAAGAGCCTTTGTTATCTTTAAAACACAGACTGTCTGTCTAATGACCTAATGTTTTACATCTTCTTTCCTGTACATGACAGAGAAAATATTAATTACTAAATTGGTTTTTACATCACTTCGTATAATCTTAGCAATATCAGTAATTGATGTCTGTGGTCTCACAACATATTTATATTTTTCAAAACAACAAATATGTTTTATCTTTGGACCGAAGCTGTAATCATTCCAATTTACAAAGCTGTTTGTGGACTCCCATCCTGTCCATTATGAATATTAAGATTAATATTAGATGCATGAAGGTTTAGTAAGAGATGTATTTCTTAGATATTAGGACAACATATATTGTATGCCTCTTCAAAATTAAATGAATATGTGAATGTGTGTATTGGGGGGGGTGTATGCACATATGTATGATTGTAAAGTATAACAATATTGTTATGTATTTCAAGTATCTCTCTCTCTCTCTCTCTCTCTCTCTCTCTCTCTCTCTCTCTCTCTCTCTCTCTCTCTCTCTCTCTCTCTCTCTCTCTCTCTCACACAACACAAACACATATTATATGCAATAACTATAGAATACTGACAAAAGCTTAAAGCATTCATTCACTTCTGAAGCAAGCAGTTTATACACCTGCAGTATCTTAATACCTTTAATGATTAACAATATAGCATTTTACCTGTACATACATACATACAGACATACATACATACAAAGTATTATTAAAAACCCATACACACACAACACTGTATATATTCAGAATTACACTTGTTGAAAGTGTGTCGTGCATTCAGCTTGCTGTTTGTGAACAAACGGAGCTGCTGGTTGAAAGCAACGGCTTAACAAACTGACAGGATTTGGATTGACAAGGCTTACAAATGGACACGAAGATCAAAGAATGAGAGCGAACAAAGAATGAAGAGGAATAAGAAAAACACAACAAAAACCACCTGTTAATTACACACTGATAATGTTCCTGAGGTCGTATTGAAGAACAAGCTTGAATGAATACGTGCTGTACAAACCTTACATGTGATTGTGTTGGGTTTTTCTTGTGTGTTTGTGTGTTTGTGTGTGTGTGTGTGGTGTGTATCTGTATTATGAATGTGTAGTAAATGTGTTGCATTTACTGCATTGTGGGAGTCTGTGAAGGTATGTATGTACTGAGAGAGAGAGAGAGAGAGAGAGAGAGAGAGAGAGAGAGAGAGAGAGAGAGAGAGAGAGAGAGAGAGAGAGAGAGAGAAAGACTGATTAGATAACAGTTAACAATGCTAAAATAGGATTAAGCTCTATAAATATTTCAATACGATTTAATTAACTGTTCTTGTTTATCTTAATCACAAGTGAGTAGATTATTACAGGGTTGCTCACCTGTAATGATGCAGATACATGTTTAAATATCTTAACATGCTCACACTCACACACTCACACACACACACACCAAAACCCACCCACACACACACGTTTTAAACAGAGTTGTGAAACTCATTTTAATTTTTATATTTCAAAATACCATTTCAATGCGACAAACCTGAGCCTTAAGAAGAGAGAGTTTTCATGAACAAGATTCTGACAAAAAATATCAAAACGATAAATCATTCTCACTTCTTCGTTTGCAAAACATTTTCATCCAAGAAGACAGCAAAATTCAAAAGAAGTTTGTTAACACGAAATACCTGGAATAAAAAAAAAAATTAAAAAAAAATGTTCTTGAAGTCTGACCTTTGACCTGTGACCTCTGACCTAACCTTTGTTCTGTCCATACGTGAACACCTGCTTCTCTTTTTTTCTCTCTGTCTTCTTCTTCTTCTTCTTTCACCTGTAAAGGCAAGTAAGACAATGACTGTGACTGTCAAACATGTCAGTTCTATGGCAAGGTATTTGGTGTCACAAACAGTGGTTCTAGCTTTCAGGGTTTCATGACCAATCTTGTTGATACTGCCTCCGTTACTGTCGCAGCCAGTGTCTCGGTAGGAAGCCATTAATTAAAAAGAAAAACTCATGTCAAAATATTTTTATAACGACTGAAGTTAATATCATATTTAAACCTGGTTCGGTATGTTTGTGGTCATGTATTTTGTGTTGTACGAGTTATTCTGCTCTCTCTCTCTCTCTCTCTCTCTCTCTCTCTCTCTCTCTCTCTCTGTTCATGTTTTGTGCATATGTACTATATAATCTGAATGTAAATACATGCATCTAACTTCACAGAATTATATATACAGGTATGCATTATTTTAAGCTAAATATAAAGAGAATGAAGTTATCAGTAAGAATTAATATAACTCTGTTTTGATTTAAAAGCTATTATAAAAAGTAAAATGTGTTCACTTCAGACAACTTACTTATGTATGAATGACAATAGTGTCAATAAAGAATTTGTCACGTGAAACGCGAAAAGCTTTAACTGACTGAGTCTAAAAAATCATTGGCTCCTTTTATTATTGCTCTTACTACTATTATTATTATTATTATTATTATTATTATTATTATTATTATTACTATTATGTGACTTTGAAATTCAGAACATACCACATGGTAACATGAATTTTGATCAAAATCAGAACTGAAATTTTCGTAATGCATTTGTTGAAAAAAATAAAATAAAAGTATTTCTACTAGTATTTATGTTTAGATACAAACCTTAAGCTTTAAAAACCGATATATTTTTAATATGTCAGATTATTTTCTTTTAACAAGTAATCAAAATTAAAACAAAATATTAACCTGCTTTAACAAACATCTTTCCGTTCAGAAATCTATTTCCGCTTTTCAAATACGCATGCGCATTTAACATTAGTAATAATGTGTATTTAGGGCCTAATAGCAGTAATAGAAAACAACGACAAAAATAGTTTAATTTAATTTAATTTCTGCAGATGATTAGTCCTGAATAATTTTAAAAGCTTCGTAATAAGTAAAATATTATGATATAGCTGCAGTGATTTTTTATCGCCAATTTAAAACAATCCTTTTAAATTAGCTATCGTCTCTCTCTCTCTCTCTCTCTCTCTCTCTCTCTCTCTCTCTCTCTCTCTCTCTCTCTCTCTCTCTCTCGTGTGTGTGTGTGATGTAATGAAGACATATAAAAGGAAGAGAAGGAGAGAAAAAAAGATGTGATTGTAAAAAGAGCGAAATAAAACTGAAAACTGTATTACGTCCAGCTGCGTGAATTAAGTTTGACTTGTATGAAGACATTAACAGCCCACATTTTATTTATTTTTTTAATTTATTTATTTCAGATTACAGCTAAAACAGCATAGTTTATTTTGGATGTATACTGAAGATTAATTTGCCTTATCAGGATTCAGATCGAGTGAGTATTTTTAATTTTTCTTTATTTACTTTTTTGATAGTTTTTTTTTTTTTTTTTTTTTTTTACAGATAACTTTTAATATGCATATTTATTAATATCTTATATTTGTCATTGACCTATTTTATTCCTTAACAAAATAACACATTTAAGCTATTTCCATTACAGTGAATTTTCATAAAAACGTAAATAATAACAAGCAGACATTTTCCTTTTAAAAATGAAACAAAACAAGAAATACAAATTACAAGCATCAGATGTCAAGACAGAAGATAAATTTTTGTGTCGTGTTGTCATGGGTAACATAAAACGGTAGTAATATAAACGTTGTTAACATACGACCGCGTACACTTCGCCATCTGTCATGCCGAATGTCAACGAGTTTTCACGGAAAGTTCCGACAGATCATACAGCTTTGCAATTAGTCAGACGTGTCTCCCAGTTTGGACAAATTTCTTTCGTGTCGTTTACCAGGCACCTATTTCTTTCTTTCTTTCTTTCTTTTTTCCTTTTTATTATTTTCCCGCCGTATGAATAATATAATGTGTGCGTGCGTGTGCGTGCGTGTGCGTGCGTGCGTGTATTCTGTAATATAATTAATCTGGTTTAATCTAGCATGTTTTGCACACATAGTGATGATGCCGCAGCCATTTTATCTGAATTGTGAATCAATCCCAAACGTAGTTGTCTATCCTGAAGTTGATTTTGGCGCGAAATAGAAAATAATGTTACAGCTGTTTAACTTAAGATTACAAAACTGAACTTTGACTTATTTCTTTTCAACTTAGATATGTTTTTGGTCCTGAAACTATTTTTTATAGAAAAATAAATAAATAAATAAATTAACTAACTAAATAAATAAATAATGATGTATTGGAGATTTTTAAGTTCTAAGAATTAGTATTGGTAAAATAGGAGCAAGGTTGTTACTGTAGTAGTAAATGAAACGTCTTTAAAAAAAAAAAAAAAAAAAAAAAAAAAAAAAAAAAAGATAAATGTTATCTTCTAAACGTTTGTAAGAGGTTTTTACAGTTACCCTTCGTTCAGGTGTGCTCAAGGTATGTTGAATTTCAAACATAATACATATTTACATATATCTGTGTTTCAAGTCACGTGACTTGCCGAGGCGTCTAGAATTTGGCGCGGGACTCGGGGTGCCAGTTATGCGTCACTTGGCGGGAATTCCTCACATAACGCGCGTGCCTTCTGCGTCGTTTTCTTCCCGACCTTGACCTTGACTGAAGAAGGTTGAATGCGGTGACTTCGAAAGA
>CM022668.1:15815890-15820890 GCA_012295275.1 Chrysomallon squamiferum | reverse complement strand
AGTCTCTGTATATATCTACATACACTCCAAATTATTTTACAAAATTATATATATCTTGTATGTATGAATGAATGTCTGTATGTATGTATATGTATGTATATGTATGTATGTATGTATGTATGTATGTATGTATGTATGTATGTATGTATGTATGTATGTATGTATGTATATGTATGTATGTATGTATGTGTTTGTGCATGAGTCTATGTATTTATGTATGAATGAATATATGTATGTTTTTGTAAATATGTATGCATGTACTTGTTTGGGTATGTATGTATGTATATAGGTTCGTAAATATGTGTGTATATTTTTAATATCTATAAAATTAAATAAGAGACAAATGAGATTATTCAAAATATATGAGACCCCACTTGCTATATAATCATTGTTTAAAGTAGTTTTAAAAGATAAATACATAAATAAATTATTCTGAAATTAAATTCATAAATACAAATAAATAAAGCGGTTAAAAAAAACAAAAAAAACGTTGTTAAAAAAAACAACCAACAACAAAAACGAAACTGTCATAATTTATTGGTCGCAGACAAAAACGCGAAGATGATTAAAAACAAGAAAGAGAAAGCAACACAATCTCGACACACAAAAGGAAACATTCTCAAAAGGACAAAATAAAAGCATTACTGAAAATATCTGACAGGTTTTAATCGATTTAACATCGCAAAAAAAAAAAAAAAAAAAAAAAAAAAAAAAATCAAAAAAAAAATCAAAAAATTCTTCTTTTACCCACGTCTGCGCGTTTCATCAGCCAGGGTGATTCGATTGGTAATCAAACTAATTTCTGCCGTACGAGTCTCTCTCTCTCTCTCTCTCGCAATGCAAGCGCATAGCAACGTTCAAGGAATCGGTCTCGTAATGGCCGCTGATTCACCGGCCCACTTCCTGCGTCTTTTCAGGACGCGGTGTGCAGTGGGGAAACCCGTTCAGCCTCGCTAATTAATTTCACAATTATCTATTCTAACAGTCTTTTGTACAGCTCGATAGTCCGCGCTCGCCAAGCTACGTAATTACCGGCCTTTTTCGAGCTCTTTCGTATCTCAGTGACGTTTAGGTGTATTGACGTTAAATAATGTTCGCTCAGAGTTGCCTCCCTTCGCGCGAGCCCGCTGCAATGGTTCGCGAGTCTCGGTGTGGAAAACGTGGACTGATCGTTTAAGAATTTATTATTGACTTGTTAACAATAAGTAAAAAAAAAATAAAAAAATAAAAATTAAAAAAAATGAAATAAATTATTTTCGTATTTTCTTTATGTAAAAAATCACCTTGAAAATAACAAGTAAATCATTTTGTAATGACAGCAGAGTAAAGAATTTTGAAAATTAAAGTCTGATAATTATAACAAAACATTCGTAATAACCTGTTATTTTTTAATGTTAAAACAGATACATAAACACGTGCACATTCATTACTCACACACAAATACACAAGCAGACATCCAGTTACATGAATGCACACGCATATAATAACCTTCTCATTAACGTGATAAAAAAAAATAAAAATTTAAAAGATCAACACAACTATAAAACGAAATACAAATATAAATCATTTTTCAGTTTTGCAAAACGCCCGTAATTTTGATTCATCTAATGATGTGTTTTGGTACTGAGTGATTAATTTTTATTTATTTATTTATTTATTTATTTATTTATTTTTAAAATAAATGTCCCATCTTCTGGTTCTCATCATTATCATCAAATAAATATAATAAATCATTAAAAATGATTATTTTTTTTTTTTTTTTTTCGGTTTGCATTTGAATGTTTTAGTATATATCATCTTTATTTATTTCATCATCTTGGTCGAATATAATAATTCGTTTAGAAAATGATTAGATATATATGTATTCGTTTTATACGTATTTATGAATGTATTTGAATGTATGTATTATATATCTTTATTTATGTTTGTATATCATGGTCTCTATATGTATTATGTTTATATGTGTATGTATGTATGTATGTATGTATGTATGTATGTATGTCTGTCTGTCTGTTTGTCTGTCTGTATGTATGTATTTATATCTGTATGTCTGTATTTATGTATGTATGTATGTATATATGCATGTATGTATGTATGTATGTGTGTCTGTCTGTCTCGCTGTCTGTCTGTCTGTCTGTCTGTATGTATGTATGTATGTATGTATGTATGTATGTATGTACGGGTATATTTAAAAGAAGGAATGCTCTCGATATAACTTTTAAAACCAGCAGCACAAATATCGGGATTTAACCAAATTTTCGTTCAAACAAAGCCAAGTAAACAGTAATACGTCAGCGGCAAAACTTCAAGGTCTTCGTTTCGGAATGTGCCACAGACATGTAATTATTTCATTTTGATCAATCGCACGAAACTTTAAGTTAATCGAACGTAAAAGATCGTGTAGCTCGTCGGACACATATTATTAGTTCATATCGGAATTGTATTTCGCTGTGGGCGAGCCATTTTTCAAAGAGAAAACTACTAATGAACTCTTCTATCGATTTCACTCCTTAACACAGGCCTTGTCTTATCCTCGCTATTGTGGAGAAAAACGTAATTGAAATTCTCCTAGAATCGGCTTTCAGCCAATCCGAACTTGCGGTTCTTGGCGGGCTTTCGGCCAGCCCGGAAGCTGTTTGATATTGACTTCGATCATGTAAGCCGACATCAATTCATCTCCGCCGTGGCTCGTTAGAATTAACAACAGCTGCGAGTGTTTTAACCGCCTCGGAAAGGGACATAACTGGAGAGTGGTGCATATTAACACCAGTTGACACGACGCGCGAAATGAGGATGACTGACCGAGCACTGTCATTTACTCGCAGATTCTCAATTCCTGCACAAGATGAGAGACGGCACTGATACCAGCGTTCAAAGGAACTTGTTAGAAGAAATTCCAATCTTCACTTATCGATAAGACGTCGCCCCCGGTGGAAAACTGCGCCGAAGTTGTTTCATGTCCGTCTGCTTTGCCCGTGTCGTCGTCACTTCAGAAGGGTTTTTGCCCCCCCCCACATAACAGAGTTTGTGTCAAATCTTTTTGATGTCGTTTCGGCATCTCTAGTAAACTGACGTTTCGTATTCGGTTTTATTCGTATTATTAAAGTGGTTCGGTCAGGATCGATATTGGAAATCTGCTATAAAATTTTTTTTTTTTTTTTTTAAATTGATTTCGTTTCATTAAATTATTATTATTATTATTATTAGTAGTAGTAGTAGTAGTAGTAGCAGTAGTAGTAGTAGTAGTTGATCGAATCTAATAATAATAAACCGATACAGAAGTATTTCTCTCTATGATATTACATATCTCCACCATTTCCTTTTATTAATACAATACAATAAAAAAAAAAAAAAAAAAATAAAATAATAATAAAATAAAATAAAATAAAATAAAAGACCAAAATATATTAAGAAATATATGCGTAACTCTACGATCTCTTTCGATCTAAATGAAAAAAAATAAAAAAAAAAAAAAAAAAAAAAATCACGAAGACGGGTAACCTTGGTAACCGACAGAGGAAATGTCGAAGTTTAGAATGGCAAAATTACGTGACTATCGCTCTTGTTCTCATGTTATTCAACAGATCGATGATCATTACTTGGCATCAGCCGAACAATGGCCGTGACGTAATAGCGTTAGGAAAATACCCGGGTATGACGCCACGGATAGTCAACAAAGACGTTCCGTTGGTTTGATTGGACGTTAGACAGAGTTCTGGTGGTCGATGACGTAATAACGTTAACTGGACGGGAGAGTGGTGGGGGGAGGGGTCTGTAAAGCGGACGACGCGTTCCGTCATGTCACATTTCCGATGTATTTAATCAGTGACTAATACAAATGATGTGATTCAACATGTTGTCATTGGTAACGATAACGAGACGTTATTTCCATTAATAATAAGAGAAAAAAAAACCGAACGATCAGTGATGAGAAATCAAGAATGTGTTTGTGTAAAATAATAATAATAATAATAATAATAATAATAATAATAATAATAATAATAATAATAATAATAAAATAAATAAATAAATAAATAATGGTAATGATAATAATGATAACGATGACAACAATAAACAAATAAATAAAACAGAGTTAAATTCGGAGACAGACAGTCGGCCGGATAGACAAGAAGAAACAATTACTTATGTTAATGTTGTTACTTATTTTAAAATTAATACATCTTGTCTTGACATTTGGTGAGTAGCCAAGTTTGAGGGCGTCTATAATCTATCCCGAAATAAAGAGAAAACTAAACACTGTATGAATATGAACCGTGTGCATAATTTATTACCGTTATTATTATTATTTTTATTATTATTATTATTATTATTATTATTATTATTATTATTATTATATTATTGTTGTTGTTGTTGTTGTAGTTGTTGTTATCATTATTGTTACTATTCTTGCTGTTGCTGTTGTTGTTGAAGTTGTAGTTAATATTATTGTTGTTGTTGTTGTTGTGTTGTTGATGTTGTAGTTGTTATCAGATTATTACTATTCTTGCTGTTGTTGTTGAGGTTGTAGTTATTATTATTATTATCATCATCATCATCATCGTCATTGCTGTTGTTGTTGAAGTTGTAGTTATTATTATTATTATTATTATTGTAGTCGTTGTTGTTAGTGTTGTTATTGTTTTATCGTTCTTAGGACGTAATCAAAAATAAAGAAACCACAGTAAAACAGGACGACATGACAGGACACCCCCCTCCCTCCACACCACACCCCCACACCCCCCCACACCCCCCACGTCTCGTTTCAAAAAAAAAAAAAAAAAAAAAAAGCTGTCGAACCCGCCGCCGCCATTACTGGGCTCTAAACTATTATTATCTTCGCTCGTATCTACCGTCGTTTCCATTTGCGACTGTCTGACAGACGCTTTAACATCTGAGACGAGACCTAATCGTCAGAGACTTTCTGTTTCTTCTACACGAAACTTAATTCTCCACCATCAGCGTCACCGTAATCAGATTTGGAAAAACGCTGTAATACGAAT
>CM022668.1:15808390-15810890 GCA_012295275.1 Chrysomallon squamiferum | reverse complement strand
GAAAAAGAAAAGAAAACGACTCAGTTTGGTTAACGTGGCGAATTGTGTCGTCATTAGAACCTGTGTCAGGAACGTACGTCTGTGTGTCTGTGTGTCTGTGTGTCTGTTTCAGCCATTAAGTTAAACATGAACACGCGAAAATTTGCTTGAAGGGCCAGTCGCGGGTGTGTTTCTTAGTTAATGTGACCCCACCAGTCTCTACCCACCACCCCCTTGAACTGACAACCCTTCCGGACCGGATTCAGAAACCATTCACTTCGGTAATTGTATAATTGTACATATTTACCACCGTCGACTCATCAGACAGCATGGGAAAATATTCGCATTTATAAAAAGAGCATCTTTGTAACCTTTTTGTTGCTGGCTCATAAATTATTACTTTTCGTCTGTGCGTCTGTGTGTCCCATACGTGACGTGTACGAAACCAAACATGTCAGAGTGCCTGGCGATTTCGTGCATTCTGCTGTTTGTTAGAACCGACTCGACATTCATATTTAATTCTTTGTGGAGTCCTTGCCTTCATTGTAAACAGTTACTTACCTTGGGGTTCACGGAGTGAAAACAGTCAATTATGCTTCTATGATAGGGCGGACAAGTTGCAGTTTGACACCATTGAATTCTAACGAGCAAAATCAATACCGTATTTCCCCAAACAAACGTCGTGTCCCACCTACATGGGAAACAGAACAAACTGACGAGTGATTGTACGGGTTAAAGGGGTAGAATTAGTCGGGTGCACGGTGATTCATGGAAGTGCAGTTTTTTGTAAAAGATCTCTCTTGAAAAAAAAAAGAAGAAGAAGAAAAAAATATATTTTGCATTTGTCGTTGTGTGAGATTTTGTGTGTAAGGATAAGAGAAAGCGAGTGAAAAATAAAGATACAATTATATACGAACTGACATACAGAGAAAGAGAGAGAGAGAGAGAGATAGAGAGAGAGAGAGAGAGAGAGAGAGAGAGAGAGAGAGAGAGAGAGAGAGAGAGAGAGAGATAGTCAGAGAGAGAGAGAGAGAGAGAGAGAGAGAGAGACTATTATTTTATATTTTAAACCGTATCCATTTACGTTTTATAATAATATCTTTTGATATTTGATTAAATGTTTTCAATTAATGATTTTCATCATAATCACCATCTTCTTGTTCTTCTTCGTCGTCTTATTATTATTATTATTATTATTATTATTATTATAAAACTAAGAATCAAGTCTTCAAATAAATCTACAAAATATACAAATGAGAGTTAAAACAGCAGCTGTGATGGCCGAGTGGTTAAGGCGTTGGACTTGAAATCCAATGGGATCTTCCCGCGCAGGTTCGAACCCTGCTCGCAGCGAATAATTTTTTTTATTTATTTTTTTTCATAATAATAATGTTAACAATAATTGTTTATTATTTATAATATTCTTTTTATTTTATTTTATTTTATTTTCTATATTTATTTAATTTGTTATGGTTTTGCTTCAATATTAATTACAATTTCAGTAGCGTATTCAAGATGTTGATTATTATTATCATTTATTCTTTATAGTAAAAAAAAAAAAATATATTTAATAATTTTATCTTTATATATATTTATTTATTCATTTTAACTATCCCTCTGTCTGTCTGTCTGTCTGTCTGTTTCTCTGTGTATCTTTCTATAATGTTACATAAAATGTTATTAAATATATTTTTTTTCATTATCTCTCGCACGCATTCAACAATCAATACTTTTTTTTTTTCTTTTTTAAAAAAAAAAAACAAAATAACAAAACAAAGAAATTGCTTTTAGCGAATGTTTTCGACAGATTTGATATTGAAAAAAAAAAAAAAAAAAATTAAAAAAAAATTATAATAAAAAAAAAAATCTCCACGTTCCACCCTCAGTTCCATTTCGGTCATGTCTGGGAATCGCCCTGGGCGTTTCCCCACTTCGACTGGACGGGCGAAACAATCGAGTTTGCCGCACCGTGTCACTTCACATCACGCGCAGGATGCGGGGTCGTGCACGCGCTGTCTCGTGCACGTGATCATTTCCGCGCCACCGAGCAAGCACTGAAGGGAACGTTAACAGTTTGAATTCGATATGACGTCTGCTTTAGACAGTGGTGGATGAACAGACAAGCAAAAAAAAAAAATGATATGAAATGAAAAGCGTAACAAAAAAAAAAAAAAATGGAAAAAGAAAAAAAGAAGAATTAAAAAATGAAAATGTATTTTGATTAAGGAGATAGAGCGAGAGAAAAGGATCGAAAGAGCAATCGGAATGCAAAACATCTGTCCCGCGAATTTGTTTGTTTTGAAATCGCAATACGGTTTATGTGCGGTGCTAAATTAAATAATAATTGCATAAACATTTGCAGAAGAGGAATAAAAGATATAGAAATGAAGAAGAAGAAGAAGAAAAAAAGATCATGAATTTATTAATATTATGTGCAGTGTTGGATAAAGTGATGAAATTGTTTGGTTTTTGAGAGCTTTTAGTTAGAATGTAAGTAACCGAGAAATCAAAATAAAATAAA
>CM022668.1:15780890-15803390 GCA_012295275.1 Chrysomallon squamiferum | reverse complement strand
ATAATAATAATAAATAATCAATTAATAAATAAATAAATAAATAAAAACAACGACAACAATAATTAATAAAGAAGAACAACACCAAATACAATAATAATAATAATAATAATAATAATAATAATAAATGAACAAAATTATTTTTAAAGCCAATGAGGACGAACTTGAAGAACAGAAATCAATTAGTGTCAACAATACCCGACTAACGCCATCCTAATTCACATTTTCAAACACCGGGATTAATTAGGTGTTAATTGATCTATAAATAGACTCATTAGCAAACGTCTGCGCAGACAAAAGACCTTGACCCCTGCCGACGTGTCACTCTGACGTCATGCTGGGGTTCGCACGGAAGCCGATAAGAGAGAACGAGAACACAAAGCCCAATTATCACGTCTTTTAACGAGATGTCCGATCTGACGCAAAATGGCGGCTAATCGCTAAGTTTTCTAACAGTTTGACTGGTGATCTGACATCGCTAAGTCTAATGTGGATCACACCTGATGGCGCGGTCTTTTGTGAGAAAAAAAACCAGTTAATGTATTGTTATTTTTTATACAGCCATTAACTATATCAGTTTTTGCGATAAAAATGTTAATTTTGAAACAACAGCAGCAAAATAACTAAGTAAGTAAGTAAGTAAGTAACTAAGTCAGTAAAATAAAAAAGCAAGTAAATAAATAAATAAATATATAGTAACAAGAACAACATCAACAACAATAATAATAACAAAAATAATAATTGGGTGAAGCAAGGATAATGACAAATATATTAGACAGACAGACTGAAAGACAGACAGACAGACTGGCAGGTACATACATGCACATGGACAGACAGACAGATGGCTTGTAGGTGGTTAGATAGGTAGTAGGCAGGTTAGTATATAAGTAAGTGAAGTAGATTTAGGTGTGTAGTAGATAGTCAGTAGGTAGGAACATGCAATTACCTGTAATTAATTAGATATCTATAAGTGAAAGACTAACAACATATTTATGTCGTCTGCTAATGAAGTATTAATAATAGTATTAGCTGTTTCTATAGAAACCATTCAACTTTTTCTATCCAACAGGATCAAGGCAGATATTTGCACACAATACTATTATAAAACAGAAAATTTGACATTAATCTGTTTACATTTCTTTTCTTCTGTTTTATTAAATTTTTTTTTTTTTTTTTCCATGTTTACCTGTACAATCATTATTCAACTGCTACTTAAACGAGTTTCTGAGCTGGCTAATAACCTTACAATACCCGAACACTAATCTTCTGACACGGTTAAGCACCCAGGTGAAATCTCGCAGCCACGAGACTTTGCGAGACTGGGCCTTATTCGCGTAACAACAACTTTGTTACGTAACGTCGGAGTTTCATTCGATTTAATACACCGTTCCGTCGACTCGCTCTAACTAAAGGACCTTTGTCCGCGATAGCCTATCTCGAGTTTATTAATCTTTAGGTCATTCGAATGCGGACACAATATTTTTCACTGGTCACACAATACTTACAGTGAACAGGCAGTGTTGTCGAGGATATACAAACGTAGATGTCATTCTGATACAAAGGTAGGCTTTAATAATTGTTTTAAAATATTCCTTTCTTTAGGCAATAACACGAATAAATAATAAATAATAAATAAATAAATGTACATATATATATATATATATATTTACTATAGTTCATTTCTTATATTAAAGTAATACACATATTCAAAAATAATAACTTAATAATAACTGATTACTGTAAAAAACATTCCTAAGTTATTTAGATTTTTCTGTCCTCCAAGTGTTATTGTAGACTTTTAAACATTAAATAATTTGTGTAAACCTGCATTGGAGAATAGTCTCTAAGAATGAAATCGTTTTTATTGTGTTAGTATACTGCCTGGAAATAAAAATAAACAAAAACGTCTTTATTGTTTATAAACATTTCAGTTAACTGTGGAAGCTGTCATGTATTGGAACTGATAAATTTCCTTCAAAGATTAGATGAATGATTTTATTTAAAAAAAAAAAATCTTGCAAGAAAAACTTTAAATATATTCTTTATGTTTATCTCCTATCAGTCTTCATATTTATATATTTATAACTGTCCTGAGATTTCTTTTGGTTTCTTTCTGAAAGCTTTTCTTTCGCACT
Source organism: Chrysomallon squamiferum (assembly GCA_012295275.1). Classification (NCBI taxonomy): domain Eukaryota; kingdom Metazoa; phylum Mollusca; class Gastropoda; order Neomphalida; family Peltospiridae; genus Chrysomallon; species Chrysomallon squamiferum. Next base: position 15,801,258 of record CM022668.1, on the reverse strand, counting down.
GTAACAGACATATCTCTGGATTCCGTTCATGTACGCCTTTCATGGCAACATCTTCTCACACTACAGTCCCAGCATGCCTTTCTAGGACACACCCTCTTGTTTCTCATGTTCAAGCACGCTTGTCGAGGACAGTCGCGGACTTCTGTCCAAGTTTGTGTTGTGTACGTATTCCTGGAAGTCTAAGGTTCAGACTTCTGTTCAATCATATTTATCATGATCACAGACTTTGACTCGTGTTAAAGCATGCTTGTCGTGGACACACTTTCTTGACCCTGTTCTGGACAGGTGTAATTATTCTGTGGGTTTTGGTGTTGAGAACTTCAACAAGTCTTAATCATTTATATCACAGAATCAGTATAATACCGTTTAACCATTCTGCTACAGTTGCAGTCATATTTTCGATAACAGCTATATGAAGCAAATAATAATAATAATAATAATAATAATAATAATAATAATAATAATAATAATAATAATAATAATAATAATAATAAATAAATAAATAAATAAATAAATAAATAAAATACATTTATAAAAAGGAAGAAAAGAGACTAAAATAAAAATTATGATTAGCTGTCAAACCTAATTCCGGAACACCAGGAAGTGTTTCAAAATAGAGTAATTTTCTCTTAGCACACAGCAGTTTTCTACTTACCTCCCTTACTTACTGTTACTCCTTGCTGCTTTCCATTTCCACCTACGTCACAGATACGGAAATTCCCCCCACCCCCCCCCCATCTACCTCGCGGACAGGCGCCTATACAGAGTACGATAGAAAACTAGCCACTTTGTTTTCATAAACGTCATATCTTCCTCCCCCCGGAACGTAATATCCCTCCACATTCACGCCCGATTCACCTCCCCCTCCCACTGTGTGCTTATGTTTTCGTTTGCGCCATGTTTATACGACATTGGCGCCAACCATTTAGCAGAACGTGCGGGAATCCCCGTGGGAGGGGTGGTGGGGGGCTCTGACACGTGTCTTTGGCTGTATACTGTTTCAAAAATTCCTGGTTTGTAGTTCCGTGCAGCGTAGTGTGTATGTAACAGTAACCTTCTTTGTATAGTTCTCTGTTTAATAAAATAACAGGAGTTAGTGTCAGATTTGTGGTGATGATGATGATGATGATGATGATGATGATGATCACTATGATCATGATCAACATCATATCGTCGCCATCATCATCATCGTTATCAGAGTGGTTTGTAGTAGTAGTGGTGTATTTGTAAACTAATTTAAGTAATAATAAAATATGACAGCATAAAAGTTTTTCGCGGTGCCTGGAAGCTTCCGTTTCTCTTTTTTTTGTGACGTCATTTCGTAGATAGAAATTTAAAACATCCTTAACAGAATCTTACACAACGAAAAAATAATCTGCCAACTGGAAAGGTGTAGTACCTAGCTTAATTTTAGTTTGTTAGAGGGAGAAGGCTTAATTTGGTTTGCTTACAAAACTGAGCTGATAGAGTCACTTGAACATGTACCTTTATGACTTAGTACTAACAATTTTAAACCGTAAACTTTGACCGTCGGTAAAGAGGATTAACAACTTAACAACAAACTTCTTGTTATCCGGGCTTAGAACATTGCGAACAAAAAATGAGAAAAATGTCGCTGTCATTAGGAGAACCGCATTCCTTCAAATTAGGTGTAACAAGGACCGCATCCAGGTTAAACATGAAAATAGTTTTATTAACCTGTTTTACTGCACAGAAAGCAGATATTTTATTTGGCTCAGTATACCGAAAGTTTTATCCAAAAAAAAAAATGACAGATGTAAAATGAGCCCCCAAAAATTTTCTTTTAATGTTTAGCACGAATAGCAAAAAAAAAAAAAAAAATAAAAAAAAAAAAAAAAAAAGAATAAAATAAAAAAAACAACAACAAAAACCAGTTCATTAATTTTATACTGTAATGTTAATATATAGAAACACAGAATACACATATATATATATATATATATGACGACAGCAGGAAAGCGTGTGTCTTTCAGTCTAAGTTTAACATTAAAACAAAATTCTAAGCAGAAACTCTCTGTTATAACACGGTGTTTATCTCTAGAATACATCGCCTACTCATTTTCGTTCAGTATTCAGAAAACAAGCCTAAGACAAAACTCGCCCCTTTTTATGCCTAACTTCAGCAAGAACTGAAAAATATGTATCGTACATTTTTATGTCGCAATCCAGTCTTTATCGATACAAAATTTTTGTACATTATTTTACTTCAGTATACGAAGACAAACAAAAGCGAACCATGTGTAACTTGTCTAAGTTTAGTTTAAAAGACCGAACAAGAATCTCATTGCTATAAGCATTATTTTTCTGTATAAACAGGAACAAGCCGTAATTTTTTTCGATCAGTATGCTTAACATTGCGCACGACACGAACATCACATTTTATGCCTGAGTTTATAATAACAACTGCAAAAAAAAAGACCACGCACGACATTTGTGCTTTAATCCGACGGTGTTTAGCTGTATATATATAATCTATACAATGACTAAACATTTTTTTTCGCTCAGTATACCGGAGACACCCGACTGCGACCGCCCTCTGGGTTATTAGCAAAATTTTCACGAAATATTTACCGAAACGAAAGAGGCGTCAAGACTCCCTCTGAACAGAGTAATCCGGGAAATGATCTGCCGACGGTTTTCAATAGAGAGGGTGAAGAGTAGCGACTGGTAATTGGCGCACAGGTAACAATGACTGCTCCCTCGGAAAGCGCGAAGCAGCGCGAGAGAACGAAAGACGCAATCCGCGGGCGGGGGGTGGGGGTGGAGGGGGAGGAGGAGAGGGGGGTGTCGATAACTGATAGCTGGGAAGCTACGTTTAGTCTCGAGTTCGAAGACAAACTGCTGGAGAGCGGAACTTGTGGGAGTGTTGACGTGAAAGCGTTAGGTAAAATTAACACGTGACAACGTCCGTTAGAAACACTGCCGCATCTTCAGACATTTTTATTTTATTTTTATTTTTATTTTTATTTATTTTATTTTTTTTTAATTCGTTTAGTGGAGGCGGGTAAGAATCTGCAATTTTAGTTTACTAAATAAAATATTTAATTTTTTATTTATTTTTTTATTTTTTTCCCGATTTTATGTCGTTGTAAATTAAACTCAAGAGATTATAAACTTTTTTTATATCTTCATTAGTGTTTTTTTCTTTCTTTCTTTCCTTTTTTTTTTTTTTCTTCTTTAATTTTTTCTTTCCTTCCTTTTTTTTTTCTTTTTTTTATTCTTTAATTTTTTTCTTCTTCTTTTTCTTTTTTTTTTTTTCTCTTAATGCCATATTCTTGTTTTTTTTCTTTGTAAAATATTTTAAATACTTTTTCTTTCTTCATTTTCCTCTGCATTATAGTGTTGTCCTTAAGGCCATTGTAAATGAAATACTAGATTCTCGTGCAGTTTTTGTTTTCGAAAGCCAGTTTGAAATTTTATTTTATTTTCTTTATAGCACCTTATTTCAAAGAACTTTGAAAACGCACAACGTATTAATTATATTTGAAACACAAACATCTTTAGTTTTATTTATTTATTTATTTATTTATTTATTTATTTATTTATTTATTTATTTATTTATTTATTTATTATTTATTTATTTATTTATTTAGTTAGTTAGTTAGTTAATAAATGAAAACCAAATTAAGATTGGGATAATACTTTATCATCGGTGAGGGTGGGTTGGCTGAATATTTTTGGCTTTAAATTAAAAATAACGATAAAAAATATTATCAGTGAAGATAACAAATAACATTTAAATTTTTTATTTAAATTAAATTGTGAACTAATGCGAATCTTTCACATATATTACTCTTGGTGAAATTGATATAAATTACAAAATCATTTTTCAAGTTTATCATTAATCTTGGTGTTAAATGGATTTTCAAATTAAATTTGTCTGTCTTTTTTTTTTTTTGAGAAAATTTATTAACAACAGATACATAATTTTTTTATTACTTTTAGAAATGTCTTTGATAGTATTATCTTGAAGATGAGTTTTAAGAATTTATTATATGTAAAAAGACCCAATGTATATAAATAAACAACACACACACACACACACACGCACAGTATATGATATAATCATAACGATGGTGATAATGATGATGACGATGATGGTGGTAATAATAATACATAGAATAATACAATAATGAGTATAATTATGTTGATGATGATGATAAAAAAAATAATAATAATAATAATAATAATAATAATAATAATAATAATAATAATAATAATACGAATAATAATAATAAAAGTAATGTGGATGATGATACTAAACATTATAGAAATAATAATGAAAATGATGATGATGTTGATGGTAATAATTATAGTATGCTTTAAATAATCATTTATCTATTTAATGTTAAAATAAACTATTTAAATCTGAATTTCATTATAAGATATAATCTGACAAACAGTGCAAAACATGAAGGAAAGAATAATGCAAATAATATTCATAAAGAAAAAAAAATGAATTTTAAAAAAGAGAAAGAAAGAAAGAAAAAAGAGCAACAAATAGATAAATAAATAAACAAATAAATAAATAAATAAATAAATAAATAAGGGAAACTGGAAAAATAATTAAAATTTGGTCATTTCAAATATGTTAGAGAACAAAAAAACAAACAAGAAAAAAATAACAAATAAATAAATAAATAAATAAATAAATAAATAAATAAATAAATAAATAAATAAATAAATGGAATAAAAAAGGAGGGAAAAAAAAAAAAAACATAAATATTTCTTTCTTTTTTTATTTGTTTTTAATTCCAAAATAAAATATATGGGAAATATATATTTTTTATTTTTTTATTTTTTATTTTTATTTTTTTTATTCTGCATCGTAGGAATTCAAAAAGACAAATATGAGTATGTAAGGTTATGTAAATATTTTATTAGCTTCATTATAATTTCGTCTGTTACAGAATGAATCTGGTTTTCAGTGGGTTTTTTTATTTGTATATTTAGTTACAAATGTGTACATTTAAAGTGCTTGTGTCTTGTTTTTATTATCAGAATTATGTTTTCATAAAAGAATTATTTTAACTTTGAAAATATAGATATTGTTATTCCTATATTTTGTACTGATCTGATTATTATCATTTTTATTACTGTTGTTATTATTATTATTATTATTACATTATTATTATTATTAAGGTTATTGTTATTATTATTATTACTGTTATTATTATTAATATTACTGTTATTATTTTATTATTATTATTACTATTATTATTTTATTGTTATTATTATTATTATTATTGGTTATTATTATTATTACTGTTATTATTACTGATATTATTTTATTGTTACTGTTATTCTTATTATTAGTATTATTATTATTATTATTATTATTATTATTATTATTATTATTATTATTATATCAGCTATTCTTACTCGTTCGCATGCATTCCAAAACACTATACAGACACACACGCACATACAAAATAATATACATTACAATATAAAATTAACTTAACAGTTGAAGATTATTCCCGCCGCAAATAGCAAATTTCGGCGTGTTTCTTTTTTTTTTTTTCTTTTCTTAAGACGTGTTAAAAGTGTATGTAGTCTTTTTCTTCTGTCGCACGTGTAAATATTGAACATGACTTAATGAGCCGGTGCCGTGACCCGTTCTTCGTCCCACACACACACACACACACACACAGAGAACATGACCACGTGACTAACGACAACAACAAACGCTATACCCCTCGGTGACAGGTTCTTCCCCTTTTTTAACCCTCACATTTCGTGATTTCTCTCTTTAGTTTAGCCCGAGGTAGCGTTTTTTTTTTTTTCTTTTTTCTTTTTCTTTTGGTACAGGTATATATGTACACAGTATTATGTTTTCCATTTTTCTACAACTTGTAATTCTTTTCATCGTTTTTTTTTTTTTTTTTTTTTTTTTTCGGCAAACAGTTTGATGACTTTGTCACCGTTTTTCCTTAGCTCGGGTTCCCAACCGCCGCGTTGTCGTGTTCAATTCAGAGTCGTTGGTTAAAAAGAAGCGATTATAACCTTCCCAACTAACTACAACACCCCCACCCCCACCCCCCCTTGTTCCTCCACGCTCGCAAACCGCCCGGCAAATGAATGAAAGGTTCTTATAAACGTGGGGGGGGAGGAGGAGGGGGCAGAAACCTGACAAACAAAAGAAATCTTTAGTACAGTAAATAGAACATTTTTTTTTTGATAACCAGACCCCGGTTTCACGCTGGGACATTCAGAGCTTTTTCTTTTTTTCTTTTTCACGGGTCTGTTCCAGTATTTGAACAAGACAAGAGAAACGTATTTTAATGAACCCCCAACGTCTTTTCAGCCGAGCCCTGCCGCCTGTAGTTACTTTCGCGAAGAGAGACGCCCTCCTACTTACTTGCTTGTTAGACAAACAAACACGTCTTGACAACAACATCCAGGGATGAAATATATTTTCTTCTATGTCTTTATTTTCAGATTACCGCCGGTCGCTCAGCGCTAAGCCGTGCCAAGTAGAAAGACGGAAAGAAGGAAGACCTCCGAAAGCTCCGCCCATGTCATGTAATTAGTCGTGTCGGCGATTTCATTGGCTGCCGCGTCTTCCACTACTGACGTTAGACATCACCCAGATTGCCCGTAATCTGTCTGCCAACTCATGTGAGACTCGGGGAAATGTGAGAAATAGATAAATGTATCGGGGAAGGAAGCAAAATTACCATCGCTGCTTTCAGAGAGAGAGAGAAAGAGAGAGAGTGAAGTCTTTGTGAACGGAGCTGGTACTTACGTGTTAACTTGAAAGTTATGTGACCATCGGCTACTACTGTCGATCTGTACAGGATACCATTACTGTGGTTCTTTATTTTTTTGATTCCTCCATAGATCGCGAAGCTCCCACCAGTTCGGAGGATTTTTATTTTTTGAATTCTTTCGTTGGAACACGACAACGTTCTGTGTGTTTGTGTGTGTTGTGGTTTTTTTAAACAGTGGTGATGATGATGAACATGAATGAAAAACCCGTTTCTTCGTTGTGGGGACGACGTCACCGACTGTAACAACGACAATGATCGACAATGGATTCAGACTACAAAAAGGGAAGTGTGTTTTCCCTAGATGAGGATTTTTTAATAAAAGACATTTAATTACTTCACAGACGTTTTATAATAATAATAATAATAATAATAAAACAAAACAACTAAACTAAACTAAAATAAAATAAAATAAACAAAACACTGGAAACATGAGTCAGCCGCGGAACTCGTGTACAGCGAGGCGAGTGCTGCTGTGCGTAGTGATCGCCACGCTGGCTGGATCAGCACTCGGCGGGGACCAGCAGAGGAAGTGCCAGGAGATCACCATTCCCATGTGCAAAGGAATCGGATACAACTACACGTACATGCCGAACCAGTTCAACCACGAAACCCAGGAGGAAGCCGGTTTGGAGGTTCACCAGTTCTGGCCGCTCGTTGAAATCCAGTGCTCTCCCGATCTGAAGTTCTTCCTGTGCAGCATGTACGCTCCTATCTGCGTCACCAACTACAAGAAGCCCCTGCCCGCCTGCCGGTCAGTCTGCGAGCGGGCCAAGGCCGGGTGCGCACCCTTAATGCGTCAGTACGGGTTCGCGTGGCCCGAGAGGATGGACTGCAAGCCCCTCCCCGAGTACGGGGACAAGGAATTTCTGTGCATGGACGCGAACACGACCGACCGACAGACCCCGTCGCCTTCGGGAAAGTACGGCGTTTCTACGGCGAGGCCCGGGGAGCCGGGCGTGGTCACGCAGACGAGAGGGCACGGGATCAAACACCCGATCGCCCCGGGGATCAAGCCCATCGAGGGTCACGGGATTCGACCGATACACGGCGGGCCTCTCAGGTCGACGGTGAAGAACTGCGTGTGCGGGTGTCTGCACCCCCTGGTGCCGATCTTACCCGAGTCGAGCGGCGAGTACAACCGAATATCGACGGGCGGGATTCTCAACTGCGCCATCAACTGCCACAGTCCGTACTTCGGACAGGACGAGAGGACTTTCGCCACGTTCTGGATCGGACTGTGGTCCATTCTGTGCTGCATTTCCACCTCGATGACGGTCAGCACCTTCTTCATCGACATGCAGCGGTTCAAGTACCCGGAGAGGCCCATCATCTTCCTCAGTGCGTGCTATTTCATGGTCAGCATCGGCTACATCATCCGCCTCATCATGGGACACGAACACGTCGCCTGCGACGGCAGCATGATCCGCTACGAGACGACGGGGCCGGCAGTGTGCACGGTGGTGTTCCTGCTCATCTACTTCTTCGGCATGGCGTCGTCCATATGGTGGGTGATCCTGTCGTTCACGTGGTTCCTCGCCGCGGGGTTGAAGTGGGGACAGGAGGCGATCGCCAGCTACTCGCAGTACTTCCACCTCGCCGCCTGGCTCATCCCCAGCGTCAAGAGCATCGCCGTGCTGGCCATGTCGTCGGTGGACGGCGACCCCATCGCCGGCATCTGCTACGTGGGCAACGAGAACCTGGAGAACCTGCGGGGCTTCGTGCTCGCCCCCTTGTTCGTGTACCTCATCATCGGCACGTCGTTCCTGCTCGCCGGCTTCGTGTCGCTGTTCCGCATCCGCAACGTCATCAAGCAGCAAGGGCGCGGCAAGACGGACAAGCTGGAGCGGCTCATGATCCGCATCGGCGTCTTCTCCGTCCTCTACACCGTGCCCGCGACCATCGTCATCGCGTGCTACTTCTACGAGCAGCACCTGCGACACAGGTGGGAGAGGACTCGGACCTGCCCGTGCCTCGGTGGTGGGGGGGAAGAGGCGGGGGCGGGAGGCGGTGGTGGGGGTGCCGTGCCGGACTACTCTGTGTTCATGTTAAAATATTTCATGTGTCTTGTGGTGGGAATCACGTCCGGGTTCTGGATTTGGACCGGGAAGACTGTGGATTCGTGGAAGAGACTGTTCAACGGGAAGCTGTGCGACAGACACTCGTACAGACACCCGAACCGCATGGCCAAGTACACGAATCCGTCGTACCAGGTGGCGAAGTCGCAACCACTCAGCCACGTCTGAGACAGTCCGGGTGGGGTGGGGTGGGGTGGGTGGGTGTTGTTTTTTTTGTGTGTTTCGAAGACTTAAAATACTCATAAATAAAAAATAATAATAATAATAATAAATTAAAAGAACAACAACAAAAAAACAACACAACAACAACATTCGTACAAGTGTTTATTCATAGTGGTAATTTACCCATAATGTTGTTTTTGTTTTTTTTGTTTTTTTAATTTTCTCTCTGTGTTGATGGTGCGCTCAAAACTAGTGTAAGAAATTACGAAAGACGATGGAAATTTGTTTTTAAAAAACAAAGAATTCGAAAGCTCAGAAGATCAGTTTTTTTTATTTTCATTCACGAGTGCTCAGGTATATTACGAAGGAAATATCGAAAAAACAACAAAAATAATAACAGAATCTTCTTCACACACAAAGATCTTGAAAGCTGAGAAAATGTTCGGAGATTTCTTTTGTGAGTGCCCAGATAGCAAAGAAGGAAATAACTAAAAACAACAGGAAACCTTAATGGAACCTTAAAAACAAAGAATTTCAAAATCTCAGGTCCATTTTCATTTTCCTTGATGAGAGAATCAGTCAGAAAAGATGGCGGATGTTCAAAATTACAAATAATGAACGGCTCATTAAAAAAAAAAAAAAATTATAATCATACAATGATGGCCATATATAAACCAACATAAATCCCCCCAAAAATACATAAATTTATTATTTATTTATTTCTGCAGTTCAGTGCACGGGTAGAAATGAAAAAAAAAGAAAAAAGAAAACAATTAACCAACAACAGCAAAAGAAGAAAAAACGTAACTGACATAATAATTAAAAAAAAGAAATCAACCTTTTGTTATAATCGCGTGGATTGTGTTAATACGTGGATAATCTTTCAGGATTTTCGAAGGATAAACACGAACGAAAGATGAATATTGGATGCCGTGAAGTGATGACGAATGTGGAAATCTACTCAAGCATGACAGTAGTGTTCATACAATTTGTTCATAATTCAACTGTTTTTTTTTTTTTTTTCTCGTCAAAATGGAGGACGCATTCAGTGCGACTTGGTACAAGCAAAATGATAACAGCGATAAAAAAAAAAAAAAAAAAAAACAAAAAAACAAAAACAATTTCAGTCAAAATCGCTAGATCTGTCTGTTAACCAGCCTTTTCATGAAAAATGGAAACATTTTTCAGAACAAACGGGTTTTATTATTTTCTTTAGGGATCTTTATTAACAATATTATAAAGAAAAGAAAAAAACAAACAACAACAAACAAACAAACAAACAAATATTTCATCCCTAAGAGAGAGCAACGCACTCACAATTACCATGGCAACGAAGATTTCGTAAACTATTATTGTTTTTGTATGTTGTAATGTAAATACGAATGTGTACAGTTTAACATAAAACCATTTGTAATGTTTATAAGTTTATTTAACATTCACTAAATCAGTTTTTTTGTTTTCTTCTTCTTTTTCAGTAAGAATGGATTCATAACAAAGAAAAGTTTAAAAAAAAAAAAAAAAAAAAAAGTTCAATGGGTGATAGAGACAATAAACAATATATGTATATATATTTTTTTTTTCTTTCTTTTAAATGTACAAAGACAATAATGAATAATAATAATGAATAATAATAATAATAATAATAATAATAATAATAATAATAATAATAATAACAATAATTCCATCTGTACTATCATGGGCGGATCTTTTCTTATTCTTTTTTTTTTTTTTTTTTTTTTTTTTCTTTAATCTATAGGGTCACTTCTTTTGTTTATAATTTAAATATCCTTGTACACATTTTAAAATATACTGGACAAGAACAGTACGTAATATTATTATTATGATGCCCCCCTCCCCCTCTAGATCCGCCCATGAATGTCTGCGTGTACTGTTGTTATAAAGACATATGTGAAGACGAATTTGCTTCTTTTTTTTTTTCATTGGTGTTCTCAAATTTCATGGATTACATTTACGTTATTTAATATAACCTGATGGGGGGGGTGTGTTTGATTATGGAGGGCATTTGGTGTAGGTGTCTCACCCAGATAATATGACACTGATGCACGCGTTTTTTTTCTTTTCCATTCTATTTATTTTATTTTATTTTATTTTAGTTTATTTTATTTTATTTGTTTGTTTATTTATTTATTATATTTTATTTTATTTTTATGTTTTATTTATTTTTTATTTATTTATTTATTTATTTATTTATTATATTTTATTTATTTATTTATGTATGTATTTATTATATTTTATTTATTTATTTATTTATTATTTTATTATTTATTTATTTATTTATTTATTTATTTATTTATTTATTTATGTATTTATTATATTTTATTTATTTATTTATTTATATATTTATTATATTTTATTTATTTATTTATTAATATATTTATTATATTTTATTTATTTTATTTATTTTTGTTTATTTTGTTATTTTGTTATTTTTGGGAAGAATACTAAACAAATAAATAAATACAAAATGAATCGTGGAGAGATAGACAGAGATTAAAAACTGAATTTAAAAAATAAGAAAATTATTGATAACAAACATGCATCTTAATCCAAATTTTAATTTTTTACACAAATCAATAATGTCATTAAAAAAATTAATATTTTATTTTTACTTTATTTTTTAAAGTATATTTTTACTACAGATTACAAGTAATAATAGTGGTTTTACCTAATGCACTATTAAATAACAGTTACCTTTTTAATGCTATTATTAAAACATAAATAATAAAGTTCTTTCTATTGTTATATTTAGATGTAATAAGAAAACAATCATTATAGATAAAAATAAATAAACAAACAAACAAACAAACAAAAAACAAACATAAATAAACAAATAAATAAATAATGCAAAAAGAAACAAACTGAAAAACAAACAATATATTTATTTATCCATTTAGTGTACTACTACTATAACGTAAATTAAAATATAAAACAAATAAATTTAGTCCTCAACTTTTAAAACACTGTCAAAGCACAACCTAACAAACGGTTATTACTGTTGCCGTTTTACATTTGAAGTAAAAGTTAACACGTAAAGTAACAATGTATTTATAACGTTCTATGATTTAACATACAGCCAAAGTGATAAATAACAAACGTATTTATATAATGTAAAACTTAATGTAATACACAGTTATAATGTTATATAGTCAGTATACTGGGAAGTGTAAAGAAATAAGTACTTATGTACTGATTTAACAGCGTAGAACAACAGTAAACGAATTGTTTTACCGTTGTACTTGAAGCCGAGATAGAAACACAATTTTCTTTGTTCTCAGAATAATTCTGAATCAGAGTGACTAAGAAAAGTGTAAATCAGAATCTGGTTTAAAAGTAAATGAAGTTTAATATTACTGACTTTGAGATAGTTGAATTTGAAGTTTAAAAATAGGTGAATTTTAATATATATAAAAAAAAGAAGATGAAGATAAATATTTTAAATATTATTTATTTTATTTTCAAATTTCATTTGTAATTGTAAATGATAGATTTTGTGAAGCTTGTTTGTTAAATGAAGAAATAAATAATAAAAAAGAAGATATAGAACTCAAGAAGGATGTCAGTATGAATAAAAATAAATAAATAAATAAATAAAATAATTAATAATAATAATAATAATAAATTAAAACTATTAATAAGAATAAATTAAAATAACATTATTTAGATTATTTTTCTAATCTTTGTAGTTATTATAGGACTTTGTTTTTATTTATTTATTTAAGTTCAATCAAGTTCAATAAAGATTCCTAATAATATATTGTAATAAAAACATTATTATTATTATTTTATTAAAAAGAATAAGGTGAAAGCAAATAAATAAATGAATACATTTATTTATTGTAATTGTTCTTTCTATGCAGTAAAGTAATTGTTAATTACATTGTTAAACTGGCAATATTCAGTAAAAAAAAAAAACATAAAACATTAAAAACAAATAAATAAAAAATTAGTAATAAAGCAGTGTCAGCATATTAAATTAGATTAAATATGTTTATAAATAATTTAAAAGAAAAAATGCAGATTAAAGAAATAAAGATAGGAAAAACAGAAAGAAAACGAATAAAAGTATATATTCATGCATATTCAGTATCTTTTAACTTTATTCTCTTTGTTACATTCCTATCATGATTCGTATTGTAACTGTTTATTTAAAGATCTACTGAATCAATCTGTTGGTATTATAAAACGTTACTCTTGCAGTGTAGACTACTGGTTTTTGATCCTTGAAAAATATTTGATAACAAGTAAAATATAATTTAGTGATACACGAAAATTCAAGCCTAGAAGATTATTGATCTTAAAATGCTTATTATTTATTTAGTTAATGTTAAATGGCAATGCAGATAATTAAAACTATTATATTTATAAATTGTATTGTCATATTATGGCACTGAAGGGTTTATGATGCACTATGAAGACATTTCAAATGAACTATAGAAATAATAATAATAATAATAATAATAATAATAATAATAATAATAATAATAATAATAATAATAATAATAATAAAATATTGATTGATGTTTGAAGACCACAAATCTCTCTCTCTCTCTCTCTCTCTCTCTCTCTCTCTCTCTCACACACACACACACACACACACACACAACAAAACTGTAATATAGAAAACGACATAAATCTACTTTTTTTTTAAAACTATTCAGTTTAAAATGAACTTAAAACTAAAATCTAAATCCGTATTTATTTATTTATTTACTTACTTACTTACTTACTTATATATTACATATAGATATCTAACAATTAACACAAATATCTATAAAAAAAAGAAGAAAAAAAAGAGAAGATTTTGCCAGAGTATTGTATCAATAAATGCATATTAGTCACGACCCGGGAAAAACAGAGATGTAATTTATAATTATTTTTTCATTACTTTACTACAGCGAACTGAAGCCACTGGCATATTTTATTTCACACTGGATTTAAAGTCGTGTTTATGTTAATACTTGCAGATGAAATGATATCAGTAAAGCGTGTTTTTATTTATTTTATTATTATTATTTGGTTTGGCAATACCAGGCTTTATCTTGATAGAATTATATATAACATACTGATTCATATGTCAATCCCAGCTTTACAGAATTTTTTTTTTTTTGTTGTTATTGTTGTTGTTGGATCTTTTTGTTTTGTTTTGTTTTATTTTATTTTATTTTATTTTATTTTATTTACTGACTTTTAGGTTACTTTTTTCATATAGTTTCAGGGTTGCTTATTACCTAACTTATAAATTTATTTATTTGTTTATTTATTTACAACTTGATTATATTTTTTCTTTAAATGTTTTCTAAGATTATTTCTCTTGTCTACATTATCTGTATGTTTTTTTTTTGTTGTTGTTGTTTTGTTTTTTAGCAGAACTTCTAAATGACAACAAAAATTATTTTAAAATTCTTATTAATCATAGATTTTATTTTATTTCCCACGAAACTTCTGTTACTAAAAATTTTGATATGAATTTTCACAAAATCTTAAATAACAAATTTTATTCATATAATAAAAGAATGCATATAATAATAAATCGTTATAGATTTTAAATAATTATATTCTGAAATCAGACAAATAATCTTTAAATATCTTCTAGTTAAGTAAATTAAAAATATAATATAAAAATATTTTAGCAAAAGTTCTGATTTGAATTTTTTAATTTCAGATTCTGATAAAAAAAAAAATGGTGTTTGAATATGACCTTCAGTTTATCATAAGCCAAGTTAAGATAAGGATACAAAAAATTATTTAACTTACAGTTTTGATAAGTTTTAACTTTCTGATATGTAATTTTACTTTAAGATAAGATTCTGAAATAAACTTTATTTGAAGATTATGATAAAAAATATTATTTAACTTCATGTTATGATACGAAGTTTTAATTTAAAATACATTCCTAAAAGAAAAGTGTGTGATATTGAAGTAAAGTTCTTTTTTAATTATTTTTGTTTATTTTTAACGTAAAATTTTATCACATTATGATAATTCTGAAGCTTTATTTTAAGATACATTTCTGATATTATTCTTGTTTTAATGAAGTTAATAAGAATTAATCTAAGTTTCTGGTCTAATGTTTAAACAAATCTGATATAAAATTTTATTTTTTTAAGATAAGTTTCTGATTTGAAATTTCTGTTTTAATATAAATTTTTGATACGACAGCTTTTAGATTTAAAATTTAAAATTAATCTGACAAAAGTTTTAACTTAAGATAACCGGATTTTTTTGATTTTTTCTTTTGTTTGTTTTTTCTTTTTTTCTTGAAACATTTTTTCAAATTTTTTTATTGTTCTTTAGTTGTTGTTTTTTTTACATATATTTTATTTACAAATTTTCTTCTCGATTTTTTTCTTTTCTTTTCTTTTTAATCTTTAAACATTTCTTTAGATTTTTTAGTTTTCTTTCCTTTTTATATTTTCTTTTATTTAATTTTTTTTTTATTTTTTCTTGATATATCGAGTGAAAATATAATTTCTTAATTGAACATATTCTTTTTAACATAACAACAACAATATCAAGAACAACAACAACAACAACAACAATAATAATAATAATATAATAATAATAATAATAATAATAATAATAATAATAATAATAATAATAAATAAATAAATAAACAAAATTTCATTTAAATGACCATAAATACTTCTACAACGACAACAACTACTACTACTACTTCTATCACTACTATTATATCCATTTCTACTAACAACAACAACAACCACAACAACAAAACCCACGTCATCTAAACAGAAACAAACAAAACGTAAACATCCCTTCGCCCTGGCTACTAAAATTTAATCTTCTCGAGCTAATAACTCTTCATACTAAACCAAACCAAACACAACTTCTTAAAGACTTTCAAAACATCAACGGGAAAACTTTCGCTTGTACCACCGAGTTAGACCGCTTTGTAGCAAGTGTCTTGGGAGATCAAGGGTTAACGTTTATCTGTTTCGTTAGCGTGGTTGAGACAGCTGCGCACTTACCTTTCTCTTTGTGATAAAACGTTTTTGTAGTTTTAGGGGCCGTTCCAGATTTAAGAGGGGCGGGGTTGTTCGCGACGCTGAACGACTTTTTAGATGAAATGAGATGCTGAATTATGACGAGGAGAAAGCAAGGCGGGATGAATAGGGGTGGGTTGTCCGGTGCACTCTCCCCCCCAGATCTGACATGATTTTTGTGTGGATTTTAATGAATGAGACCGCTTGTAACATGTTTTTTTTTTTTCTATAATAGTTTTTATTTTTTTTTTTAGTATAGATTTTTATAGTGCACATCTGAAGTAAAGTAATAAAAGTAAGAACAACAACAACATCAACAATAATAATATTAATAGCAACAACAACAACAACAACATCAACAATAATAATAATATTAATAGCAACAACTACAACAACAATAATAATAATAATAAATATAATAATAATAATAATAATAATAATAAATATATTACACATTTCTTTTTTTCTTTTCTTTTTTGAAAAATAATATTAACATAAACTCTGAATTAAAAAATATTACAATAATAATCATATTTTTTATTTTCTTCATAGTGAATAAATAAATTTAGTATATACATGAAAAATAGAAGAAGAAAAAAGAAAATCAATTAAAAATGAACACATTATGACATTTTATAGCTATATATATATATATATATAAATTTTAAATAAATATAAAGTACAAGAAGAAAATATTGATATTATTGCTTTGTTTTTGTTTTCTGAGTTTTTTGTTTGTTCTTTCAGTATTTAAATTTTTACTTCAAATATTTATTGCGTAATTTTGTCTCTTAATTTTATTTTACGTTATTTAATATCGTTTATGTATTTATTTATATTACTTAATAGATTATTTATTTATTTGTACTTTACAGTAAATTTCTTAATTATTATTATTTTAATTTAAAAAATAAATAAAAATAAACACTGCTCGTTCACTGAAGGATAAAGATTGTAATATCACAATTTA
This sequence comes from Chrysomallon squamiferum, assembly GCA_012295275.1. NCBI lineage: Eukaryota > Metazoa > Mollusca > Gastropoda > Neomphalida > Peltospiridae > Chrysomallon > Chrysomallon squamiferum. The sequence continues at coordinate 15,784,235 of CM022668.1, read as the reverse complement.
AAATCAAAATTAAATTCAGCTCATTTTTACAGAATCTATAAACTTGGGATAAGTCTAAACTACTAAAAGTTTACTTTCAAATTTATTTTCACATCTGCTGTTCATATAATTTTTAAAATACTATTTTCTACACCCGAGTTACATCTGTTACAAAAAAGGAAATAACAAAAAATGGAGCCTACATTGACGTTAACAACAAGAACAACAGCAGCAGCAATTATGACGACAATGAAAATGATTTGAATACAGAGAAACGCTTTGTAAAATTCAGTCTTTCCCAAAGTCATTGAAAATAATGATGTCTATTTATTTATTTAGTTAGTTAGTTAGTTAGTTAATTAGTTAGTTTGTTAGCTTTTCTTGTTCTTGTTGTCTTCACCTTCGTCTTCGTCTTCTTACTAGTACTGCTATTACCACCACCATCACGACTACTACTACTTCTACTACTTCTACTTTATTTATTTATATATTTACTTTTTGTTTTTTATATAAGCCAAGAGATAGTTTTGGAAGAGTTACAGGACAATCAGAAGATTCCTTTCAGTTACAAAACGGCAGTTTATTAAACTGAAACATGTAAAACACACACACATTCTAAACTTAGCGAGGCAAAAAGTCGCCTTTCTCCACCATCACCACCAAACAACACAAACGCAGGCATTCCGGTCAAAAACACAATCCTAAATTTGATTAATTTCTGACCTCGCTCTTATGAAAACAGGCTTATGATGTTCTCTCTCTCTCTCTCTCACTCAAAAGCCAAGAATGCACTTTGATAGTCAGTGAAGCGAGCGCTAAACCGAACTCTCTTCTCGGCTCGGACCAGCACGCAGTGTTTATACACGCCATGTGCTTTCCCAAACTCGCTCGCTAGCAAGGAAGGCTTATGTCGCTGTCATTATACAATTTCTTTATAGCTGACGTTATTCTGGGAGTTTCGCCAGAGGCACGGGCCCGGTGCAGTCTTTCAACAATACAGGGAAAAAGAAGTGGGGGGGGGGGCAAGAGAGAGAGAGAGAGAAAGAAAGAGAAAGAAATCGAACAGATTGTGAGGTTTCTTTTCGAGTATTAAGGTTTCGTAAAGAAAGAAAAAAAAAAAAAAAAAGTACCGGGTCACTTTCTGTCTGAATGCCATGACCCGAGACAGATAACAAACAAACAAAAAAACCCCATCCACTTTTAATTCAGTTTGTAGAGTATTTTTAATTGTTACGAAATTAAAAAAAGAAAAAGAAAATAAAAAGAGCGAGAAGAAGAAGAAAAAAAAGTATTTGTCTTTTTTTTTTAATTCTCTCGTGGAAAAACAACTGGTTTATTTCTCTTTAAAGATCGGAAAATTTCGTGACACTGAAAACGTGTTCTGATTTAAGCAAAACAAGACCTAATGAGACACTGTGCAAGTTTGTTGGGATTGGAGTAAAAATTCAATTATCTATTGTTCATAAGCTCCCTTATCCATTTGCTTTATGCAAATCGGAAGTAACTTTCCCTTCCGGCTGTCCACGTGACTCGGTCATAAGCTGAAGCCTGTTTTCGTAGTTTCTTATTTTCGGAAAGTTCTTTCATTCTGTTTTTTTTTTTTTTTCTTTTTTCTTCCTTTGTTTTTTTCGGTTTTTGTTTTCATTATTTGTTCAAGGGAATTACAAAAATTCCTTTCTAACGTTTTAAAAAAAAAAAAAAAAATAGCCAGAGAGACAAAGAGGGAGGGAGAGAGAGAGAGAGAGAGAGAGAGAGAGAGAGAGAGAGAGAGAGAGAGAGAGAGAGAGAGAGAGAGAGAGAGAGAGAGAGAGAGACAGAGAGAGGTGGGGAAGACGAAGAAAAAAGAAATAGAGAGAAACGACAACAAGAAAAGAGATAAACGTCGACAAGGTTTTACTAAAAGCAGAATCAAACGAACAAACACACACACATACACACACACGTGCAAACACATGATTACGCCAGCAACACGAAAACAGACGTATTAAGTAAACTGTTGTTGAAGATAGCAGACGTAGAGCTTTGGTGTTCAGTGGCTTTGTGTCTCCGAGCTGAGAATTACCTGCAGGTTCAACCCTTCTCAGTCCTTCTTTTAGTCTGTTTCCCATTCCAGCCATAGCTCCGTAACTGATTTATCAAAGTCTTTAAAATTTCACTTGGTAATAATAACTGGTAATAGTAATCTACACGTTATTATTGTTATAAACCTTAATAATAATTAATAATACATCTTGTTCTTTTCCTTTCTTTATTCATTCATTCATTCAGTTATCCATTCACTCCATCATGTATTAGTTCATTCATTCATTCATTCATTCATTCACTTGTCTGTTATTTTACTTACTGTTTCATGCGCTCATTCACATACTCATTTTTTTCTTTGTAATTTTTTTTTTTTTTTTCTTTTTTGTTTTGTTTGGTCATTACTTCAGTCATTCATTTATTCGATCTCCATCATCCATCCATTCATTCAGTATCTCCTTCCGTCCTTCCTTCCTTCCTTTCTTCCTTCATTCATTGGGTACATACCACTTTGTATATAGCTATTCTCAGTCCTAATTCATAGTTATTTAATCAAACATAAACGCAACTATCATATCAACCGGTAATGATACGCAAATTTTATACACATTTAAATAATAGATAGAAAATAAATACAACACATTTTTTTATTCTGCTGCTGTTATTCTGTTGGTTCATGTGTAAATTAAAGTTTACTGAAAAATCAGTCATGTGAATGGGTTTATAAATAAAAGAGTCTAAAATAAAAATATTTTAAGAAAAGAATTTTACAATAGTTTCGTCGATGAGTGAATTAAATTAGAAAACGTTTCTCTGTTAGAATAGAAACAGAATTATTATTGTTATTGTTACTACTACCTCTGCTACTACAACTACTACTACTACTACTACTACTATTTTTGTCAGCAGCAACATAATCATCATTATCATTATCACCATCATAGTTATCATCATTATGGTCAATACTGTTATCATTATCATCATCATTATCGTCGTCATCACTATTATTATTATAATTATTATTATTATAATTATTATTATTATTATTATTATTATTATTATTATGATTATTAGTTCTTCGAATTCATTTATTTCGAAAAACTGTCCGTGCATAAAAAATCCAATAGATCTAACATCGGTTTTCTTTTGTTCAACATTATTTTTGAAATGTTTTATTTAAAACTGTGACGTATTGAACTGACGGATCGATCAGAGTGAAACCAGAGTTTCCGATTCCTTTTTAAAAACGGTAAAATTATATCAACCTTTCACAAATATCAAATAAATGTTTCAAGCGTTATTCTTCGATGCTTCGCTGGTTTTGAAAGATTTTTGACATAATTA
>CM022668.1:15743390-15773390 GCA_012295275.1 Chrysomallon squamiferum | reverse complement strand
AGAGAGAGAAAAAGAGAGAGAAAGACGGAGAATAAAAGATAGAAAGAGAACGAGAGACGAAGAAGGAGAGAAAGAAAGAGAGAGAAAAAACGAGAGAGACAGAAAGGAAACGATAGCGAGACAGAGAGGGAAGATAGAGAGAAAGAGACGGAGAAAGAGAGAGAGCGAGAGAGAGAGAGAGAGAGAGAGAGAGAGAGAGAGAGAGAGAGAGAGAGAGAGAGAGAGAGAGAGAGAGAGAGAGAAGTAGAGAAAAAGAAACTAGCAGCATTCTCGTGAAGACACGTCAGAGCTTATTAAAGTGAAATTATTTCATCTTGCAAGATTCATTTAACCTCCCTGACCAGGAGGAATCCAATCTGAAAACAAAAAACGAACCGAGAGATTAATCATCGATTTTCACAAACGAATCACCTTCGAACACCTTTTCTTGTAATTGAATGAAAAATGACTCATCGCAGCTCTTCGGCCCTCTCTACCTGCAGGGACAAAACAAAATTGAATATGATTAAGAAGAAGAAGAAATTTAAAAAAAAAAAAAAAAAAAAAAAAAAAAAAAAAAAGGAAAATCGGAAGAAAACGCATCCAAGTAGAAAAGCGCGCGAAATGATAGCCCCGCCGTCTGCTTCAGTCTGTTCGCTCTAAAAGCATCCATTGCACGGAAAATGGCAGAAAAACACAGACTGCACCGCTCTGTGTTTGCGTTTCGCAAGGTGCCCGTGGTTTGTTCACTCCTCTCTCATCTGCGTGCATTTATTTTTGCAAGAAACTTTTTACGCTGGGTAAACAAATCTTTTCTCTAGGATCCAGCGGTTCTCGACTGTAAACCATGAGACCGCGCCGGAGTCGGACTGAAAAAATGTTTACAGGATAAAATGTTGGTCAAACAGTCGATGGAGAAATTGATATTGCCTCCCATTAGGAAGAAATTGACAGATTGCACAATTTGGACATCTATTAAGCGATGTTTCTGCAGAAACGAAAAGCTAACAAACTCGGTTATAGAAGCGAAACGGTTAGACCGAATTCACACAAGAGAAAGTTACAAAGATCGTCTGGCGGTGGAACGCGGTACTTAGCGGGAATCAATACGGTCTTTCAATTCCGCGGTGATTGCCAAGTCAGAAGCATTCTAAATTCTGCAGAATGCTTAGAAAAAGAAAAGAAAGAAAGAAAGAAAGAAAAAAAATTGAAAAAAAAAGAAAAGTAATATACTATTTTCTATTTGCTTTAGAAACGACATCAATAAGTTCTCAAATCAACATATGTTCTATAGATACTAGACAAAGTAGTGTTTGAATGTGTTCGTTTCAGAAATTTCAGTATTATTTTAATATGACTTGATTATTACTTTTTAAACCTCAATGTTCCGCTGCAGTTTTGGATTTTACTTTTTAATTTCATTTTTAACTTTGATAATTAGTTTGGTTTTTACAAAACCTTAATGTTTATTTTTATTTTTAATTATTTGATATTCTGTTGTAAGTTTCAAAAACCTTAGCACTAATTTTAATCATGTCTTTTGTAAAAAAAAAAAAAAAAAAAATAATAATAATAATAATAATAATAATAATAAGAAGAAGAAGAAGAAGAAGAAGAAGAAGAAGAAGAAGAAGAAAATAATAATAACAATAACAGCAACACCTGAACGGATTAATAACCATTTTTAAAATTAATGTTTAAACAAAATCACCAGGATTACATCACGAAATACTACTTTACTTCAATCATTACATTTCAGTGTCACTTTATCAACAAAGCTTTTTTTTTTCTTCTCCTTCGTCTTCTTCTTTATTTTATTTTTTTAACTCCTTTCACGAGAATTATATAATTTCTCTCTTCCACGTTCACGCACGATTTATTAATAAAAGTAAAACTTATTTCCTTCCAGTCTCGTTCATGTAGGTGGCGCTACTTCCGGGCCCGCACGAGCCCAATAAACGCCAGCCATTTTGACAAATCTGTATAAATCAGGCCGTAAATTGCCCGTGACACCTCGCATTTCTCGACAATTAAATCCATCACAGCGCCGGTTCGTAAACCATAGCGAGAAACGTGTTTGATTTGCAGTTCGCAGACGCAAAGCCCACACGAGTATTCCCCGAAGTCAATAAAACGCTCGTAAAAATGGCGAGCGATCGTGTGGCGTCGGCATACCTCGGATTATTCCGGCGGTTTCGAGTTTCGAGCCGAATAAAGGCGGCGCAGAGGAAACTGCTGCAGCCCGATGATGTTGTCTGTCTGTCTGTTTGTCTGTTTGTCTGTTTGTTTGTCTGTTTGTTTGTCTGTTTGTTTGTTTATTTGTGTATTTGTTTGTTTGTTTATTTAGAGATATTTATTTAATATATTATTATTATTATTATTATTATTATTTTTGTTTTTTTTTTTTTGCGTGGGTTATCATTTTTATTATTATTTTTATTATTTTTGTTTATAGTAAAGTTTTAGAAGAATTAAATTAAGATATGAAGCGCAAAAAGTATCAATTACACACAAGAAAGCAATCTAACACACTAACAACAACTACATCACCGCCATCACCATTATTACTACAACTACTACCACCATCACCATAAGTTTTATTACTACTACTACCACCACCACTGCTACACATACTATTACTGCTGCTACTACTACTTCTACTACTACTACTACTACTATTACTGTTACTAGTGTAGTAGTAGTATTACCACCACCACTACTACTAGTACTACTACTATCACTATTACCATTATCGTTTCCAGTACTATTAATACTGCTGTATCTCTATGCTACTCTACTACTACTAATGCTAACACTATTGTTACAACTACTACTACTACTTTCACTACTATTAATATTACAATCTGAATGCTACAACTACATCAACAATCACAACTATTAAAACTGCTGTTACTAAAGTTCGTTCACCTACTACTGTTATTATTTCCACGATAAGTAAACAACAAACAAACAAACAAAAAGAAACAAGTACACAAACAAACAAAACCACAAGAAACAAAATAACAAACAAACAAACAAACAAAAACAAACAAATTCACAAACAAACAAATATACAACAACAAAAAGAAGAAATAAACAGACAAACAAAAAAATCTCTCTGTATTGGTGACAAAACAATAAACCAAATGGCTACAGGAACCATATTGTCTTTCACGTTTTCTTATAAATTGCTTCCAAACAGAACATAAAGTTATATTAACGGTCCCACAAATCTTGCACAAATTTTTATTTGTTGCTTTGATTTGAATAAATAATTTAATTAATATTCAAATAGTTATTCATCGCTCAGAAACTTGAAACTGATTCTTGGTGTTAAAATTCAGTTCTGCCATTGCCATAAGACTGGCCAGAGATCATAAATTTATATTTACTATTTTGTTCTGACATCAGTTTGTTCAAAAATAGCTATCATATGTGACTCACACGTTCAAATGAATTGTTCATGAGTCAAAAAGAAAGGTTTATGCTAGGGTTCGGTTATTAATGTTTATTTTATGTTTAAAGTTATTAATATTATTTTTGTGTTTTTATGTTGAGTTTTAATGTTTATATATTAAGAGAGAGATGGAGAGAGAGAGAGAGAGAGAGTAAGAGAGAGAGAGAGACTGACTGAGAGAGAGAGAGAGAGAGAGAGACAGACAGACAGAGAGAGAGAGAGAGAGAGAGAGAGAGAGAGAGAGAGAGAGAGAGAGAGAGAGAGAGAGAGAGAGAGAGAGAGAGAGAGAGAGAGAGAGAGAGAGAGAGAGAATGAATAGCGTCTGCCTTGCGTGTGTTGGTATACGTGTGTATGCGTATGTATCACGTTCTTCTTTTTTTGTCATTTATTTGTGCCAATGGGGTTACATTTGAACACACCTTGAAATAAATGACAATTACGTTTCTTAGTCATATTTTATTCAAACTGAATATTTAAGCTGTACGCATCTGAAATCCCAACACAGCAGACCACGAGTCTTTCTGAGCCAAAATGTCTTCCTTTTTCAAAAGGTTGTCAGTATATCATTTTGTTGAATTATTTCTCTCTCTACACACACACACACAGTGACGATTTTCAAGCTCTGTGAACTTCAGATAAAGACGTTATTTACACAGAGAGAAGATCACACGACATAACCCAGTCTCAAGCGGGCACCGTCGAAAAATCACAACACGGTGGTCATAATTAGCAAGAGTTTTTGTTGGTTTTTCCTCCTTCGGCACGGCGCACCAATCACAAAGGCCCATTTGTTACAAAGACGGAACTCTTCTTTCTTTTTTTTCTTTTTTTTTTTCTTCATCTTTTTTTTTTTTTTTTTTTTTTTTTTTTTTCACCCTCACAGAGCTACAAGCTAAGTGGGACTTCTTTTTGCTGCGCTCTTTTGTTCCTTATCGTGCCGTCTTTTGTCCTGCCGCACTACTTCCTTTGTTCATGCGCACAATGCTACAACAGGAGAGCAAATTTGTGTACAAAATTCCTTTTTGTTCGTGTCATTTGCACACCGGGGTACGAGCGCTCCTCGTATCACTCGCTCTGATATCTCGACACTGAAAATTCGCTCTAATTATGCCAAAGTTCGCAGAGTTTTTCTTTGTGTCCTCCTGATACACACAGCTGAACGAGAAGAGAGAGAGAGAGTGAGTGAGAGAGAGAGAGAGAGAGAGAGAGAGAGAGATGATGATGATGATGATGATGATGATGATGCTACAAACCAGTAGTGAAACAACAACCATGTCAAAGTTTTATAAAGTTTTATAATATGAAGAAATATTTCATACAGGTAAAAGGTAAAATCTAAGCCAAAATGACAAATACTTTCACCGTTGAATGAATTTATATGTAGCAGATCGGGAAAACAGAGTTATAACAAATTAATTTTTGAAAAGTGATGATGATAATAATGACGATGGTGATGATAATGATGATGATGACGATGATAATAATAAATTAAAATAATAATAATGATAACAACAACAGCACAAAGTAATCTCTGTATATTGTAAGTTCACTTTATTTATTTGTTTGTTTGTTTGTTTGTTTGTTTGTTTGTTTGTTTACTATTATTACTCTTCCTCATAATGTAAGCTACAATTATACGTTATATACAGACGGAACTTGATGATTAAATCCGAACAGGCAAGTGACGTCAACAATCGTTATTACGTCATCAAAGACTAATTTATTGGGGTTTTCGCTTTCTGTATGTGAAGGTATGTATCTTTTGTTTTAAGTCATAATTAGATAAGAAAAATCACTACAACTACTACAACAACAACAACAACTACTACTACTACTACTACTACTACTACACTTGCTTCTTTTATGTTATTGTTGTTTGCAATAGTAGTATAATGTTGGCAGTAGTTGTAGCTGTTGTGCTGGTGGTGCTAGCTGTAGTAGTAGTAATAGTAGCAGTAGTAGTGATACTATTTTCATATTAATTTCTTTTTTATTACAAATATTACACACTATAATACAATGCAGAAAATTGTTAACGTTGGAATAAGAAATAACAACAACAACAATAAATAAATAAGTAAATAGTAACAAAACAAAAACAATAACAATAAGACAACAACAACAAATACACACACACACACATACACACACACAGACACACAGACACACACACACACCGTTCTAAAATAATAATTCATACTCTGTAAACCGAGGGAGCAGGGAAAAACGATATTCGTATTAGAGGTAACCCGTTGCGTTCAGTGTTTACGTAGAGCAAACGAGTTTGGCGCGGCCTATCATTTCTGAAACGTTTTGCTAATGAGGTGGGCGTGGCCTCCTGTCAAACGAAACGTCAGCAATTTGTCAATACGCCCCCCTGCGGAGCAGATGTATCGCAGCCCGCGTTTTCTGTTTCAGTCATCAATTTTGTGGATCTTCGTCTGCAAATTTTTTTTTTTTTTTTTTTTTTTCTTTGAATTAGATTCGTTAAATGTGGATTTATCCTTTAGCTGTTAATATAAATGATTGTATGTATTTGTTAACAATACAGCGAAGAACGAAGGGAACGAAATAAATTGAAATAGTTATTAAGAATAATTAAAGCAATTTGATAAATAAATTAGGAAAAAAAAATAAGCGTTCATTGAATCTTTTTTTTTGGTTTACATTTTAAATACAAATAATTCAGCATTTTTATTTCTTCTTCTTCTTCTTCTTCTTCTTACTATTATTATTGTTATTGCTGTTGTTATTATTATTATTATTATTATTATTATTATTATTATTATTATTATTTGAACATGGTAGCGCTAGTAGTAATAATAGCTACACTAGTAGTAGTGAAGTAGTTGTAGTAGTACTAGCAGTAGCAGTAGTAGTAGCTGTAAGCAGTCAGAGGATCAAATATAAATAAAATTTCTCTATACTTAATGAGAAATTATTTTCAAAGAAATTTAAAAAAATAACATTTTAATAAAAGTGACATATTTTAAAATTCAGAATAAAACAATTAATTTCAATAATAATTACTACAACATCCCAGTATCAAATTAATAACTGTTGTAGTAGTAGTAGGAGATGTCGTAATAACATTAGCATTGACAGTGGCAAACCGCAGCACCAGTGATGATGATGATAATATATTAATGATAATAATATTGATGATAATAAAATAGTGATGATAAAATGAGATTATAATAAAATAAAACTATAGTGATTACGAACATGATAACAATTTTTAATGGTGAAATTATGATGATTATGATGATAAAATAAATAAATAAATAAATATACATTTTCATATATATGTATATGAAAGCGTTCATAAAGCAAACCTAACAAACTAAATTAGGACTGAGCCGATGACGTAATCGGGGTAAGTAAGGTTTAGTGTCAAAACACATTCATTACATAGCAACCCACTTTCCCTGTGTCACGTGCTCTTATAGATTAGGATTTTTATTAATGAGCCTCGTTATGAAACCTTCGTGCACGCGTTATTGGAGTCACGTGACGTAATACTAACCAAAATCGTGTTGCAAGTATTGAAACTTCTTTTGCTAAAGCCGCAAAATTACCGTATTTATGTTAATCAGTGCCGGCTAAGTATTGTTACATAGACGCTTTGTAAATATTGGGGAAAAATAACATAGCTAAACGTAGGCATTGTAAGTATATTGTAAACATAAGGAATGCATTAGGTCTAATTAAATGTTGTAAACATGATAAACTCTTGTATCCTTTTATTCAGGGATATTATTATTATTTTTTTTTTTTTTATTTTTTTTTTAACTTTATTCTTTTCTTTCTCTAATTTTCTTTCCTTCTTTCTTATTTATTTATTTATTTATTTATTACAGTTACTATTTTTATTCTTAGTTATTATTTTAAATTTTTTATTTCAGTTTTATTGAGTTTCTTCTGATACGTATATGTGTGTGTATATATATATATATATATATATATATATATATATATAGACACACATACATATCACTATGATCATCTTTTTTTTTATTATCATCAACACTAGTGATATTGGCACTATTACTACTACTACTATTGTAATAATAGTAGTAGCAGTAATAATAATAATATAATAATATAATAATAATAATAACAGAGAAAGACAAGAAAAATACAAAGATATCAGATGACCCCTGTATGTTTATCAGTTACTGGTGATCAAAAAATAGAAAAAAAAAGAAAACAAATGAACACAAAATTCTAATTTAAAAACCAAACAAACAAGATTACAACGATTTCAAAGACCAAATGTCAAAAATAATGCTATTTGTCGCAAATTGGATTAAAGATTTCTAATACTTCACGTAATTTGTAAATTAATTAAGGTATAAAAATGATAATAAATAAGGTTAGAGAACAAAATCTCGTTTCAAACGAGAGTTTGACACCAGCAATCCTATTAGATTCTTATTTTGCAAAAAAATACCTTTTTAAAAAAAATGTTATCAAGCTATATAATATCGGCTAAACTAATTCATTTATTTACATGTATGTTTGCTTTACGTTTTCACTTATAGTTTTTATTTGAGGTTTTATGGTTTCGTCTTTATTTATTTATTTATTTATTTATTTTTTATTTTTTGAAAACTATTTTTATTCTTAAATTTATATGTATATTTTATTTGTTTGCTGATTATTTTATTTTTATTGCATATTTATTTATTTTCTTATTTATTTGTTTATTTGTTCATTCTTCTTCTTCTTCTTCTTCTTCTTCTTCTTATTATTATTATTATTATTATTATTATTATTATTATTATTATTATTATCCCTGCTATTGTTTTATATTTATCTTTATTTTCATTTTCTTATTGTTGGTGTTGTTTGTTGTTGTTTTTTTAGTTGTTTTTTGTTTTTGATTTTTTGTTTTTTAATTTATTATTTTACTTGATTCTGTATTTTTTGTTGTTGTTTTATTATTTATTTAATTTGATTGGTATATTTATTTATTGAATTATATTATTATTATTGTTATTATTATTATTATTAATTTAAAAATAAAATTATTATTATTATTGTTGTTGTTATTATCATTATCATTATCATTTATCATTATTATTATTATTATTATTATTATTATTATTATTATTATTATTATTATTATTTAATCATCATACTTGTTAAATATTTTTAGTCTTTATTTATTTATTCAAATCGTCTGTTTGGTTTGCAAAACATCTAAAACCATTGCTCTTTCGTAAATATCTTAATGTTAATTTTTTTTTATAATAACAGTAGTAGTAGCAGCAGTGGTAGTAGTAATAGTAGTAGTAGTAGTAGTAGTACAGTGGTTTGGGCAGTAGTAGTAGTAGTTGTAGTAGTAAAATATGAACTAAATTTTTGAATTTTTTTAAAAATATAAACTCAAATTTCGAAACGTCCTCCTTACTCTCCCCTTTCATTATCGCCCCCCCCCCTCCTCCTCCTTAAGACACACGAGACTTGCCCCACGGTGCTGTCATTAAGTTGCTGGGAATGTTGTTATAGTGAAAAACACAAAGATACAAATAGTTTTCCGCCTCTTAAAGGCCTTAAAGACCGAGCATAGTTCGTTTGTGAATAGAGGGCTAGTCATCCGTAAGCCGTAATCTTCTTAAGTTGGCCTCTCTGTACAGCCCAGTTGAGTTCGTTAATCGTCTACATTTACAGAAACTGTGACTACGTCAATGACCGTTCCACGAGTTCCGTTATTGTGCTGTTGCTAGAAATATAAACACACATACACACACACAAAGACAGACGCACAGACACACGCGCGCACGCACGTACGCACACACACATATGGTGATGACCAAAAAGGTAAAAAAGAAGTGTAAAATAGTAATGCTGAAAATAATGATGATAATGATAACGAGGACAACTAACATAAACGATATAATAATAATAATAATAATAATAATAATAATAATAATAATAATAATAATAATAACAACAACAACAACGATAATAAAATGTATACATGCATTTTTAAAACTGTATGAATGAGAAATGACTAATTTGTTTAAACAACAATTTCTTATAAAACATTTCACTCCAGTACTCTATTTAAAAACTCCGTACTAAGCAAAAATCTATTTTTATAATAATACGTCACAAGACACGCACTTTAATCTTACTGACGTAATATCCATGGTAACAGGGAATTCCTTGGTTAATTACAGGTCCCAGCATACACTGCAAGTACTTTGAACACTTTAATCTGCTGTATTACATAAAAGTAATTACTGAGCTGATGATAAACGTAAATTATTATTAAAAAAAAACATAAAAAAATAAACTTTCCAAGGTTTCCTCAAATAAGTTGTTAAGAACAACTTGACAGAAAAAAAAAAAAAAAAAAAAAAAAAAAAAAAAAAAGTTCTCAGTTAACTTAAATAAACAAAGACGTGTCTACAATTTCCCTGTTGTGTTTTGAACAGTTTATTATTATTATTATTATTATTATTATTATTATTATTATTATTATTATTATTATTTTTATTTTTATTTTTATTATTATTATTATTATCATCATTTTGTACTTCAGTTGTTAGTATGTTATTTTATTTGTACGTACTATCTTATGTGAAAACAGACACACACACAGACACACACACACACAGACACACACACAGACAGACAGAAACACACACACACACACATACAGTTACTGACTTTATTTTATATAGGCTAAATGATTTAACCAACCTTGATTTTTAATTAAATAAATAAATAAATAAATAAATAAATAAATAGGTAAATAGATACAGACAGACAGAGAGACAGACAGACATACAGACAGACAGACAGATTGGTAAAAGAAAGAAAAACCTATTTTTTAAATGAACAACAAGAGTTATAATAATACCAATGACAACAATATTAATAAAAATAAAGAAAGAGAGATTTTTTTTTTTTTAAATTTGATATGCTACGCTCAAAAAAAAAAAAAAAAAAAAAAAAGAATGGGGTTTGTTTTACTCTCAGATATAATATTATCATTTTTAATTACAAATGTCGCAGAGAAAAAAAAGAAAAAAAAAACAACAACAGCTAAACATTTTTAAAAAAAATGAAGAAAATATAAAGTATAATAACAACGATCAGAAAGGTAAACAGAAAGACGCACGCACACACACACATACACACCTACATACACAAATACACGCATACAAACTTTCAGACCTAAACACACTTACAAACACACATACACACACACAAACAGACACACACTCAATGCAATGATGTCTACAAAAATGACAGCCGCTCGTATGGCTTCTGTAAAGAAAAAAAACAACGAGAATACCGCGAAGAAAACTCCCATCGCTTGTACCTGATTACAAGATACGCCGCTAAACTGACATGCCCTTTTGCCTCCTCTTAAATTCGCAGTTCTGTATATATATTTTGATAGCTGAAAAGTTTTTCTTGTCTTAATTCTTCGACTATCGTGTTTACGCGTGAAAAAAAAAAACCGTACGTGCAGGTGCTTTGTTTATTTTTATACCCGCCGCCATGATGGATTGCCGTAACTCGATACAGATGTCGCAAATTCGCTAATTTTGCGAAAAACGTTACATATTGCGGCTGTTGGGGTAAGGGCGAGAGGAGTTTTTTCTTCTTCTTTTTTTCTTTTTTTCAGTGCGAATAACAATAATCGATAATGATGGTTTATTTTGTCTGAAAAGTCAAATCGAGGCTAGGTTTTGTTTGATCTGCGGACCGGACCACATGCACGGGCCCGATACACGATTTTTATCTCGGTTGAGAACCATCTGTTGAATTCGAATAAACAAAAATACAAAAAGTGTCGGGAGTGGGGATACGAACACGACGGGTGCACGTGGAGAGACGGGGGTATATCTGTAGGTGAAGCGGGGGGGGATGATGACGACTTCGCAGGGGAAACAATGGCTGTTGAAATCTGAAAACTTCTTTTCCTGACTTTTGAGTAAGACTTGAAAACTTGTTACAAGAAAATCGAAAAGAAGATAGAGAGAGAGAGAAAGAGAGAGAGAGAGAGAGAGAGAGAGAGAGAGAGAGAGAGAGAGAGAGAGAGAGAGAGAGAGAGAGAGAGAGAGCTATGAAAATGTTACTAGTTCCATTAAAAAGAAGATAATATGGAATATTAATAGAAAAGAAATATTATTTGTAATGGAAAAATTAATATAAAAATAATATAAAAATATATAAAAAATAATATAAAAATAATATAAAAATAAAATAAAAATAATAAAAAAATAAAAATTTTACATATTCTATTTGTAATGATAAAAAGAATAAACATATGTTACCAATTGTTCTTGTAACGGAAAAAATAATTAAATATATTACTAATACTTTTTGTAAAAAGTAAAAGATAAATACATATTACAGATACTACTTCTAACAGTAAAAATAAATATATGTTTCAGGTACTATTTATAACGATACAAATATGCCACATATTGTATTTCTAACGGCGAAAATAATAAAGATAATGTGACTGACATCATTTCTCTGTAGGGGAAAAAAAATGAATGTAAAAGATACTTCTTGTAAATGGCTAAAAGAAAAAAAAAAAGTAAAATATTTTCCAATGACTAATTCTTTAACGGTGCCATATTGTTTCCTTTCTCGTTGCTTACAACATAAAATCAATTATCTTGCTTTTGGAAAGCAGAAGTCTTTGAAATTCACTTTCCTTCGTATTTTGTAATTTTTTTCCCCTTGAAAATCTTATTTCCACCTCTTTGATTTCGTCGTCTTCAATATCACGCCATGCTAGTTTGACGTTGGAGTCGTCTTTGATGTCGCTAGTCGCTGTAATTTCCTGAAGGATGAAGTCTTTATTTGTCACGTCGGAACTATCTTTGACAATCTACGTCGTAATCAGTCGTGTGTGTGTGTGTGTGTGTGTGTGTGTGTGTGTGTGTGTGTGTAGAGTTATTTCCCTTACAGATTAGAAAATAAGAAGCATGGGTAAAAAAAAAAATGAAGAAGAAAAAAGAGTAAAAAAAAAAAAAATAATAAAAAAAAAAAAAACGCTGAAAAGAAAACTAATGAAACACAACAGGTAATAGTCAAGAAGACATTTCTTTCTTATTTTTCATTTCTTTTTTTCCTTTTTTCTTCTTTTTTTTTTCTTTTTTCCTTTTTTTCATATTCCTTTTTATATATATTTTTATATATTTTTTCTTGTTTTTTATTATCAAAGATTTTTTTTCTTCTTCTTCTTCTTCTTTTATATCTTTATCTGTGGAAGGCTGATCCTTTGCAAATGTCAATAGAAACAGACTTTCTTGAAATCTGACGGAAGGAAATACGTAATCTCCGTATAAGACACCGGATCAGCATATTCATAGAGTGATAATAAGCAAAAGAGACGTACAAGTTTACGTCGCAGAAATGCTAAGAGCTGAAGACAGCTGTAAACTAAAAAAAAAATTCGAAAATTCGAATTTTCACTTCGCCAACTCTGCTTCGAAATTTGATTCATTCAAGACATTTACAAGGTGCTCTAAAATAAATAAACTAAAATTAGCTTGTGATTATACGGACAATTAGCTTAATAATTTTTTTTTATACTTCCAAGTGTGAGAAGGTGTGTGTGTGTGTGTTTTCAAAGCGCGCGCGCGTGTGTGTGTGTTTGTGAATTTGCGTGTGGGTGTTTGTATTATATATGAAGACTTCATTTACAAACAGACTTACAGACCTCAATAACTATGACCTGGAGAGTTAAAATTAAATCCTGGATTATATATATAGATCTATTCAGGTTTCGAACTGTTAGTTAAATGATCTATAAACCAATAGATCAGTCGTCGACTGTAAAATTTAAAAAGATAAAACTGTGTAGGCGACATTTTGGTTTCAGGATACGAAAATTTCAAATTTATAAATAGATGACGTTTTGTACTCTGAATATAACAGTGTTTTCGGTGTTTTTATATAAAACCTCTGACGATAACAGTCTGTAGAAAACAACACAGTATTTCCCAAACCGCGACGCATATGTACGAAATATCGGTGACTCGTTATACCAGGCTAATATTATTCACTAAAGATAATGTTTTTGGTTAGCAAGAAGAATAATATGCACATTTATTAACTTCATTCTGGGTTATTATTATTATTATTATTATTATCATCATTATTATCATCATCATCATCATCATCATCATTATCATCATCATCATCATCATCATCATCATCATCATCATCATTATCATTATCATTATTAATTTGGTTTCGTTGTTTGCTTACTTGTTTGAGAAAATCAATATAAATGTTTAAACGAAACATATTTAGACTATAATTATTATTATTATTATATCTTTCTGCATTCGGTCAAGAAATATTTCTTTTTATGTTTAATTAATTATACTTTTATCCTTCTGTGCGCCAAATTATATAGCTGTAAGTTATAACGTTAGAAATATCGGTAGAAATCTCACCGTTTAAGAATTGTATTCATTCTAGAAGTTTCCATGTCTATCTGATCTTTAACTGCAAAGACAGAAACCATCAGAAATGGTAAGACATCTGACGTACATGTTTATGACGTCATAACATTTTTTTTTTTTTTTTTTACAACAACGCCTTTACCCTAGTTTAAAACAGCATCATAAATTTAAATACTTAACATAAAAAATAAAAAAAATTGTTTATAAGATATATATATTTTTTTAAATGCCTGCTTCTTATCCCAGAAAACGGAATAAAACTTCAGGATATGCTCAAACGTCTTTATCTTTTGCGATATAAAAGCCGGTACTAACTTTATCAAATGGCGTTAATATTGCCGCCAATAACATTTTATTTGCTGTTATGTAACCTTCTGCGCAGACGCCGAATTAGCTTCCGCTGTTTTCTGCGGCGCACGGAATATTTACGTGATTAGGTTCCATCGTGTGTGGCCTTTTTTTTTTAAAGATACAGTAAAACACGTGAGTGTAGACACGAAGCCTGGATATACGGGAAATGTTTTACTGAAAATATTATTTTTAATCTCATAATGACACGTTTAGTAGGAGATTAAAATGGCAGAGAAAAATGTATTGGTAAAAAGAAAGGTTAAGAACTGAAGGATAAACAGGACCATTAAAGAACGAACGAACGAACGAACGAACGAACGAGTGAACGAATGGCCGAATGGACGAATGAATGAACGAAAGAATGAATGAATGAATGAAAAACATAATGAACGAACCGATGATATAATCTATTAAAGAATGAATAAAGTGGTGAATGAATGATTAAAAAGGAAAGGAAAAAAATGAAAAATGAAGAAAGAAATATTTTTTCTTATTGACATATTCAGTGCGTTCAATATGACATCATACATAATTATGGTTATGACGTTCATAGAAAACGAAAGCAGCAAGAATTCTTTTACAATAAAAACATTATTTATTTATTATTTACTTACGTACTTACTTGTTTCTTTGTTTATTTACTTTTTAATATTTTCTTTATTTTGCTATTTATTTGTTTACTTGCTTGTTTGCTTATTTGTTTATTTATTTATTTTTGTTTTTTATTTTTTTATTTCCTTTTTAATATTTTATTTATTTGTTATTATTTAAATCACTGACTTAATTATTTGAAGTTACCTGTCTACAAATTATCTGTCTGTCTGCTTGCTATTTACTTATTTATTTATTTACTTATTTATTTATTTATTTATTTATTTATTTATTTACTTATTTATTTACTTATTTATTTACTTATTTTGTATTTATTTATTTACATTTTTATTTTATTTACTTAAATTTGCTATTTATTTATTTATCTGTCTACATTTGTCAATTTATTTTGTCAAAATACGAATCTATAGATTAAATATCTATTTTTTTTTTTTTTTTGTATTCATTTACTATTCGTGTGTGTTCAACGTAAAGTTTATTTTATTCTACTTCAATACAAAACAATCGTAATTAAAAAAACTTTGAATAAATTTGAAATCGGTCACCCATATGACACGTGTACAGAGTCGTTACGTATCCAAGCAAGCATGTCCTGGACGCATTATTGGCATGCTCAATATAAACGAATACGGTTAATTGTAATCAAAGCGGCGTAACTGTAATTACAACAGTCTAAGAATCCAATACCGGTCTAACCACGCCCCGTTCATTGATGAACAAATCTTTTATGCTTCGCTGGGATGTTTTTCGTCACGTTTTACTCAAGATTCTTTTTAATAATGAGGCAGATATCTAAATTAGTTCTTCTGTCATTCTCGTTCCTTTCGGAAATATCAAATATAATTAACACGATTAAAAAAAAAAAAAAAAAAAAAAAAAAAAAAACGTTGACGGCCATTTTGAATATTTAATGTCGTTAGCCACGCCTACTTTGATTATAACGTTGTGGTCAGATGTTCGGTAAATGAATTTGACAAACTACATGGAGATGAGCATGTATGTACGTGTGTGTGTGTATGTATGTTCGTGTGTTTGTATATTTAGAGATGCACGCACATATTTCTCTTTCACACAGTTACACCACAATATAACACACATGCATATGCACGCACATACACTAAATTTTGATGTTTTGCGAAAACTTTAAAAATGATACAATTAGATCAGCTGGCGTATATATATGTATGTATGTGTGTGTGTATGTGTGTGTGTGTATGCATGTGTGTATGTGTAAATATATGTAAAAGAAAAACAAATTATGTGACCATGTATTATACAGAGGATTTAAAAAAATTATTTGTCTTTTTTCTTTTTTTCTTTCTTTTTTTCTTTATTTCTTTCTTTTTATTTATTTATCATCATTATTATTATTATTATAAAAAAATTTTGTTTCCTATTTAAAAATTTTTTTCCAGATATGAATGAACTCTTTCACAGAGGGTTAAGTTCTTATTATCGTTATTTTATAAACCATTCGCGGACTCTGTCTGGTACACGAAATAGCTTAACAGATTTTTTTTCTCCATACCCTCCCACTGGCAGGAAAAAACACGAACCACACCGCTGATAAATCTGTCGTGAGAAAAAGACAGGAAAGAGAACTGCTGAACTAAAGTGATTAGAAATACTTTAGTAACGAGCTCTGAACGTGTGTTTGTATGTTTGTGTCTTTGTGTTTCTCGTGTGGTGCTTTACAGTACTGTATGGTACAGTATGATACGGAATGGTATGATATAATACGCTATGGTAGTGGTGGTATGATAAACAATGGTGTAGCATGATGTGATATATAATGCTGTATGCTATGGTATCATATGATACGGTATACAATGGTTTAATATGATGTGATACGGTATGATATGGTGTCATATATGATTCGATTCGTTATGGTACTATGTGGTATGGTAAAATATTGAATGGTATGGTTTTTATGGTTTGACATGATATCAAATGGTAGGGTATACGATGATATGGTAATATGTAGTATAATATGATATGACTGAAGCAGTAGGGTGTGTTATGATATTATAGTGCATTGTACTATTTGTCTTAATTTAGTGATACAGTATAGTGTAGTGTAGTGTAGTGTGTAGTGTGTAGTGTGTGTGTTGTAGTGTAGTGTAGTGTAGTGTAGTGTGTAGTGTAGTGTTGTGTGCATAGTGTAGTGTAGTGTAGTGTAGTGTAGTGTAGTGTAGTGTAGTGTAGTGTGGTGTTGTGTAGTGTAGTGTAGTGTAGTGTATTGCAGTATAGTGTAGTATTGTGTAGTGTAGTGTAGTATAGTGTAGTGTAGTGTAGTGTAGTGTAGTGTAGTGTTTGTGTAGTGTAGTATGTATAGTGTAGTGTAGTGTAGTGTAGTGTGTTTGTGTGTGTAGTGTGTGTGTGGTGTGGTGTGGTGTGGTGTGGTGTGGTGTGGTGGTGTGGTGTGGTGTGGTGTGGTGTGGTGTGGTGTGGTGTGGTGTGGTGTGGTGTGGTGTGGTGTGGTGTGGTGTGGTGTGGTGTGGTGTAGTGTAGTGTGTGTGTGTAGTGTGTGTAGTGTAGTGTAGTGTAGTGTAGTATAGTGTAGTATAGTGTGTAGTGTAGTGTAGTAGTAGTGTATGGTGTAGTGTAGTGTAGTGTAGTGTGTGTAGTGTAGTGTAGTGTAGTGTAGTGTATGGTGTAGTGTGTAGTGTAGTGTAGTGTAGTGTGTGTAGTGTGGTGTAGTGTAGTGTAGTGTGTAGTGTAGTGTGTATAGTGTAGTGTAGTGTAGTGTAGTGTAGTGTAGTGTAGTGTAGTGTAGTGTAGTGTAGTGTAGTGTAGTGTAGTGTAGTGTAGTGTAGTGTAGTGTAGTGTAGTGTAGTGTAGTGTAGTGTTAGTGTAGTGTAGTGTAGTGTAGTGTAGTGTAGTGTGGTGTAGTGTGTAGTGTTTTGTTGTGTGGTGTAGTGTGTTTGGTGTGTGTGTGTGTGGTGTATAGTGTTGTGTAGTGTGGTGTGGTGTAGTGTGGTGTAGTGTAGTGTAGTGTAGTGTGGTGTAGTGTAGTGTGTGGTGTGGTGTGGTGTGGGTGTGGGTGTGGTGTGGTGTGGTGTGGTGTGGTGTGGGTGTGTAGTGTTTGTTGTGTAGTGTAGTGTTTTGTTGTGTAGTGTATAGTGTTGTGTAGTGTAGTGTGGTGTAGTGTAGTGTAGTGTAGTGTAGTGTAGTGTAGTGTAGTGTAGTGTAGTGTAGTGTAGTAGTGTAGTGTAGTGTAGTGTAGCATAGTGTAGTGGTGTATTTCAGTATAGTGTAGTGCATAGTGTAGCATAGTGTAGCATAGTGTAGTGTAGTGTAGCATAGTGTAGCATAGTGTATCTTAACAGTTTTAAGATTTGCTGCTGCATACGGGCCTCAGTAGAAAACATTAGACGAATTATTCTGAAATAATTACGTCCAAAGATGCCGTAACCTTCTTCTTTGTGACTTACCGTGCTCTGTAATTGGGTGAAATTAAACCAGAGTTTCGTACCAGCGACGAATACTAATTTGTGTGGCTCCCGAAGCGGTGAGGACAAGAACAATTAAAATCAGTAATTTCTGAGACGTTTTGTCTTTTGTCTAACTCGGGGACGACCAGTTGGAAAAGCGAAATTTTTGAAAAAGAGCTGTTTTTGATGATTGCCCCTAATCGGATTATCCCCACTGGAAATAAGCCGTTAATTTCATTTCGTTTTAATTTGCCTAACTTCTTGTTATATCGATACCTGCAGTGTTTTCTTTTTCTCTCTTTTTTTTTATTTTATTATTATTATTTTTTTTTTGGTTTAATTTTATCAACAGTGAAATCACACGCAATCTGTTAGTCCTCGTTGTTCTGTGGCGGTTGCCGCAGCCAGCAGTGAAGCAAAACATCTGTTAGGACGAAGAACACACAAGCAAATCAGCCGTGATTAATATCTGAAAATCAGGGAAGAAAGAGGCAAACGAAGCAGGGAACGAGGGAGAAAGGGTGTGTGTGAGAGAGAGAGAGAGAGAGGGAGAGAGGGAGAGGGAGAAGTAGATAGATTATATAGATAGATAAACAGATAATAACGCAGACATATAGTTAATTGATAAACAGACACAGACACACATATAGAGAGAAAGAGAGACATATAGATAGATGGATGGATGGAAAGATATATAAACACACATACACACAGACACACACACATATATATACAGATAGACAGATCGATAGATAGATAGATAGACAAATGGCCAGACAGATTAATATACAGACAAACAGGTAGATAGATAAAGTAGACGATTATAAAGTATATGACATGCCTTATTTTTGTTTTGCTTTATTGTTAGCAAAGGCTGATAATTAGTAAGAAACAGTTTAAAGTAAATAAACATATTTAGGATATTGTGATTACCTTTGTCACATACATACATACATACATACATACATACAAACATACAAACATACATACATACATACATACATACATACATACACATATATACATACATACACATATATATATATATACATTTACATAATCCTTCAGTGTCACTGAAATTTAATCAGCCATCAAACAACAAAACAGAAACCAAATAAACCAGTGACTTGGAAACATTATTAAAGCTGTTTAGGTTTAATTTTAACAGAAAACTAATAAACCGATCACCGGCAAGTATTAAAATTTATATTTATTCGGGAACTCTTGGCTAAGACGTAGATGTTAATAAAAGATAATAATAATAAAAATAAATAAATAACAGTAAAATAAAACCGATTCTGGGAAGTGTTCAGAATGAATTCATGCTGTTATCTTTGTTACGTCAGCACTGATAAAACTTCAAGAATGATTTGTTTTCTGAAGTTCAGAAATCGCAGGTCATCATCGTTGAAGTTTACTCTCATCTTATCGTCGTTATAAATCATAAAATAAAATAAAATATTTTAAAAATAAAATTTGTTTTAATGGCACTTTTCCACCGACTGGATTGTCCATCCTACGATATAAACACTATCTATTCAAACTGCATGCAATGGAACGCAATAATATAATATAATATAATATAATATAATATAATATAATATAATATAATGTAATGTAAAGTAACGTAACGTAACGTATTATAACATAATGTAATTTAATGTAATGCGGCATAATATAATATGCACAGTAATTAATGACAGATGTATAAAGAAGGTGGTAGGTAGATAGATGACATACAGACAGAGAGACAGATTAATAGACTAATAGATAATGATAATATTTTAATAAGAAAAGATAATAATAATAATAATAATAATAATAATAATAATAATAATAATAATAATAATAAACTCTAAAGAGTGTTGATTTTTGAGACTTGAAACGAAGCACTGTCAATAGTCTCTGAATGGCAAAACCCTTGCAGCCGTCACTGGAATTGTACAATTAATTTGATTTTGTCACTTGTCATAAAATTCAGCTAACAACAAAACGATTTTTTTTTTTTTTTTTTTTTTTCATGCATTATTCACCCTCCCACCCCCACCCCACCCCCCTCTTCTGCAAAATAGAACGTTCGAGAACGGAGTTCATTAGTTACATCTTCGCGTTTGCAGCCCGCCGCGACACGAGTGGGTTTTGTCGCGCGCTGTTCTCGCACGCGCTTTTCACTTCGTCTGACATGTCGAGGAGAGCTCGTGCTGGGAGCGAAAATGGACGAATTTCGAACACGGGGCTCGGTCGTTAAAGCTTTTCGTACTTTTCGTGTCAACGAACGTGAGCAAACTGACGGGGAAAGCTTAATCTAACAATAAACGGGGCTAATTGTCACATCGGTGCCCATTGTCCGTTGCCAAGCAACTGCCCCGTAGGTCAAAGTTGACAAGGAGCGAAGAAGCGAGTATGTCTTTTTGGATCAACAGAATTCCCATCGGTATCTTGAAGATTTGGAGTTAATAAATAATAATAATAATAATAATAATAATAATAATAATAATAATAAATTAATTAACTTTATTACGTAAGGAAATATATATATTTTTTTAATTATTATTTATTATCTTCTATTTTTAACTGCAAGTCTCTGTCAGTAGATGTAAACAAACAAAATAAACACACGCACGAGCACACTGGCACGCGCTTTAACCACACGTGACTGACTGCCCAAGTGCAAGGAGATTCACGGAAAGAGCTAGAGCTGGGGGCGTGGTTTCCTTTTTTATTTATTATTATTTTATTTTTTATTTTTTTATTTTATAGTTTTTATTTTTGTTCTTCTGTCCATTTTATTCATTTATATTTTTCAGACTGTACTATGTATTTTTTTTTATTGTTTATTTTTATATTCTTCTTGTTTTATTTTTTTTTATTTATTTATTTTTTATTATGTTGTTATTTTTTAAATTTATTATTATTATTATTATTATTATTATTATTATTATTATTATTATAAGAAAATGAAGAAGAAGAAAAAAAAGAAGACGGTATTGATTAAGCTCGAACAGTTAAATACATGCATAAAACCTGTATTTAGTTGCGTCTAACAGAGAGTAAGTTTTGAACATTTGCAATTTTTTGTCTCTTTCACTTCTTCTTCTTTTTACTTTATTATTATCTTTCCTTTTAATACTTAAGTTGTAAAATAATCTGATAAAGAATAATAATAATAGTTAAGGCATGGACGAAATGAATGAAACAAATGGATGAATATGTGAATTGAAAAACGTAATAAAATTACCTAAACCAACAACCCAAAATCGAGCCATTAAGCTTGTTTATCGATGGGAAGGGCAGATAAATAAAGGGTTTAATTTGATAAAAGTGTATCGAGAGCAAGATTGTCAGGATGGGTATATAACATTTACCGTAAAGTAATTTCAGAAAATGCCAAATTGTTAAGCAGTCGCTGAAGCATTTACATTTATTTATTTATTTATTTATTTGTTTGTTTGTTTGTTTGTTTATTTATTTATTGTTTTTGTTCTTCCTTCCGTCCTTATTTTCATTCTCTCTGTCTCTATGTCTCTCTGTCTGTCTGTCTGTCTGTCTGTCTGTCTATCTAATGATTTTATAATTTAATGTTTTGAACTAACCAAATGAAAACAAATGCTTTTAACTTAAGGTTTATGGTGTGGGTATATATCGCAATGTTTTTTTAATCTAAAATCTTTCGCCTAAAACAGAAAAATATAATTTTATATAAATGTGTAAAAAAATATAAGTGTGTTGGAGTTTTATTAAATTAGTATATATTAGAAATTTGGTATGTTGGCATGTTGTTAGTGATTTTGTTAGAGTGTTAAAGATTTAGTGACTGTGTTAGAGGTTTAGCGAGTTAGTGTGTTAGAAAATTTATAAAAAAAATTAAAAATAAAAAAAAAAAAAAAAAGATTAAAAGTTGATCGAATTGTCATAAATCCTGTGTTATCAACGGATCGTCCGTTATTGCGACACGATCCTAGTACTTAACAGTCTAAGGAGCGAAGTCTTAACCACGTCGCCTCTTTACAAAGGTCACATAATTAGTCTATTGTAGCTTTTCGTGTAGCTACCACTCTTAAGTGGAAACTTAGTATCCTGGGAACGTTGCCTATGTTGACCATGTCGTTGTTCGAGTGCCTCATTAGCGTGGGGCTAAAAAAAAAGTAAAGATACACTCCACGTCGCTGTAGTTGTAGACGTTTGTCACAGAAGTGTTTGAACACGTCGTTGTTGACATTGTGGTCAGCGTTACCTTTTTATTATTAAATACCAGAAACGCGGGGGCAGGCGCTTTTGAGATGGTATCAAATTAAGCTTCTCGGGCGTGGCTTTCTTTCACGTGTTTAATTAGGGTGGGGTCGCTTGTCCAGCGGGGGTCAGTTATAGGTGGGTGAGGTTAATAATTTTCAAGAATAAAGAGTTTTTTGGAAGGCTACAAGTCGGCTGTCCATATTCGAAATAAAACGGTTTAAATATCTATTGTTACCAGAAGCAATGCATCAAAATTGGAACGTACTGGAATTAAATTAAAATTAATAGAAAAACCTGCTGTCATTGAGTGTTCAGGATATTTGTACAATACCTACAGATCTTAAGGATACGGAAAACTAAAGGCTTGAACTACGAGCCTTCAGGATTCAGGATATTCATACAAAAACCTTTAGGTTTTAACGATTAATGATATTACACCAAAATCTACCAGCTTTGTTGATTTTAGGATATTTATACAAAAAGCTATAGCTTTTAAGGATTCAGGATATTTGTGCTAAAACGTTCAGGCGTTACGTATTGGAGATGTTTATACACATTTCAGGATCAATGCACAGGTCTAAGGGATATTTATACAAACGTCTACACGTATTAAGTATTCAGGATACTTATACAGAAATCTGCAGGGCTTCAGGATAAGGATATTAACATCCAGAAAAGCTAGAATTGTGGATATTTATGCAGTTTCAGGGACTAATGGGTTACTCACTGTATTATCAAGAAAGATAACTTAATAAATCTATATTTTTCTTACACATTCCCACGATATAGATTAACTATTCCAAGGACTTGGAGGGGGGGAAAAAAAAAAAAAAATAATAATAATAATTTTATAAAAAAAACCTTGCCTACGATTTCACTAGATTTTTTTTTTTTTTTTTTTTTTTTTTCATTTTTATTCTCTCCATTTCGGCAGGATGTCGCGGAATGAAATGTTAGTCAAAGTTATTGTAATTAGACACGACGAAGTGGCAGGCTGAACGCTGGCATGTAGAAACATATGGTTTTGTTACGGACGTAATTGCAGCCAAAGCGCTGACACTCTGTGAGTTTTCAAGTAGATTCGGATTCTGCTTCTCTCCCCGTCAAACATTGCTGCCAGAATCTGACATCCATTCTTTCTGCGCTGACGTCACAGTATTGTTGTGACGTAACTATTTAGTAACCAGCTTCGAGATGAAAGCATGCAAGTCAGAGCAAACTACGATGGTCTAGGATTTAAAAAAAATTAAAAAAAAAAAAAAAAAAAAAAAAAAAATAAATAAATAAATACATAAATAAATAAATAAATAAATAAATAAATAGAAATAACACTAGTAGTAGTAGTGGCAGAAGCAGCAGTAGTATGTGTAGTAGTAGTAGTTGCAGGAGCAGTAGTAGTGGTGGTGCTGGTAGTATCAGCGTAGTAGTGGTATTCATAATCGTAGTAGCAACAGTATTAGTTCTAATATAATACTATTGCTAGAAGTAATAGAAGTAAAATTTGCAGTAGTAGTAATAGTAAAATTGGTGATGGTAATATTAGTAGATTTAGTAGAAAAATTAGTAGTCGTATATTAGTAGCACCAGCAATAGCAGTAATAGGTAGTAGTAGTATTAATAGTAGTAGTAGTTTTGACAGTAGTGTTGCTAATAGTAATAGTAGTTGTTCATATAAATTCGAAATATGATAATAATTTATAGATGATAACTAAATTCACATTTCCGACTTATTTCCGTATATCGGTCTTTATCTTCGTCGTAATTGTAAAATTCTCAGCATACACAGTCAATATTTACGTTCATAATTATATTAATACGCAAGCAAATAGTTACTTTCACGAAGTTCATGGACTAAGGGAAATAACTCTAATTAACCGAAGTCAACAGCAGAATAACGTCCCGTGGTATGAAACCGAAAGTAATAATACCAGGAACATTTTTCCCTCGTCGTAGAAATCTTGTAACTGTCACATTTGCTACTGGCAACATCTTCTTTGAAACAAAATGGAGAATTTTGAGTAAGTAACTGTAAACTCTGTCACACAGATTATGTCATGTTTATATTCGAGGCATAAAAAGATTAAAATTAATTAAGTTCAATCTGTTTTCGCTGTCTTCTGATTTTCGGAATGCTGTTGTTATTTTTTTGTCTATTTTACCTTGCGGTTTCACATGTAATTTCTATTTCCTGTTTCTCAGCTTCCTCGTTAGAAAAATATTAAGATTAAAATAAAAATATTCTTCGAAGTTAAAATAAATAGAAATCAGAAATGTTAAATTAAAAATGGCATATGTAGAAACTGCCTAATTAGAAATAAGCTTTTCCAGTTATCACTTTATTTACAAGATCTTGAAGAATTGAAAACTATTATTATTATTATTATTATTTATTTATTTATTTATTTATTTATTTAAAGATTGTTTCCAGAACTGTTACTGTAGTTTTATTTGTTTATTTCCTTTCAAAGTGAGTGTGATGGTAATGATGTTCAACCAAGAGTGGTTGGCCTAACAAGAGGAGGTAAATATCTGTTTAAGCAGTTAAGAATATTAGGTTCTGGGATCAAATACTTGTAGTGGCTTTGAATTAACCAATACTTGAACATATCTGAGATGTAACTATAACCAGCATACTGTTACAACAAATTACAAACAGTTAAAGTGTACCTCTGATGATACAAAGAAAACAGTAAATATGTTCTGCATTCTTTGAAGTTATAGTCTGTTTATTTATTTAATTATTACTATTATAATTATTATTTCTATTACTATTATTATTATTATTACTATTATCCAAGTTATGTTTTATTTATTTATTTATAAACCTTCTTACTTAATTACTTGCTTATTTACTTCCTTAGTTAGTGACTTACTTATTTACTTACTTACTATTTTCTTGCTTACTTTTTTACAAAGTTACTTATTTACTATTTACTTGCTTACTTATTTGCTTAGTTACTTATTTACTACTTACTTACTTAGTTAGTTACTTACATACTTAGTTACTAACTTACTTACTTACTTACTTATGTATTGGGTTTGCCTGTGTAGTTGTCTCCCTGTAATGCTAGGGACCTAAAGGACAACACAGTATAAACATTGATGATGATTATTATCATCACTGTTGTTGTTGTTACTATTTATTTATTATTATTATTATTATTATTATTTATTTGTTTATATTATTATCATTATTATCATTATTTATTTATTTATTTATTTTTTGTTAATAATCTAAATTAATAGTGTAGTATATAAACAAATGAATACAACTAAAAAATATCTGTGTGTGGCATTTTTCTCAAGTGCAACATCATCTCATCAAATACAGCTATCTGGCTGCCATGTATTTGTGATGCTATAGCTCCACTTACAAAGCATACCACAGTGCTATTGTTATGTATTATTTTAATTTCCTGCTTTAATGTTAGTAAAGATTAGTTGACAAGGACAATAAAATAAACATTTTGGAAATACAATTCATTTTATTAGAACATTATTTGTACCAACACATTAAGAAATATTGTAAGAAATGGAAAAGGATCTTACATAAACAACATTATTATGTCCTTTGGATTAATTATAAGTTATTGGTCTATCAAAATAAATTTATTTCAAGAAATATGTTTAGTTTAAATTAAATTTTCTATCTTTCTATTTTAAAAAATTTTTTAATTTATAATTTTTTTTAATTTTAAATTTTTGGGTTTAAAAAAAAAAAAAAATTAATTAATTTAATTTTTGTGTAATATGGTCAAAAAGTTTAAAAATTACTTTTAAATTTTTTTTTTTTTTTTTATTCAATGATCATTTGTTTATAAAAGCAAAGTTTACTTTTGTAAACAGGTTCTGAAACACCTAACTCTTCATTGAATGACCTCGTACCTGTCAGGTAAATATTGTGAAAACCACACACACACATAGACACACACTCACAAACACAGACTCACAAACACACACTCACATACACACACTCACAAACACACACTCACAAACACACTCTCACAAACACACACTCACAAACACACACACAGACACACACTCACAAACACAGACTCACAAACACACACTCACAAACACACTCTCAAAGACATTATAAAAACACACACACACACATAGACAGACATATACACACACACACACATAAAGACACAGACACACACACATAAAAACATATACATTAACAGACTCACATACAGACATAAAGACACATACATACACACACATAAACACACACACACAAAGACACATATACATTAACAGACATATAAACACATACAGACATAAAGACACATACATACACACATATAAACACACACACACATAAAGACACATATGCATTAACAGACATATAAACACATACAGACATAAAGACACATACATGCAAACACTCACAGGTGTATGTACGCACAGATGCACACACAGACATAGTGTTGGTTGCCAATACTAGGGGCAAGGCAGTATCCCTAACCCGTGGAAATTTCCCATCCCTGAGCCCCTCTCCACTAGTCCAGTAGTCAGTCTATGAATTCTGTGCCCAGGGTAACCGCCCATGTGCCCCACCCACCTACACCACTGAATACACACACACACACACACACACACACACAATATGCAAACATATAGACAGATGCATGCGCATGCACATTCACCTATTTCACAGACACAGACACACACACACAGATACACATACACAACATACATTATCATGCAAACAAATTCATGGATATATCTACTTACATGCATAGTCAAATTTGTTTTTTATTTAAAATTCATTTTGATCCAAAAATTCAGATTCTAAGGTCACACACACACACACACACACACACACACACACACACACACATATATATATATATATATACTTCTTACATACACACAAAATATATATTCTGAATAATTACAGTAAACATATGTTTGCTCCGCATATGAAGATAATAATGAAACATTTTTTAAATTTATTATTCAGTTTAGAGTTTGAGGTGGATTGTGAGCCTGAAGATATTCCAGTTCCAAACTTGTAAGAAAAAGTTTTTTTGTAAATTTATTTTCTGTTACTTTATAAATATTTGTGTGTGTGTGTGTGTGTGTGTGTGTGTGTTAGCATGTGTTTTGTCTTCATTTTATATATAAATAGTGCACATATATAAATAAATGCACACATACACATGTATGTATATATGTATATGTGTGGATATATGTGTTTGTGAGTTTGTGTGTTTATATGTATGGATGTATGAATGTACGTATGTTTGTATGTATGTATGTATGTATGTGGGTGTGTTTATTATATATGTATGTATGTATGTATGTATGTTTCTTTGTATGTATATATCTATCTATATGTGTGTGTATGCTATGTAGGTATGTATGTATGTAT
Source organism: Chrysomallon squamiferum (assembly GCA_012295275.1). Lineage (NCBI taxonomy): Eukaryota > Metazoa > Mollusca > Gastropoda > Neomphalida > Peltospiridae > Chrysomallon > Chrysomallon squamiferum. The sequence continues at coordinate 15,745,493 of CM022668.1, read as the reverse complement.
GTATGTATGTGTGTGTGTGTGTTTATTATATATGTATGTTTCTTTGTATGTATGTATATATCTATATGTGTGTGTATGTTATGTAGGTAGGTATGTATGTATTATAATTATATTGTTTCACCTATTCTATTTCATTTTCTAAATATATATATATTTTTTTTTATTGATTTAGTGTTATTCCGAAACCTGAAGAGATGAAAAATGAAGTCCTACATAAGAATGAAGATGAAGCAAGTAGTTTCGTGAGACTCACTGAATATAAGGGATATGAAAAAGAAGGTCTTCAAAAGGCCAGTAAGACTGTGGACCATACAACAGATGACCAAGAATCAAATGACGTGCTTATTTCACAGGATAAAGCCGATGAAGAATCAGAATTCTTTCGAGCAAGAGCCGATGATGAGGTTGATGATGTAAATTCCCTGAGTGATGATGAAAACCCCCTGACTGTGGGTGATCAAAGACAAAATGAAAAACCCTTTAAAGTGCCTGACTACGAAAAGCTGTGGGGGATGTTTGAAGATGAGGAAAGAGATGAACGTAGGTCAGTAGAGGAGGAGCAGGTGCAGGAGGAGGAGCAAGAGGAGCAGGAGGAGGAGCAAGAGGAGGAGCAAGAAGAGGAGCAGGAGGAGGGAGGGAGGAGGAGGTCGCCGAGTCTGATGACGATTCCGACTCTTCTCGTGATGAAACAGATGATCCACAGTTTGCTCTTCAGGTGTGTAGCATTCTGCATTCAGGCATTCAGCGGCTGTTTGAGGACGGGGAACTGTGCGACCTGACAGTGAGAATTAAGAACCGAGAGTTCAGGTGTCACAGGATCGTCCTGGCGGCCGTGTCCGGATTCTTCCGATCCCTGTTCATGTCCGAGATGAGCGAGTCCACCAACGGCGTGGTCACCATGGAGAGGATCTCGCCGCGCGTCTTCTCGAAGGTCCTCGCCGTCGTCTACGAAGGTCGCAACGTGGTGACGGCCCGCGCGGTCAACAAGCTTCTCGACGCGGCCGTGTACCTGCAGATACACATCCTGGAGAAGCAGTGCGTGCAGTTCCTCTACGACAGCGTGAATCCGAAGAACGCGCTGAGGATGTGGAAGCTGGGACAGACGTACGAGCTGCGGTCTCTGATAAAGAAGGCGTGGGGGGTCATCGTGAAGGAGTTCCACCAAGTCAGCCGGTCGGAAGACATAATGTCTCTGGACAGGGACGATCTGGTCCTGGTCCTCACGGCTGAAGATCTTCCCGTGTCCGCCGAGGACGTCATCTGCGACACGGTCATCCGCTGGATCAAACACGACCGTCCAAACCGCGAGTCGCACCTGCCTGTGTTGCTGGATCTCATCTGCCTGCCAAACGTCAGTGGCCCTTACCTTTTCGACACCCTCTTCAAGGACGAGTTGATGACATCCAACAAAATATTTGCAGAACGAGTGAAGGAGGCCATCGGCTACCACCTGAAGAATGACCAGAGGGAAGCGATAATGTTCAGACAGCCGACGATTCGGAATAAAGACAAAGTGTCCAGAGTGGTCCTTCTCATGGGAGGGTGCTTCGTCGAGGACCAACCACTGACGTGCGTCTTCTGCTACACGCTGCACAAACCCGAGTGGTTCTCGCTGGCATCCATGCCTTACGAACCCGGCTACGACTTCGCCGCCTGCTGCCTGAAGAACGAGGTTTACGTCAGCGGAGGTTCCCGGCACATGGACAAATTCATGAAGTACAGTCCCGTGGAGAACGAGTGGTACGCGCAGCCCTCTCTGATCACTGGAAGGGAATGCCACGCCATGGTCGCTGTCAACGACGTCATCTACATCCTTGGAGGAAGTTGCCCGGGTCTGAAAAGGGGATCCAAGCTGCCCGTCGATGTTGAATCGTACGACACAAACAGAGGAGTGTGGGCCAAAGCGGGTCGGCTGCAGACTGCAGTTGAACTTCTGTCGGCGACCGTCGTCAACGACGTCATTTTCACGTTCGGAGGAACCGCGGAGTCAGGGAACGCCTCGTCGAGCATTCAGAGTTTCGACACGGTTACCGGGACGTGCACCATCTTTGGCAGCCTCCCGCATCCCGCATCCAACACAGTGGCCTTCACCTCGACGTCTGC
>CM022668.1:15668390-15738390 GCA_012295275.1 Chrysomallon squamiferum | reverse complement strand
CACGATCGACAAAAACAGAACAACTAGAAGAACAGCAAAGAGAAGTATGACTTTTAATAAACCCACGTATAGTTAATTACCTGTAACTCCTTCCATCCTCTACCAACCTCGGCAACAATGCAACAACAACAACAACAACAACAGCATCAACAACAGCAACAACCAATAAACCCACAGATAGTTAGTTACCTCCTGCAAGGTAGAAGTGACTCCAGCCTGGTGAAGACGGGTAATTGGCGGTGCTTGCAAATCTCACAGAATGCAGACGACATATTCCGCCATAGTTGTAAGAAAGTGATTTACACGCTGCGCTTCCTGCGCATCGTTTTGCGCAGTCTGTCCAACTTGTGACGTAAGATGTTGACAACACAGGCTGTGTAATGCTCACGTTTTCAAACGCGTGATTTCGTTTCCACATCCATCGCGCACCAACACAGCTGCAAACAAATAAGTAAATAAATGAGTGAGTGAATGAATGAATGTATGGACGAATAAATAATTAGATTAGTAAACAAACATTGTAAATATATTTCATTTTCTTCATGCAATAGAGAAAACATTTTATCGTTTTTCTCATCATCATCGTTGTCTTCATCGTGATTATCATCATCATTATCATCATCATTATCACCAGAATCATCATCAGAGTCATCATCTAACTGTAGTACTAGTAGTTAGTTACTAGGAATAACAGTATTAGTATAGTAACCGTTATCCGAAATATTTAAACTATCCAGATGCTAAATGAATCATTTCAATATCTGTCATTCTGTGATCCAAATTCATCTGTTTCCCTTGCTACAGCTGTTTTGAGTACTGTAGATTTTTTTGGCGAGTAATAATATTTTGAATTTAAAACTTGTATTGTAAAATATCTACAACCATCCTGACACAAACCCATATAAATATCTGTCTATCTGTCTGTCTGTCTGTCTGTATCATTTTGTTTTCTTAAATAAATGAGTGGTTTAATGATGTTCTGTTGAAGTACGTGTGTTTTTGAAAACAGTTTTAAAGTGAGCTGTTAATCAAACTAAAACAGACATAATTATAACAGCTGTGATGGCCGAGTGGTTAAGGCGATGGACTTGAAATCCATTGGGATCTTCCCGCGCAGGTTCGAACCCTGCTCGCAGCGAATAATTTTTATTTTTTATTTTTTTATTTTATTTAAATTCTTAATACATTAAACTGGCCAGTATTTTGAATATCCATCTTCAGTTTGGCTTTTCGTTGCTGTTTTATTAATTTTTAATTTTTTTTTTTTTTTTTTTTTTTTATTATTATTATTTTTTAACATGAATTTCATCAGAAGCATTCTATCCAACAGAACGTTATGCAAAAGTATAACACTTGGTACCTGTACCTTTTATTGTACCTTTATTCAGTAATTACAATAAATATATTAGCTACAGTAATAGTAGAAGAAGTTAAATAAAATAAATAAATAAATAAATAAATAAATAAATAAATAAATAAATAAATAAATAAATAAAACAAGTTTTGCAGTTACATACCTCGCGTTACTCTGACAACACGACAGAATTACTACAAACCAGACAAGGTACGAACAGTCCATGTTTCACCTATCTCGTCTTTTTTCAGATAAAGCTTCACAATTTGTTTATCAGTCTAAATTACACTTCAGGAATTCATTAAAGAGACGTAGAGGCGAAAAACAGCACTGTCAGTGATAGTTCATTGTCTAAACAAAAAAAAAAAATAATAAAAAATAAAAAGCAAGGACAACAGTAGAAAAATAGGACTGATGCTTATAAACACTTTTAATTATATATTTAATTAATGTATCACGTTTTACATACGCCTTGTGGAATACAGTCTTCTTTGTGTTAGCGAAAATTATTATTTTGTTATTGTCGGACAGAATACCCCCGATGAACATAGTTAAATACTACAGAATGGAAAACTGAAAATATATATTTATAATTTCTGAGTTGGTTTAGATTTGTTTTTATTATTATGTTTCTAAATGTTGACCATATTTCAAATCAACTGTTATTGCCAGCCCCGTATACATTTCTTCGGGAGAAAATATACACATACATACGCACGTGCTCAAACACACACATACATCATACATATATATTCTAGTTGAGAGGGACTGTCTGAAACATATTATACTCAAACACTGCCGCATACGAGGACTGATCAGGCTAAAAGCTAGTATATGTCAATCTTACGCTTTTTTTAAAATATTTTATTTTGTTTTTTCTTAAAATGTTTCACAAATAGGTCGCATGTACTTAAAAGATGACTGTCTTCTATATAATACGTCAGGTTCTTTGTCTAGTTCATTTCAGCGGTTTTAATTTGCGTGTATTTATACTTATGTTTATTCTCTACTTAGGTTTAGACTGAAATGCGGCAGACTTCAAAATTCACAAAACGAAAACCACGTGACAGTCTTCGTGATCCACGTTCTCGCGTGCATTGCTAGAATCCCGCTGATTACTGAGTTTCAACAAAGAAACCATTTCGGGAATAAAAAACAAACGGAAAAGGCCGACGAGTTCCGGGGAGCAATAAAGACGTCATCAATGGGTGTTACGTCATCGAACTTCATGTTCCAGTCAGAGACCCGTAGAACTTTATTATTTTTATTTTTTGTTTTTTATTTTTTTAAATCCGAAATAATTGTTTTAGAGTCAGTGTTGTGATGCACATAAAATAATTTCTTGCTGTGAATGGCTAAGAACAGCAGGATAATTTCTTCTCGTGTATCGTACACACGCACGCACGCACGCACGTATGCATCATACACACATACACAGATCATCATAAACATATACATACACAAACACACTGTTATACGCAAATATTCCTCCGTTATTTACTGCATTTTTATTACTGTCCTTTTTAATTCTTCTTCAGATTATCAAAAACTAAAAGTTCACACTATATGTGTTATTTTGTCTGTATTTTGCTTTTTTTTCTTCTTCAAAATTTCAGTATATATATATATATATCGATAAATAATGAATGTTTACAGTTTCCACTAACACACACACATACACACAAACAAACAGACACACGTACACACACTGAGAGAGGGAGAGAGGGAATAACAAATAAAAAAGAACGTGCTAAAAATAAAATATGTAACTTAATGTGACGCAACAAAACCAGTTTTTAAAATTTGTTTTTATATATCTATTTGTCCAGTTAATTATGATTAAAGTAAACTAGTTTTATCTGAACACGTTAAATACTGACAAACATCAGTGGACAATACTTACTGTGTGTCTACGCGTGTGTGCGTTTATGTGTGTCTTGCTGTTAGCCCAAGTTCGCAATTAGAAAATGTTTTTAAAGACTGAGTCTCCAGAGTATTATGTGCAGAAATCGTAATAAAACGATAAAGGTTTTCTTTTACCTTTTTAACTTTTTTTTTTTTTTTTTTAACATTTGTTATTATTTAGGTTCAGATATTTACTCTTTGTCTTTCTATGACAACAGTACTAACAATAATAACAGTAATGTAATAAACAGAAAAAAAAAAAAAATTAAAAACAATAACAACGACGACGACAACATCAACAGTAAACCAAAATATATTATTATCTTAACAGTGAAAAGATTTTGTATGACAGAGAAAAAAATTAAAAAAAAAAAAAAAAATAAAATTTGTAAAAACATTTTTATACATTTCAATTATAATCAATTTTATATATATATATATATATATATATATATATATATATTTATATATATATATATATATATATATATATATATATATATATATATATTATATAGAGAGGATTCAAAACGTTTACACAAATTTATTAAAATAATAAGAAAATAAAAAACTAAAAATAAAATACATTATTATTTATTCTACGGAGTATTAATAATACTTATTAACAAATATAGAAATGAAATAAAAATAAATAAATAAAAGAAAAAATTATTCGCTGCGAGCAGGGTTCGAACCTGCGCGGGAAGATCCCATTGGATTTCAAGTCCAACGCCTTAACCACTCGGCCATCACAGCTACATACAACAAGGTTTAATATTGTTGCTTATATTATAGACGAGGCTAATATCCAAATATAGAATTTCTGTGTATAAAGATAGAAAAATTAAAACAATGTTTCATTCTGTATTAATAGTTAACTGATCACGTTTTTTTTTTTTTTTTTTTTTTTTTTTTTTGTTTGCTTGTTTTTGTTTGTTTTTTATTACTAAAATACCAACCATTTTTGTTAAATAATGATGTTTATATAACTGATTTTATTATTAATAATAATCTGCTAGTTGGTAATAAATAATTATTTATTATGTTGAATGTTATTTAAAGCTGTGTTTCAAATTATAATGCATAAGATTTATGGGTTAATGTTGAGTTTTCCTAAATTTTGATGAAGAGGAAGCTGTAATAAAAAAAAAATAAAAAATAAAAAACCACAAACAAACAAACTGTTAAAACTGTTAGTATTATATTAATTATCAGCTGTCCATGAGTACTTCAAATAATTATAATACGATTTGTTTTGATAACAAAATTTTGAACTTAAATTCATATAAAAAAATATAAAAAAATAATAACAATAAATAAAATTTCATGAATTCCAGAATGTGTGGTTTTTAATTTATTGATTTAATTGTAATTTATGTTGTTTTTTTTCATTGCAACTTAACATTTTTTTGAGAATAACGTCATTCTCAGTATCTATAAAGAAATTCGCATACTATTAATTACTTAAATCAACAAATTAATATAGTTATTTTTATCCTGTAAAACAAAAAATAATAATAATAATAATAATAATAATAATAATAATAATAATAATAATTAATAATTAATAATACAGTGTGTTTAAATTGGCATTAATTTGAAAAATTAAATAAGAAAAAAAATGTTTCTAATCATATATTTAATATAATTAACTTGGTGCATTGTTACCATGGCATCCTAGTTATTAAAGGATTGCTCAGATATTTTCCTAACTATATTGCTTTAGGAAAAATGTTATTTTTGTATAATGCTATTCTCAAATAATAAATAAAATAATAATTAAGAGGAATATGAAATGTATTTTAGTCATTTATTCATACCTGCAAAGTATTCATTTTGATTATATATTTTTGTTTTCTTGCATTATTTATATTAGATGCAGGAACAAAAAAAAAAAAAAAATCTAGACAATTACGTTCTTGACACCAATGAATTTAACGTAATTTTCGCGTTCAAGACATAATTAGAAGTACGATTTATTTTTTTTTTATTGATTTGCTTTGCGACATAAAACGGAATTTCAGTTCGCTTTCAATACGAAAGCAATTACTGGCCCGTTAGATCCTTGAATAACACTGCTGTAAAACGTAACAGACAAAGAAAACTGACAAACATATTAAATCAACCATTCTCTTCTTCTTCTGTACCTCGCTGCAAAGGAACGGTGCGATAAACCCAGCACCCAAACCCTAGATACTCATTCCGACATTATAATCAAATTGCTTGCCGTGTGATGTGTTGTGCTATTATTAGCGACCTGATGACGTTGCACGTGATATTTATTCATCGATTAAAAGATATAAATGCGCCATAACATTACAAACATTTCATTTCGTAATCTAATAAGCGATCAACACGCGAAAGGACATATACAGTGCTTTTTATGCAGACAAACTGCATCATTTCACTTAGTTAGCTAATTAAAATAAAATATAGTTCCGGAAATAATTCTTCTGGCGGACGGATACAGTGCTGTACGCAGGTGCACGATCTATCAGTGTTAAAGAAGACGTGTTGGACTGAGAAGAAATTTAGTTTTTTGTTTTTCTTTCGGAGTGTCTCGTACAAGCGGACAAGATGGTGGAAGGAGGAATGAAATGCGTCAAATATCTGCTTTTTGCTTTCAATCTTATCTTCGTGGTGAGTACGGAACGCCCGCACCAACCTAGCATATTGCAACGCCCCAAGGCTGGGCTGGGCCTTCGCTAGGCAAGATTGTCGTAATTATTTCAAAGCAAAATGGTTTCCATTTCCTCGTTAGGGCGGGCGGTTTTTAAATTTTATTTCGGTTTTGGGAACAAAATCTGGACTAAAATTCCATTCGTGTGAAATTTTTTTTTTTTTTTTAAATAAATAAAAAAAATTCTTTCAGGTAAAACGTAATGAAAGAGCCAGGAAAACGTACTTAGCATTCAAACTTTATTGCGTTATATTCTTCTAAAACTGTTACTGTTACATATTAAATACTTACGAATTTCCAAACCTTATCCTTTGTAATTTTAAGCTCTAAATAACTTGGATGGTTTCAGTGAAACTCCAGTTTTTATTTTTGTAAACAACGAATGCATCGTTACTATTTGAAGTATTTCAGAATTAGAATAACACCTTTGTCTTTATGATGGTGTATATGTAAAATATCGTAAATTTTCATTTTTAAATAAATCTTTATTGATTATATATTTAAATTCGACAGTTCGTGCATCTTTAAAGATTAAATACGTAAACTAGTTGTGTATTTCGCTGCATTACTAACTTTTGTGAAAACTTAAAAAAAAAAATTAACAGTTAAAAAAAATATTTACTAACAAAATTACTCAAAAATGTTTTCTGGTATGAACCGTTTTGGAACCAGTCGACATGGTTAAAATGTTCAGCTGTTGGATGGAAAACCTGTATATAAAAAAACAAAACAAGTTTGTAATTGAAAGCAAGACAACTAGTTGAATTTCATGAAGTGAAATGGTTTTCAGCAGTTGTTACTTGGGGGAGAGATATCAAAACATTTCATCCATAAATTATTTTCTTTTCTTTTGTTCTTCAGTGGGTGTGGTACTTAGTCACCTTATAATCAGGTTTCTTTTTCATTATCAGAAGCAGAATACAGGTTTTTAGACCACACCTTTTATACATGTGATCTTTTAACAAAACGTATCCCAAAAACTTCACAAAACATTTAAATAATTCTAGAATTAAATTTATAAATTTGTCCCCTTTTCTTTCAGTGGATTCATTACTTTTCCCCCCATTTCTAAATGTTTTGAAGTTAATTTTAGGATATTTTGACCAGACATTTTTTATTTTTTTATTTTATATATATATATATATATATATATATATATATATATATATATATATGTATTGTTGACCTTTGTCATTCTTTAGCATGTCACCACCCACAACTGAATAATTACAATCCACACCCACCATTGTTGGGAGCCTAATATAGATGAGAGGGTGGGGCAGATCTGCTCAGTGTGAGTTGGGTTGTAAAAATGATCATCCACCGAGTCAGTTGTATTATTATCCTGTTTACGGGATGGCGCATGTAAAATGCTTCTTGCTGCTAATCACAAAGAAAAGCAGATGAAGTGATGCCTGTTGGTTTCAGCTTTTTATATGACTGGCCCATGTTACACAACTGATGTCAAATAATCCTAAACAAAATGTACAGAATAATAAAACTTTCTCCTTCTCCATTGTAAACAGATTTTAAATGGACAACAGCCCTTAATAAACTTTTAAATACAGAATAATAAAAGTACATTGATGATTAAAGCAAAGAATATAAAGTTTAAAGAATGTCTGATAATGTCAGAGGCTTTAATGAAATGTTCTTAGAGTATCTGTGGCAGTACAAACAAATTTGTGAATCATTTCAGAAAATTCTGCATATTTACATTTGGTTTGAGTGATTTATTTAATTTAAATAACAATTTTGGCAATGAAATAGTAGTTAAAAACATTTGAACATTCATTTTAATCGCTTCAGGGTTGGATTTCTGATTTAATCACATAGGAAAGACTTGTACATCTTTTTACACAAAAATTGACCAAAAATAAATAAACCAAATAATATTGGTCCATCCTGTACATGAAGCTATCACAATTAAAAAGAAAAAAGTCTGTACCTAAACATATTTATAACTTGTGCTTTTATTATAAATGCTTAATTATCTATTAAAATTTAGGCAAAAAATAAAAAAAAAAAACATGAAAATATTCAGAATATCTTTACCATTTCTTCTGATAACCACAGGTGTAGACATTATTGAAAAGCTACTTAGTAATACAGAATACCAAACATATTTTTATGCTGAGGGGGAGTCATTTAACATTCACTTTATATTTAATTTCACTGCAAGATACTCAGTCACGACAGAAACTAAGTTTTGATGTTTGTTTGAAACTTTCAGATTGCAGCAATATGTTTGATAGCTACTGGAGCCTATGTTCAGGTTGCCCTCAAGGAATTCAATGACAGTTTAGGCAATTCCTTTGCTGGGCCAGGGATTCTTCTGATTGTTGTGGGAGTGGTCATCTTCCTCCTGGCATTCTTCGGATGCTGTGGTGCCATCAAAGAGAACTACTGCCTGACAATGACAGTAAGTATATCTATATATATATATATATATATATATATATATTTTATATTTTTATATTTAGAAGTTTTACAAGATCAGGCAAGACATGTTACACAATACATTTGAGTCATTTTCACCGTTTTGAAAACATGGTTGACTGGAAGTTGAGAAGAAAAGCTTCGGTGCTAATAAAAATGACATGTTTTTATTTAAACATTACATACATACATACATACATACATACATACATACATACATACATACATACATACATACATACATACATACATGTAGGACATGCAGGCATATAAACTCAGATACACACGCATTCTGCGTCAGTAAACAAAAATACACACGTAATGTTGACAGAATCTTAAAATCGTTTATAACAGCTGTAATAACCTTGCAGCATGTTGTGCGTTTTATGATGAGTTCGTGTGAAATGATTTCGCCAATTGTCTTTTTAGTGCAGTTATGATTTTAATTCACTTCAGGTTTTATTGGTTTTTATTTTATTTGAAAATTATTTAATGAGTTGGGCAGCAGGTGCTGATACACATCTCTTTTTGTGGTAATGAAATAAGTAACGAACGCGAGGACGTTTTCATTAAAAACTTCACATGTGTAGAAATGTGATGTTTTTAATGTCATTCTCTCTTTGTTTGTTTATGGTAAAATATTTCTGTGACCGCTGTATTATCGTGACTGCAGAAATGTTTGTGTTCAAAACTGATCCCATAAAGCTGTATAAAAGTTCATTTGGCAGATTAGTAATTATCAAGTTTGTAACTGGGTCATAGATGCCAAGTAATTTGTAATGTATATGCCAGATGAATCACTGTTTCTATAACGTTTTGGGCTATCAAGTTTTGTATGATATTTTATTGTAGCAGGGATATGTTTGTCTGTATTTTATATAAGAAAAAGATGCTATACTCGAACACAAGATATATAATTTTTTTTAGTAACATTTCTTGTTGATGCCTCCTCAACAATGAAGAACTTTTTTTTTAAATTAAAATTAGGCAGGTGCGTGGAAACTAAACTAAACTGAGCTGAGCTGAGCTGATGATGTAAACCCAAAATCTTCAGTAACATTTCTTTAAAATATTTCAGTTTAACTTAATAAATCATTTACAGAACACGAACAGATGTTTAATTCCCTTTTTAAACTTGTTTTACTGTATCGAGTCACAGCTATAGCAAGATGATCGATATCCACATATTTTATTCTGGGTTGTAGTAAAACTTTATTTTTTTTTTTTTTTTTTTTTTAGTTTGCTGTTTTGCTGACCATCATATTCTTTTTCGAAATTGCTGCTGGAATCGCTGCGTTTGTAATGAAGGACAAGGTAATTGTAATAACCACTAACAGTGAAAAGACTGATATCTAGCTGTCTAACTTGTAAAGAAATGTTTGGACTATTCGCCACTCTGATTTGTGTTAACCATGTCCATCCCATTTAACTAGACCCATCAGTTTGTATATATTATCCTTTGAATTAACTGACTTGAGATAAGTGTGATAGTTTTTATGGAGAAAAAAACCCACCAAAAATTGCATGTTTATTTTATTACATTTCATACATATTTTGATAAATACATTCATACAATCATGTCTGGTTAGGATTTTCATGCAAGATAATGGCTGCTGCCCTACTAGAAAAATGTAGACGGAAGTAGAAATGTTGACAGTGGAAATAACGTCTGTTGTAAGAATTTGTATTTTTAGAAACTGTAAAATGTTCATCTTGTCTTCCTTACAGGTGGAGCAGGAGGTGGTGAAAACTCTTGAAAAATGGTGAAGACTTACAACAATGACACCTCGTCTAAGGAAGCCATCGACAAGATTCAGAAGACAGTTAGTGCTTTGTAATTTCTGCTTGTACCCGATTTGAAACCTTTTTTTTTTGTAATGTGTAGGTTCATTAAGTGTTAAATTTTTGTGAAATTTGATCTGGTAGAATTGTTTCTTTAACAATGGTAAGAGAAGAGAATGTTTGGATTTTCAAACGTTCACTGTTGAGATTATTTCCAACATGACCACCGTCATTGCATGCAAACTAAATAAACCAAAATATCAACAAATGGGTTATTTCTTTTCATGTTGGATTTCCATGATTACATATATTTCCATAACATTTTTTTTTTTTTTTTTTTTCTGTAAATTCCATGAGACTAGTTTCACCACACAAAAGTTTTTTTGGAATTTGACATTGAGTCTTACATTTGATGCTGATAAAGATGCACATGGAACCACATAAAATAAAAACATTTTACCAGAATTACCACTAACATAATTTTTTCTTTTTTTTTTTTTTTGAATTTCTTCCATTAACTATCATTAACATATGGTGATGAAGAAAAAAAAAATACTCTAAATTTTACAGTTTCCGCAGTTTAATTCCATAATTCTGTCCACATCTTGATTTTTCCAGCAATGAAATGTTTTATGTATTCTTTTCAGTTTCACTGCTGTGGAATTAAGAACTATACAGTGGACTATTGTAAGCCAGCATTTGGAGACAAAGTACCAGATTCGTGCTGCATTAAAGATGGATGCAACACCACCTGTTCACAAACAGACCAATTCTACACTGGTGTAAGTGAAATGTTGTTACAAATAGAAACGTAACTTGTAAATTGGTCTGATAGGTGTGTGTATTGTGTGCATATTATTTGTCACATAGTATTTGTTGTTTAAATTATTTCTAATATACGCAAGTGTATTGTATGGTGATAGGTGTGTATTGTATGGTGATAGGTGTGTATTGGGTGCAGATTATTTCTTTACATAGGTGTATAGTTCATGTAAACCTAACAGACATTTTTAAAGGATTAACAATGTGGGTCTTAATGGTAAAACCTTGAACGATATATTATCTGTGGTATATTTAAGGGATTTCTTGCAGTTCATGAACTGGTGAGTGATAAAAACGAAGAAAGTACTGAAGTTTAAATGTTTCCGTATTTCAGAGCTGTAAAGTGAGCTTCATTTCATGGTTGAAAGACAAAGTGGCCATCATTGGTGGGGTTGGAGTTGGTCTGGCTTTTGTTCACGTAAGTTCTGTCGTTTTTTTTTTCAATTTGAAATAATTAAATCAATATTTTATTGATCCATCTGTGAAATATGGACATTTTTATAAAAAAAAAAAAAAAAAAAAAATTCAATTAATACGTTGTTTAACATAAAATAATAAAAAAAAAAATTCAATCTATATATATATATATATACACATACACACACACATATATATATATATGTATTTTCTGCAGGTATTGTTGCATCATGCATAAGCAAATACATTTGTTTGTTTCAGATCGTTGGAATCCTGTTTGCTTGCTGTCTGGCCAGGGCTATACGAAAGGAGTATGAAGTTGTGTAAAATCTTTTCGGTGGGTTTCTGATTCACTGGACATCTCTTCTGGCTCATATAGAAATAAAATTTTATTGGTGGAAACTGTTAACAATTATTTATGGTCTTTGTATTCTTTGAAGATAAGAAAAAAAAAAAAAATATATATATATATAAATTTAAGAAACTTTCAATAATCAAGGTGCAACTTTGAAGCGTATTCAGGATGTAAACTGTAAAAAAAATGTTCTGAAAATTATATTTCAAAAATTTTATAGAAGGGATTTGGATATTAAATGTTACTATTGTTGTCCTCATCAGTGTACTGAAAACGAGGTAAGTTTTTCTTGTGCAGATTACTTCTTGTAGTTAAGACAGTGAGGTAATGATGACTCAAATGGTCATTTTTTGTTTAGTTTTTTTCCCCTTTCGGAAACATTTTCTTTTCATAATCAAGTGCCTGTGAAATATTTTTCTTTTCTTTTTTCTACATCTGAAAAGTGATTAATGTTACAAATAAACAAATTATTTGTTTGTTTGTTTTCCAAATGGGACCATTATTGTTTTTGTGTGTTTTTTTTTTTTTTTTTTTATTTAAAAGTATGTACATTATGTTCAATTTACATTTTTCATTCAACAGTATTTTTGTTTTGTAATATTATCTAGGTCCAGAGAGATAAGCTATTTCCCTCGACATGACCCAGTTTCACCTTCCACACAATCTGTTGACACTTCTGTATGCCTCTAAATAAATAAATGTATATAAATATATAAATATATATATATATAATTTAAATGTAACATTGGTTAAGACAAAAACCTGTTACTTTTTGCATAAATTTGAGTTACTCTCAGTTTGAACAGTGATTATGCAGGCAGTAATTTTTTTTTTTTCTCTTGGCATCTGAAATATTTTATTTTGGGTCCATTTTTATCTTTGCCTATCTCTCTGGATCATCCCTCAGTTTTGTAAAGTTGTAACTGTATTAAAAAAAATATAAAAAATTAAAAAAAAATTAAAAAAATTAATTAATTTGTGTTAAAACTAATGGGTTGGTTGTATTCGTATACATGTTTTTTGTAGTCAGACTGATAACCTGATTTTTTAAAAAATCTTTAAACTGATAAAAAAAAAAAAAAAAAAATGTACCATAACAGTTTGCTGTTGGTGAATTCAAGGTTTGATAAATGACTCAAATTTGTGGTTTTCAGATAGAAATATTTATTTTGGGGCCTTACTGTGTTTTGATGTTGGTTTTTAAAAAGTGGGAGAGTAAAATATTTTTTCATTATCTTTGTACTTGTTGTTAATTAGCAGTTGCAGAAAACATTTGTTATATATTTGATATTTAAAAAAAACATTTTGTAGGAAATGTACAATGTTATTTTTTTATTATTAAAAAGTAATTGTTAAATATTATCCAGTTACTAATACGACCAAATATATAATTTTCAAGTACTTATATGCTCATTTTTAATCCTGTTAAGATATTTAAATTTGTATAAATAATAAAAATCAAATGGCATACACACACCAAGTAGGGGAAAACATTCCTCAAATAATTTTTTTTTTTTTTTAAATGCGGTAATATACATTAATGTAAATAACACTGCTTTTTATTTAACCTTTGGTAAAAGTCTTGCATTCTGTTTTTTTTTTTTTTATGGTTAAAAAATATATTAAAGTTGGTAACAATTTTACAAAATTTTTATGGTTTATGGAAAAAGTTGCTGTTATATTTGAGTACACTTGTATATTTTCAGCTGTGATAAATTGTAAATTTATATACTTGTTCATCTGTTTCTAACTTTAAATGTAAAAAAAAATCTAAATGATATAATAGCTTTGATTAAAAAAAAAAAATCTATATGTATATATTCAACAAATTTATATACATGTATAAAAATTTGTTAATGTATTCAAATATTTGCAGATGTTACAATTGACATCAAATGTACAAAATACTAATTTATACCAAAACAAATTTGCTGTCCATTTTTAACGTTTTTGCAGTAGTTCTATATTGTAGTTGTGTTTTCAGAAATATTATCTTGCATCTTTCAGTAGATGGGAAAAATTTGCTGTTCATATTTTCCTTAAAATTTAAAAAAAAAAAATAGTGTTTTAGTTTAATCTGGAATTTTGGAAACTGTGCCAACAGCAGTGAATAAAAAAGCTTTCTTTTTACATATTTGTTGAGTCTTTAAATTTAATTTTTTTTTTTTTTTATTTTTTTTTTTAGCTGCTTGAAAATGTAACAGCTTGTAAGAATATATAGTCAGTTCTGTTTAAAAATAGCTTGCCAACTGCATTGTGGGTGAATCACTATTTATTCATTGAGCATGAGTATGCACACACGTACACACACACACACCACACACCCACACACAAGGTGGCTGCAGATTCCTTTAGTGCTGTGAGACTCGGCAATGGAATATAATACATTTTATTTGATCTTAACGACAAATGCTACAGAATAGCATAAATATTATCGCATTCATTCTAAAATGTTTATAAGTGTTGCCACTTATGACTAGTTCGGGACTAACGAATGGAAATCAATAATCCTGTACATTAAAAACACAGCCACGCAATTTTAACAAACCGAAGACTGGTTTTAAAATACGATGTAATTCTGAACTTTTCCAAAATGTTGCTAGGGAAATGAAGGCAGTTTAAATTCATATTTATTTCCTGCTTTCACTAGTAGATAAAAAAAAAAAAAAAAAAAAAAAAAAATAAAAATTTATAAAATAATTTCAGGATGTAATTAGTGAAATTACAAAAATTGTCTTTAAACTTCAGGAACGTTAGCGTACAAGTTAGTCTTGTATATTGTCAAAAATTCTTGTATGAAATGCACTTAATTCTGTTGACAGGTAAAGGGTTAATTTTAAAATACCTAAAAGGTTAACAGAAAAACTGTAAAGATGTAAAAGGGATATTTAACAGAAATTGCATTTTCTGGTCACCTTAAAAACAATGTATATATATAATTTGTCTTCTTAGTGTACTTGTATTACAGTAGTGGTAGTAGTATGTGAAATTAGACGACTGGAAAATATATATATACATATATTTTTTTTAAAATTATTATTAATTTATTTCTTTTTAATTTTATTTCTTTATTTTTTTATTTTTTTATTATTTTTTTTTTTTTTTTTTTTTTTTTTTATTTTTTTATTTTTATTTTTTTATTTTTTTTTTATTTATTATTTTTATTTATTTATTTTTTTATTTTTTTATTTATTTATTATTTTTATTTATTTATTTATTATTTTTTTAAATAGTTATTGTGGGGCTTTGAGAGTTGTGGTGAAATCGTTATTTTTATTTAGTGCTGATTTTTTGAAATTACATAAGTCGATCATTGTGTACAAGAACTTTATAATATTTATAATCTAAATGTTAAAAGCTTTACTATTGTTTTTTTGAAAAAAATATATTTTTTAAATTAGTAGGATTAATGTTTTCCTTAAAGGTGGATGGATATTTTTTCTAGGATAATATGTTAGATAGCTCTAGTTCTATTTTTGCTAAATATTTCATCTTTTTCTTTTATTTTTGAGAGTAACTTTTTTTATATATTAATAAATATTATTGGAGATATATTTAGATCTGATATAAATAGCTCTCATTCTTAATTATATGTGTATGGTGCATATTTTGCTTGTTGTATAATCTTAATAAAATCCATTTTTATGGTATTTTTCTTAATCTGTTCAGCTGTTGACAAAATAAAATCTATTGAAAACGTAAATTTTTTTTCTTGTGCTTCTTTGTGTCACGTGACATAACTGAGCTGCATGTCACGTGATCCAGTCAATTCAGAAACCTACGTCATTTGTGAATGTTATTCAGTTGCTCCAAACAGACCTTAAGTACTGTGACTGGTACAAGAAACAGGATGTAGTCTTGTTGGGACAACATGCATGCACAAAAATATCTGATTGTTAAAGAGAAAACGAACTAACGTACAGGGTGTTTCCATGGAAAGCTGTTACATTTAAGAAACGTTTGACCCCCATTGTTAGACAATAAGTAACTATCCTCGTGTGACGTCATTAAATGTAACAAACGTCAAGCTTAGAGAACTTGTGGTTTTCGAATAGTATTATTATGATGATGATGAAAAAAAAAAGATGTAATTTTTTTTACAGTTTAATCCAGTCATGACGTCACACTATTGTTATACTGATTTGTTACGTCACCTTTGTTCAATTCGACTAATACATTTGTACACTAGTGGCTGTTTTAACCAGTGAACTGTACTGATTATTAATTTTTTTACAAATTATGGATTAAACAAATCGGAACTTAGTAAAATTAACACCCGTTATATGTTACGTTTCGTCTGCTGTTGACAATGAATGGTTGTAACTTGAACAATCCATTTTACTAATTTTTTTTTTTTTTTTTGTATTGATTTTACTTCTTTTTGTTTATCAACTGTTATTGGACATTAATAACAAACAAAAAAAATAATAAAATTAATCTTAAAAGCTACAGTTATCATCAGCATAACCATTACATTATGTAGACGCACACACATAAACACACAAAGACAGTCGATTGAATGGACTAGTATACACGACATTTATTGCGGTGATGGCATTAATGTTACACATGGTTCGCACGCGTTTTAGAAAGTCTTGGAACGTTTTGAAAATTTGTCCCAGTGTTTTCCAGGACCATTTTTCGATCTTATAGCAAGCAATACGTCATATAAATGACATCATTGTCGTGCATATGCGTATAAATAAACATTGCCACGTTGCTTTTGTGTGTTGGAGGTGGGGGAATATTCGAATGTTATCTTATATATTTTGTATAGTCTAGCGTTACAAAGGGTGGGTGTTTAATTTTGACAACAAAAAAAAATAGTGTTGTGTAATATTTGAAAGAAACTAGGAAAAAAAAAGTCAGGAAAAAAGTCGAGGAAAAATATCACAGTCATAGGAAAAAGTCACAATTTTTAATTAAGAAATATATTAGCAATGAAAGATAGATTAAACACATTTTTTTTTTCGTCAGAGTTTTTTGTTAATGTTCTTTGATTTTAATGTTGATGGTTTAGGTTGAATATTCCACCAGATACCACGAAGAAATTCTGCCACAGTCTTGCGGTTCTCAAGGTGATCGACACACAAGTTGCAAAGACGGTCTTGTAGCAGGACGTAGTGTCGACGAAGCTGACGTCGAGATAGGTTTACCAAACGCATCCTGCTGGATGATGGTGCCCACGTTACATTCAGTAACTCGCCAGGTTGATGGGTGGTAGAGAAGCCCACAAGGTTGAAGAACACGTTGTTGTTCCAACCCGCACACAATATGTTCATGCGAGGAGTATTGTTAATGGTGGCTTCGTGACGCATTTCCACTACAGCTTTGTTTTGCGAGTCGCATGTTTCCTATATACACGAACCCCTCATACCAGATTTTGTTACCAACCTTATTGCTGTGAATAACTTCCCTATTAAACATACTTCTGGTACTGGAGCAAGTTGGAGAATATATTGTGAATCACAGTTTAACCTGGGACATTTTATGAATCATTTACAACAGGAAAAAACCCTTAGTTTATATCTATCCTAATCAGTAAGTTGGACCCACGCATCACCCCAGTACAATAAGAACACTCTTTCTTGAATCCTGCCTAACTGACCCTGATTAATAAGTGTAACAAGTCACCACCCCTGCACATATTGAAACCTCTTTCTTTAATCTAGCGTAATTGACCCAATCAATAAACTCAACAGTTACCCCATGCATACTACAATGCCATATTCAGTACTGTACCAAACCATACATTTTGTTATATAAAAATTGTGACTTTCTTGTGATCGAGTTGGATTGGAAATGGTTTCGGAAATTTGGATTTGTGGGCTATGGAAAGTTATGGAAAAGTTATGGAAATGTTTTTGACAGCCCAAAGTGTAGGAACACTGGTATTAAAAACGTTTTGATATTTTTAAACATTAAAACACTGGCCTGTTTTACTTCATTTAAAAGTTAACAGTCACACACACACACACACACACACACACACACACACACACACACACACACACACACTAAGGTATCACGTGATGACGTATGGTGATACTCCGAGGACCGATTGTGTATGTTGATCGTATCAGCCGGCGTCATTCACATCTAGAGCGGTAACTTAGCAGCGCATGAATTAGTGATGACGTCAGCTGTTCGAGAGAGTTCGCAGGCTTGATTTGAACCTGTAGTAATTAGTCCGTTACATTTATTGTTTGCAATAACGAAACACCTTTTGCCTTCAGCGGAAACTACATTCTAGTGACCTTACTCTATTCACGCTAACATATTTTATTTATTTATTTATTTATTTATTTATTTGTAACTAGGCTACTACACCCTTAAAACAATGAACGTCACAGGGCCCGTCCTCTCTTCTAGAAATTTCGATTCGCTCCTGTTTTGTGTTTCGTAAAACCTCACCTTTTTCAGACGGCTGTTGTAACGATCGAATTGCACGAATGAGATTTCGTGACCCACACAAAGCAGTTGTGTTTGTTGTTGGAAGATAAAAGCATTTGAGTCACTGCCAGTTTGATATCCGAGCTGTGTCAAATCACGCCGGTCTTACCAAACATCGTGACGTACGGAAATAGTCCACACACTACGTCAGAGTCCCGTGACAGTGACACTGTTTCTAAAGTTTCGTCAAAGTTGTGTAATACATATCAGCGCGTCTAGTCAGCGATTTCGAAATAAAATATGTCGAAATAATGTAATCAGATAAACAGAGAGAGAGAGAGAGAGAGAGAGAGAGAGAGAGAGAGAGAGCAGCTTAAAAACAAAAATGTCAAATATATATATATTTTATTGTTTCCTGTTACTCGATAAAATGACTCACAGTTTAAATATTTCTAATTCCGCTTTCTAATTGCACCCAAACCCAAAACACTACACAGCGTCTGCAATGAATTCTGGGTAGGCAGTATCAACATCAACGTGTACGCCTACACAGAAGAACAGATCTGAAGGCCAAACTTTTAAAATGTACGTCAGTTACAGAAGGTTTGGGGTTACAACCCGAGTTACGACAAATTATGACGTCACAAATGAATTAACAATCTATCAACGTCACTGCTTCACTCGTTAATTATTTCTCACCTGTGTACGCAGTCAGATGGAACAACGAATCGATGGTGTAAAAACAGAACAGATATTAAAACAGTCGATTTGTAGTTGTGCTATCGGGATAACATAATCTTTGTCCTAAACAGTCAAGATGTAAGATTTGTTTCTCCGTTCTCTGTATTCACGCGAAATCCGTGCAGTCAGTCAGTCAGTCACCTGACTGTTTATCCGGTTTCCGGAAAACCGGAATTGACAAGCAGAAGTGTGCCCGTATTAATCTGTTTGATTTAAGTGCAGTCTTCGTTCTTTACTTTTCATTGTTTGTTTTATATTTCAAGAATAAGTTCCGCCTTGGCTCAGAAATCAGTTTCAGAGAAAGACTAACACACACACACACACACACACACACACACACACACACACACACACACACACACACACACACATTACTTCCATATAATAATCTTACAAAGACAAGCGATTTCCTTTTCATTTTTTACAGAAAACACGGAACACATTGCTTTCCAGAACATGTACACAGCCATTAGTCATTTCTACTTCCCGGAACTTTTTTATTTCTAAATATCGCAATAATAATAATAATATTATTAGTAAAAATAAAAAATAAATAAATAAAAATAAAAATTCTACCTCACGGACTTTTTTTAAAATCAAAAAGAATACCAATAATATTAACAGAAAAAAAGAAAAAAGAACAGCAACAAAGTACACATAACAACAACAACAGCAAAAATAACAATGATGATTTAAATAAAAACACACACACACACACAACACACACAAAAAAATAACGAAACCAAACCACAAACACAAACACACACACACACACACAAAAAGCACAACAGAAACATACTCGAAAACAAATACGCGATCGATTCCAGAATTCCAGATCGATCTAAATTTACTACGTACCGGCGTTTATATTAATCAGTGACAAAGAACTGCAATCTATTTAGCGATCGTTCGGTCGAACGTGTGAATAAATGATGAAGTCGTAAATCGACGAACACAGTTCTGTAAAAAGCGGGGTTGGAGTCGTTTGACGAGTCTCGAAAAGCGACATTTATTTTATTTTTTTTTTTTTTTAAATTCTGAAACCGTCTGTTTACGATTATTAACAAGACCGATTTTCTTTTGCATTACGACGAAAAACGAGCGGGTACCAGTTAGCTATAAAAATCATTCAGTATATTTGTCGGCGGAATAATCATAATAATAATAATAATAATAATAATAATAATAATAATAATAATAATAAAATAAAAATACTACTACTAATAATAATAATAATAAAATAACAACATTAACAACAACAGGAATAAATAAATAATGTGAAAACGCTTCGATCACAAATGCATTTACACAAAACCGTAGCACCCATTCTGCAAATCATCCAACCGTGACAAAATGCTCAACACTTTACTGTATTTCACGACGGGCAACTGGCAACTTTACTACAGCTGCTACTAATACAGCAAAACAACAACAAACGAATGATGAAGACGATGATGATGATGATGAAATCGATTACGATGGTGACACAGCTAAAACTAGGTCGTACGATTCCAACACGAGAAGACGACGTTGTTCACTCATGTGTAAAGCGGCAGTGAGCGTAAATACTTTTACATCAGAATTAATCAAATATGCCAATGGCGTAACTTTCTGCTTACAAATCAAAATTAATGGATTTATTTATTTTTATTATAATCACCATTATGTAATTATTACTATAATTTCTTCCATTTTATCATCTGCCAATAAAAAAATAAAATAAAATAAAATAAAATAAATAAAATTAAAAAAATAATAATAAAAAATATAATAATAAAATATATAATAATAATAATAAATAAATAAATAAAATTAAAATTAAAATTAATTTTAAAGAATTAACAATACGAGTATCTTGTAAACTGCATTTTATTTTCTTTAACATACAAATACAATTAATTTGCTATTAACTGAATTTACATGAAAGGTACTTAAAATTCCTCTCATTGCAACCGACAGAAAATATTTTTCTCTATCGATCAGAAATACACCAACAAACCTTTTATGGGCTAAACAAACGCACATTTATTCAAAACGGATAAAGAATTAAAAAAAAATTAAAATAAAAATTAAAAAATAATTAAAATATTGCTTTAGTATTGAATTTGTGTGTGTGTGTTGTGTGTGTGTGTGTGTGTGTGTGTGTGTGTGTGTGTGTTTCTACTGTTTCTAATAAAAATAAGAAGAAGAAGAAGAAGAAGAAAGAAAGAAAGAAAGAAGAGACAAAAAAAGAAATTGCTTTGTTACTGGATATTTAATTATGTTTATTAAGACAGAAATATATTTTTCTTTATAGAAAAGATCCTTAAGTATCGCTTCAGTAATTATGATTATATAAAACCAAAATTCAAAATGGATTATTCGTAACTTAGAACGTTTTGTTACGCAACATACGTTACCGAGATAAACTATTAGATCCAAATTACCGCAAAGGAGTTAGTCACGCTAAATTAATTTTTCTCAAAGAATCGAATGTTGTTAATGCGGAATTGGGTAATTTACAGATAATACGTTATTGCAATGTCCATTGTTCAGAGGGGAGGCTTGGAAATTGCGTTTTCTCGTGTCATTAGTAGTTTCGATAATAAGTCAGGCTTATGTGTGTATCGCATCTGAATATGTGTTTGTGTGTGTGTGTGTGTGTGTTTGTGTTCGCATGTGTGTTTGCTGTATATGAGTGTATGTATGTGTGCGTGTGTATTGTCTTCTGTGTGTAGTTATATCGGTCATATATGTTTGTATGTAAGTGTGTTTGTATAGGTAGGTATGTGTGTATTTCTGTCTCTGTGTTTATGTATGTATGTATGTATGTATGTATATTCTTCCAATTTTGGATACTTCTGAGAGAGAGAGAGAGAGAGAGAGAGAGAGAGAGAGAGAGAGAGAGAGAGAGAGAGAGAGAGAGAGAGAGAGAGAGAGAGATTTTCGTAACTCTGTGCCAGTCTTAAATAATATTAATAATAACGGCTTGTAATAAAGCATAATTCCTTACCTTCGGGGTAATAAAAAACAGGAGAAGATTATTAGAAGTTGATGTATTCAGGTTAATTCAGTCAAACTTAAAATAGTAGTAGTAGCAGTAATAGTAGTGGCCGAACCCAAACGTATATTTATTTAGATGATGTAGTTGTTATAGTAGCAGTAGCTAATATTGATATTAATATTAATAATAATTATAGTAATAATAACAATGTTAATAATTGTTGTAGTAGTAATAACAAACACAGCAGGAGCAACAATAACAAATAACTGTTATGTTTACGTCGCCCTCCTGCAATAACGTCACCTCATTGTTTCATTATGACGTCACACTTCTTAAAATGATACTATGTTGTTTTTTTTTGTGTTATTTTATGAAGAGCAAATACGATTACTTTTATAATCCAGTGTTAGCAGTGAGTATTATGGCAGTATGTTAAATTTTATAATAATAATAATAATAATTCTTTCTTTCTTCTTTAAGTTTTAAAATTTTTATGTGAGAAACATAATGTTCAAAATTTCTGTATATTATTTTCTTCATAATAGTGAATTTCAGCGCTATGATTATTATTATTATTATTATTATTATTATTGTTGCTGTTGTTGTTGTTGAAGACGTCTTCCTTGTTACAGTTACTATTTATTAACAGAACTGTAGCACATTTTGTTAGTTTTTACGTCGTATTAATAGCAAAAATCATGTTAATGTTATTGTATTCGCTTGATGGCTAAAGGAAAACTTATTCACCAGGAAGAAGTTTGAAACTGTTTTGTTGTGGTGTAAGTTCTTAAAATAGATTGAAAGAACTGATCTATTTTTGAGTGTGTATGTTTGTTTGTGTGTATGTTTGTGTTGTGTGTGTGTGTGTGTTGTGTGTGTGTGTGTGTTGTGTGTTAGGGCTCGTGTCTGTGTAACTTCAAATAAACAAACAAACAAATAAATAAATCTATTTGTCTATCTATCTGTCTATCTATCTAGCTAATATAGAATTGTATGTTATTTGTATTAATGTGTGTGTATACATATATATGTTCAAATATAAATACACACATATACACACACACACACATAAGCGCACACACACGCACACACACATGTACGTATGTATGTATGTTGTGCAGACTGAGTTACCAACATGAAAGATATTGATAATTAGGTAAGTATTGGTTAAATTATGAAATTAATAATCGACTACACAAGTACAACACGTCGCAGCTGTTGTCGTCTTCTCGCCTACATACATGTCGTTGTATTGATTGTAACCTATATGTGTGCGCTCATATTTAATTATCTGCTTATATCAGTATAACCATATATAGTTATCTATATTTATAATTATACATATATAACAGTGTGTTTATATATAATTATCTCTGTCTGTCTGTCTGTCTGTCTCTCTCTCTCTCTCTCTCTCTCTCTCTCTCTCTCTCTCTCTATATATATATATATATATATATATATATATCTGTGTGCATAATTATGTTTATATTTGTATGTGTGTGTTTATATATAGCTATCTGTATGAATGAATACATTCTTACTATTACAGAATGAATACATAGAAATGTGTGTATGTGTATGTGTGTGTGTGTGTGTGTGTACAGAGATACATATGTATACATTTGTGTACATGTATGTATGTCATTATCTATGTACATTTGTATGTATGCGTGCATAGATGCATGTACGTATGTCTGTATCTGTATATGTATGTATGTATGCATGTGTGTGTGTGTGTGTGTGTGTGTGTGTGTGTGTATATATATATATGATATATGCATGTACCTACGCACCTATGTTGGTAAGTGCTTATATTATTTATTCATTGCAGTAGCTGTATGTGCATTTAATGCCTGTATGCATATTTATGCAGAATATAATTATTTTCATATGCATGTTTGCGTTTTTATGTTTTTGGGCTGCCAGTTTGGATGTCAAAATAAATGTATCAAACTTAATGTGTTTAAACCAGACTGATATAATAATAATAATAATAATAATAATAATAATAATAATAATAATAATCATCCAATATCGATTTCATTCCTCTTCTTTGTATTCGCATTGTTAACGTTCCGCGAACACGCTTCACAAATAATGATAATAACACATTTTTTTCACCCTTACTTACCGAATGAAGTCTATGTTGTTTGTTCGCCATTATTGAACCATTTGATATCTCATTTGCATAAGCCTGTTCGGATCGATAGAGTCGCTTGAAAACCGCTGAATACACGATACAAGGTTGATTTCAGCGTGCAGCAAAATCGAATTTGTGTAGGAGGGGTTAGCTTGCGAGTGTTACTGAAATACGGAAAATTAAAGGCATTTAACAGAGTTGGAAAACTAACTTCAGAAATAAATGACACGTCAAAAAAAAACCCTGGCTTGTAAATAAATCTGTTAATTGTTGTGTAGCGTATTTAATATATATATATATATACGTATATAAATGACGATGCAGATGTTGTTGAATTATTTATTTATTTATTTATTTATTTATTTATTTATTATTAATGTGAATTAATCTCAGGGTTAAATGTACGAGCGTGTATATGTGCGTATGTGCGTATGCTTAAGTAATGCGTATGTTACTGCTACTACGACTACTACTACTACTACTACTAGTAAAACTGTCAGACAGAAGATAAAAAATAAATAAATAAATATCAGTAATAATAACAATAATAATAATAATAATAATAACAACAATAACAATAACAATAATAATAATAATAATAATAATAATAATAATAATAATAATAATAATAATAAAGAAAGAAATAAAGAAAGAAAGAAAGAAAGGAAGAAAGAAAGAAAGAACCGTAATAAAATATTCCACTTTTTTTTTTTTTTTTTTTTTCACAGTAATAAAACTTGGTCATTTAATTCTGCTTTATACATGAACACTAGAACGTGGCCAACAGAACGCTCCCGAATAACCATAAAATGTAGATTAATGCCTGTTATTACTGTTAATTCTGCCGACCTGTGACCTCTGGAATGTTAACTCTATTATCGTTCGGGGACATTTTAGCAAAGTGTTGACGTAAAATGTAGACACGTGATCCAGTGATCGTACAGTTTAGCGACAAGAAATTGCAACATGTATTGTAACAGATACTGTGAAAATACACGTAAATACACATATTAACGACAAGATATGAAATCTATTTTAATGAATAAATATTTTAGTGGTGAATACAGAACATATTTAACACACACACACACACGTAAATTTTATATATGTGTGTGTGTGTGTCTGTGTGTGTGTGTCTGTAATATATTACATATGTGTGCTTCAAATATGTATGTATCATTGGTTTGTTGGCGTTAATGTCACTGGAATACTGCTACAAAATGTGATTTGAAAGAAATAATATAATCCATAAAAATAACCTGTATAATCAAATATACGTCTTGATTTACGTTGCTTTGCCAGTAAGTCATAGTGACAATTAAACTATATTATGGTCCCGATTTTTAGGTAAATATATCAAAACCAAAACCAAGTTTGTAAATGCATTTACAATATTCTGTTCCTTTTTATATGTGTGAC
The DNA here is from genome assembly GCA_012295275.1 of Chrysomallon squamiferum. Taxonomy (NCBI): domain Eukaryota; kingdom Metazoa; phylum Mollusca; class Gastropoda; order Neomphalida; family Peltospiridae; genus Chrysomallon; species Chrysomallon squamiferum. Next base: position 15,712,960 of record CM022668.1, on the reverse strand, counting down.
AATTAACTTTTATGCCAAGAAAAAAAAAAAAAAAAAAAAAGAAAATCTCATCTGCATTAGAATCTTTCTTTATTTATGAGATTTTTAGAAGCAAAAAGTTACGATTATGTGTTTTGTGTGGGACGAGCTAATACACAGAAGAATTGTGACGAAAAATTCTGAATAGTTGAGTTGTTTGTCAAGCTACGAACATGAGAAATTTTAAAGCCTTAGATCAATGCATGTACTGAAATATTGCTTCGTGTTGTTCTTAATTTCGCAAATGTGCAGTTGTGGAACTTTCTAACCTCTAATATACAGACACACATGCACTGAGAGAGAGAGAGAGAGAGAGAGAGAGAGAGAGAGAGAGAGAGAGAGAGAGAGAGAGAGAGAGAGAGAGAGAGAGAGAGAGAGAGAGGCATAATGAATATTATGACATGCATACAAAACAACAAGGGGTCACCCAAGGTATACAGTTAAACTTTCAGTGCTGTAGCTTCAGTAGTTGCAGTAGTAGTGGTAGTAATGGTAGTAGTAAATGTAGATTTAGTTGTAGTAGTAGTAGTAGTTGCCAACCCAAATATATAGTTATTTAAATGATGTCGTAGTAGTAATTTTAGCTGTAATAGCAGCATTAGTTAAAACTGATATTAATAATAATTATAGTAATAATATTAGTATTTACAATAACAAATAATTATTTGAAATCAAGTAACAGTAATAATAAAATAATAATTTAATAATGATCAGGTAATAAAGTGATGATGATGATGATGAAAATAATTATGATAATAATAACAATAAAATACTTTCAATATTTTACAAATATTTATTGATATTTTCCAGTTCATATAAATATAAATGTAAGTGCAATGTAAATAAAGGTATACATGTATAGATTCTTTAAATGTATAAAGATATTTTTGATATTTGTTTTTACAATAATAATCAACCAACTTGAATGAATCTCAGTTATAAATAAATAAATATTTAAATAAATAATAATAGCAATAATAATAATAAAAATAATAACAATAATAACAACAATAATAATAATAATAAAAAATAAATAAATAAATAAATAAAGTTTTATTTCAGTTTAAAAGGAAAAAAGGTTTCCACATCACAGATAAAAATATAGATATCATGAATAAAAAAAAGAAATTAAAACATTTTGTAGTAAAATGAAGCAATGCCATTGTTTTATTTTAAAAATAATTTATTCAACTTCTAATACTTTTCACCATGTACACTTTTTACTGTCCATCGTACATATATCACAGGTAAATTTAATAAAAATTAGAAGTTAATAATAAAAATTGTCTTAGCTTCTCTTAATTTAAAACAGTAAATATGAAGAACAGTTTATACAGAAATCTTTTTTTTTTTTTTTTTTAAAAAAGAATAAAAAGTAAAACTGTACACTTTAGTTTAATCTTAACGAAATTCGAATTAACAAGCATTTTAATAATTAATTTTTTTTTTAAATGTTGTTTCTAAAAGTAACAAAATTCAATGCACCTTTTCATTTATTTTTCCTAATTCTTTACAGAAAAGTAAACATAAAAGATTTGTTCAACGAAGACGAGGATTGTTTGTCTCTTACGCCCAGTGCAGTGTTTGGCTTGTTAAAGCAGGGACTATTTTGTTAGGCGTACTTAGCACGTTCGTTGGCAAGTGCTAATCGGCGGATGTTGCCAATACATCCGGCAGCAGCTTCCTGTAGATCTTCGTCAGACGAGCCAACCATTTTCATCAGTGGCTGAAAAAACAAGATTTTAGAATAATAATAATAATATAGTGTCTGTGTGTGTGTCTGTGTGTCTGTGACTGTGTGTGTGTATGTGTGTGTATGTATACTCCTCATGCAAACAAAACAAATATGCCCTCCCCAAGAAACATCAAACAAAACAACAACAAAAACAACAACAAAACCGCAACAAGAAGACACACTGTTTGTACATACCTTCACCACGCCAGATTCGTGCATCGTGATACAATTGTGTGGAGTTTTCGAGAGCTGGAAAAGAGCCCTTGCTGTGGAGCGGTGGACATTTTCGTCGCTTGACTTGAGATATTTGACGAGGGGGGCCACGGCGTCCTCTTCGCCGAACGCCTTTCTGTTCGTGCCCCAGTTGCAGCATCGTGCTATTGCCTCCGCTAAATGCTGCCTCAACTTGTCATCTGTCTGTCATTTGAAAAATAGAAACAACCAATGTGAAGTTAATGTGACAGCGTAACGTAAATGTAACAAAGTAACAATACAACATAACATAATGTAACAGTGTAACACTAACATAACATCATGTAACAGTGTAACAATATAATATAACAGAATGTAACAGTGTAACAAAACAATGTAAATGTAATATAACATCATGACATAACACAGGTTTAACCTAACGTTACAACACCATACTATACCATAGTATACAATATTGTGTTCTATGGTATGCTATATTACACTGTTATCATACCACACGATACCAACCACATAAGAGAACAACACAACACCCACACCATAACATACACAAACCATAGCACTACATACTGTACCATGGTTTAAAATACCACACTATAAGACAACACATAACAGGACTATTTAGTGAAATACAAAAAAACATATTTAATGTAGTGAAAAATAATATGAATCTGATTAAATAAACTTGGGAACATCGTGGAAGATGATGAAATATTATCAAGATTAATAATTTAAAAGATGGCAGAAGAAATACCTGCTGTGGCCCAGTAACAGCAAAAAGCAGATTTTACATGCGACCTCCCATAAACAGTATAAACACTATCTTTTAAATACCAGTTGTGCAAATAAACTTCACAAGAAATCAAATCAAGTGAAATTAAACAAAGTGAATTTTTGAATGTTTCTTTTGACCATGTGTGCAGGTATTTATTGAACTTAATAAATATGTGGAAATGTGGTGTGCAGTCAGTATTATTTGTATCATAATGACATTTGAAAAACTCACATCTGTTAGGTCGCAAGTTATGAGTAAGTGTGAAATGGTGTCACACCATATACAGCAGCTTACTAAAATAACTCGGTACAACATTCCACGACAGCTCAGATTAACTCACATCTGTCTGATAAGATAATGTGTTTGTATGTAAATGGTTAAATATATTTATCAAGACATTTATCAAGACTGTTCTCTCTTTCTCTCTCAAACATAAGCTCATAATGTTTCTCTCTCTCTCTCTCTCTCTCTCTCTCTCTCTCTCTCTCTCTCTCTCTCTCTCTCTTTTGAACACACACATTCACTTCCTCTCTCTCACACAAATCTCTGTTTCTTTCAGTCTCTCTCTTTCTGTCTCTGTCTGGCTGTATATTTGTGTATCTGTCTCTCTCAATCTCTCTCTTGTTATATAATATATATTATGAGGGCATATCTGACTAATCATTGCCTCTCTCTTGCTTTCTCTCCTTCTCTTTCTGTCTCACTTTCTCTCTTATAATAAATAATATTGAATTTATACTCTTTCTTTCTCTATCACCTGCTATTTCATTCTCTCTATTTTTACATAACATAATGAGTGTATATCTATATACTCTTTCCCTATCTCTTTCTCTCTCTCTCATAATCCTGAATTAATATCCTTTCTTTCTCTCTTGCTCTCTCTCTGTCCCTCTCTCTCACAAACTCTCTTGTTTTCACTGTCTTTCTCTCACAAACTCTTGTTTTCACTCTTTCTCTCTCTCTCTTTCCGTGTGTATGTCCCTCTCTCTCACTCTATCTCACAATAAAAGTTTATCATGTTCCCATGCCCACCTGTCTGTCTGTCTGTCTGTCAGTCTATAATATTAAAAAAATATCTTTCTTATCATCCATCTGTTTGATTTTACACTGAGGTGATTGCACTGTGAAAGCGTGCTGAACACAAGCAGCAAACAACACACAGATTATTGAATGTTACAAAATCTCTGACTGGTGGGGGGGGCAAGTGTTCCGTCTGACCAGCTGTCAGTCTGTTCTTGCTGACAAGCTGCTGCAAGTGACAATCATCCGAGACTGAGGTTTTGTGTGCCTGTGTGTGTGTGTGTGTGTCTGTGTACACATGTATGGGTGTGTGTGTTCATGTGTGTGGGGTATGTGGTGTGTGTGTGTGTGTGTGTGTGTGTGTGTGTCTGTTTACGTCTGTACACGTGTGCATGTGTGTGTGTTTACATGTGTACACATGTATGTGTGTGTGTGTGTGGGGGTATGTTGTGTGTGGGTTTGTGTGTATAGTATTATTTGAATAACAACAACAGCTACACAGCTCAGGATTATAAACACTAGAAATGTTTACAGGTTGTGTTAAATGCTAACACTGAGGTACACAGGGTTATGAAACAAAGGTGACAGGTCTTACACGAAGGTTCTTGCAGAGGTCATGAAAAGTAATTTGCAGCAATTGTACTTGCTTAGTAGAATCTATGAAAAGAACTGTGGCACAGTTTCACAACAACAACAACAAAAAAAAATGTCAGAAATTTTATAATTTATGTTAGATCTCATTGTAGAGGCATAGCATTATGATCAGAAAAATAAATTATGGTAACATTAGACCCAGTTGTGTATGACATAATGAGGCCGTGAAACACAGTGATGTATGAATCCCATTTGTGTATGAATAGAAACACATACAGAACAGTTTCAGAATACTAAATATCTCACATTTTGAATCTCATCTACTGTTACAAACTGTTGACAGATCATTAAAAATGCTAGTTTAACTGGAATGTATTTGTTTAGTGGTACAGCACTGATTCAGATTAATAGATACTTCAAATATCAGATCTGATCTACAACTACTACTACTACTACTACTACTACTACTACTAATACTTGAACCATCATCACTACTACTATTATTACTACTACTACAACTACTACTATTACTACTAATACTTGAACCATCATCACTACTACTACTACTAATAATAATACTATCACTACAACTACTACTATCACAACAACTACTATTATTACTACTGCCACTACTACTACCACCACCACCACCACTGCTACTACAACTACTGTGTGCAACAAACGTGAACATTTATTAATAATAAAGAGATCAAAATTACTATGGACAGACAAACAGACAGACAGACAGACAGACATAAAGGTCCACGTTTTTACTAAGGAAACAGAGAACAGGTGGTCGCACATATAAACCTTACCGACTCGACACTTTCAGAGCATTAGGACTGAACAGACAATGATAATGAAGGATCAGAATGACATGACAAGCTGACATAGACTTACAAAAGTGAGGGTGTACCATTAGTACATGCTGCAACAGACTGCTGAAACCATGGACTAAAAGTGTCACTACTGATGTGTCATGCAAAAATTACACATTTTACTAAACTTGGCTGGATATGTATATATATATATATATATATATTCAATCTAAATGACTGTTAATGGATGAAATCCTAACTCTAAACTCATTTATACAACAGTAGTGAAACATGAAAATTGATTATTTCATAAACGCCAGACAAAATGAACATAGGGTGTATGAACTGTAACTTGTGGCATTTGAAATACAGAAATGAAAGAAATGAAAGCTGGCATAAAATCATATACTGGTGACATTTTGACTGAAATGTAAAGAAATGTGTGTGTGTGTGTGTGTGTGTGTGTGGTGTGTGTGTGTGTGTGTGTGTGTGTGTGTAAGCAGCAGAAACCTAATGGACATTCATAGATACATAAAAGTTTTAAAACAAACAGAAGAGTATTGTTTGATAAACTGCATAGTAATCCATGAATCACCTAACATTACTAATTTCACTGTGCTGAAGTCTGTATATGGGCATGACAAAAACATCAATTTGCATAAACAAACAAAACATAAATATTTAAATATACACACTATATTAATCAGTTTAATTAGTGGCATGCACTGAAAAAGTAATAAAATTATTCATTAACATTCAGAGCACACTGTTTTATGTAAATAAACACGGCAACAGCTGAAAAACATTGTTTGATATACTCAGTTGTATTTAAAGTAAATAGATATTCACAAGTAACTGTTTGTATTGAAATAAATAGATATTCACTGGTAATAATTTGTATTAAAAGAAAGCATATTCACTGGTAATAATTTGCATTAAAAGTAAGCATATTCACTGGTAATAATTTGTATTAAAAGTAAGGATATTCACTGTCTGTCTTTCTGTCTGTCTCTGTCTCTGTCTCTCTGTCTCTCTCTCTCTCTCTCTTTTGCTGTCTTCCTCATTCCTGTGTAATATTTCTGTATCACTGTGTTTTCCCCATGTCAGATGTACAAGCTAACGAAGGCTTACAGGGTATTAAACAACTGATCTCTCGTGTACCAAAGAGCTTATTTACTTATTTATTTATTTATCACTGTAATTAGCCAAGTGCATATTCTCCTTTCAGAGGATTTTAGCCAGGTATCAGTAATACTAGTTGTTTGTGTAGGTTCGGTTTGAGCCACAGATTAAGTTATTGTTACCTGCAACATTTGTGCCCTACAGGAATGCTGAAATCGATAAATAAACTTTGTTTATTTTATGTCAACAAGTGTTAAATTGCCGCTGTTGTTATTACCGGTTATTAAAAACAGAAAGAAGTCAGGATGATTTATATCTGAGGGAGTGTGTGTGTGTGTGTGTGTGTGTGTGTGTATATTGTTATCCTCTTAATAAAGATGTATCTTGTTTCACTGTGGGTTTCTCTTCTCAGTAAAGCAGTAGCTTATATCACTGTATCAGATCTATTAATAAAGGCATCTTGTACCCATTTTGGCTTTCCTCTCAACAAAAGATATCTTGTGTTAAAACTGGCTCTCCTCTTAAAGCTATGTTTTCCATCAACGTGGCTCTCCTCTCCACAAATTCACCTCTGACATCACAGAAGCTCTGCCCTCAACTAACAGATCTTGCACATCAGTGGCAGTCCTCTTAATACAAAGATTTAAACAGACATGAGCCTGTGACCAGTCTCTTTATCCTGTCAATATGAAGATGAAGGTCGGAGGCAAGTAATGTATGACTGCTGTTTATTAAACACGCACACAGATACATTAGCGTGCAATGTTCAAGTCAAAATATTAATTAAGTCTGGCGAGTGTCTTGTTTTGATTGATTCGTTCGCTGTCCCCTCAGGTCTAGATACAGCAGAGTAAGCGATGGTGTCCCAGCAGTAGTGGTGGTAATCGTTTCATCACAGATGTGATTAGTAGTCTTCATTGGGATGGGATAAAATGGTTGGAGAGGAGTTTATATATATTTATGTTTTTTTTATCTTTATGTTTATGTATGTGTGTGTTTAGAAAAGAGTATTTTGCTGTCTAATGAACAGTTGTGTTAAATGGACTTTGCTGAAGATTAAAATTATAGTCAGATATAATGTTTTTTTTTTTTTTAAAAAGGTGAATAAATTAGCTAAAAGAAAAGCAGAAATAAAAAAAACAGCAAATGTTGAAAAAAAAAAAGAAGAAAAAGGAAAAATAACCTAAGAAAAAGAAATAAAGCTTAAAAAGAAATTAATAGTAAAAACAACAACTACAATAATAATAATAATAATAATAATAATAATAATAATAATAATAATAATAATAAATAAATCAATAATAAAAAACCAAAAATAACAACAACAACAATAAATAATAAACAAACAAACAAACAGGAAGAAACTGAAAAACAAGTTCACACTACGAAAAAAAACACCTGATACGATACTAAGTGAAACAAACAGACTGGATGCAAACGAGGATGAAACACCAGGTTGATAGTATCAGTAAATCCAATTAGTGTTTCAGTTTCAGGTTTCAGCACTGGCTGTTCAAGTCACCTGGGACTGCACACACAACAGAGTGACACAGAGGACTTCTGGGCTACAACTTCCACCAGTTAGTGCAGCGTTTGATTAGCACAACCAGCTACTTTGGAAAAGAAATAGTCTGAATGGCTGTCTGAGTAGAAAATAATGGAGGAGTGGGCAGAAATCAAAGAAGGAAAGTTTTAGTTGGAAATTAAAAAAAAAAAACCCCACAAAATTCATGTGTGTGGGTGGGAAGTAAATAAGACGATGTTATTGTGTTTTAAGTAAAATGATAGGAATTTTGTTTTTGGAATATATGTAATAGAAATGTGTTTTAGAAATAAATAACATAAAATGCTTGAAATAAATAACAGATATTTGTTTTAGGAATACATAATAGAAATGTGTTTTAGAGATAAATAATGTAAAATGCTTGAAATAAATAACAGATATTTGTTTTTTGGGATATACATAATAGAAATGTGTTTTAGAAATAAATAACAGATATTTATTTTTGGAATACATAACAGAAATGTGTTTTAGAAATAAATAACAGATATTTATTTTTGGAATACATAACAGAAATGTGTTTTAGAAATAAATAACATATGTTGGAAACAAAAATAGCAAACATTTATGATGGAAGTAAATAACAGAAAATTAATGAGTTGCTGATGAATAAAAAATGAACCCATCTAAAAATATCTCATGAAAAATAAAGTGTTTTTGATATATAAATAACAAAGTTAATGTTGGAAAGAGTTAATGTTAAAATACTTATTTAAAATAAATATCAGACATTTATAGTGGAAATAAATTACACAAAAATGAATGCAGGTAAAATAAAAAGGAAATTTGCGTACAAGCAAATAACTGATGGAAATTTATGATGGCAATAAATAATGCAAAATTAATGTGTTGCAAATAACACACAGACCTGAAGGTTTCAGGTGTTTATCTTGAATTTCAAAACATTTTAATAAAGAGAGAGACAGACATGACTGTGTTCTGTATCAAATGTATCAAATTTATTATAAACTGTTCTTTTGTTCTTTTTATATTTTTTCATTCACAGCTGGAAATGAAACTAATGAACTGTATGAAGTAGATGGTGTTTTCTGTACAAGCTCACGTGATATCAGCAAATACAGTGTTAATAGTTAAACAAGCAGCGTTGATGGTATCAGTGCATGCAATATTATCATCAGTTAGACATCAAGGTTTAGATCTGTATTTTGTAGTTCAACACTGTTAACTTATTTTATTATTTTTTTAATTTTAGCAAGGAAAATTTATAGTCATCTATCAGTAGACACACACACACACACACACACACACACACACACACACACACACAATTTTTCTTTTCTAACTTCAAAATATTTTAAGCTAAACAGTTCTTATTGATGTTTATCAAATTTACAAAAATAAGAATAAATAGGATGATCAGATGTGGTATTCATGTAACTATTTATTTTTATTTTTTTATTTTTATTATGAAACCAATCAAAACAGCTGTTACACTAATTTATTAATAATTACAGCCAATCAGAATTGGTGTTATATTAATAATGTGATCACAGCTACTACATTATGTTAAAAGTTTGACACTGAGTTATACATGTGTTAATAGCTTGGTCACTGCTGCCAACCAAAACTACTATTATATTAATATCTTTTACTCACACACACACACACACACATATATATATATATGACTGAGAGTTTTTAATAACATAATGCCAGTAATGTCACTGCCAATGAAAACATCCATCTTTTTCCCCCACACTATTATTAACTTATTCTGGCAGGTTAGAGATACAGCCAATGAAAACTACCGTTACATCGACATTCTTATCAACACAGCCAATGAAAATGACCATTACTTTCCCACATGATTATTTTATTATGGCACGCTGGATAGATTAATTATGAAGACACAGAGAATTATGGATTAACTTCATTCTTTTTTTTTTTTTTTTTTTTTATAATCAGGTTTATATTGTCACTTAATTTACAGTGGAAAATAATTCACTGTGATGTGTTGCCTAGGCAACAGTTCCACTTGTCATCAGTCATAAATAAATAAAATTGATCAAATGATGTATGAAGTGTTAAACTCACTGAAAGGAATAACTGTACAACAACTTCAACATTAATGTGTTGTTGTTTTTTTTAAATTTTAAAAATGTATTTATTGTTATAATATGCGAGTTTATTATTATTACTACCAGTAGTAGAGGTAAATTAAACTGGAAAGGAGAGAGAGAGAGAGAGAGAGAGAGAGAGAGAGAGAGAGAGAGAGAGAGAGAGAGAGAGAGAGAGAGAGAATATGAATTAAAAAAAAAAGAGCAAGTTAAAGTTGAAGAGATAGACACTGAGTCTGAAAATTAGAGAAAATAAATTTTTGATCAGGTAAACTGTAAATTGAACACAGATAATGAAAGTTTAATAATAAACAGATCACTTTATCTAGAGAACATTTTTGATTGAAATTTCATTTCAGTCTTTACAAACATCTACTTTACCCTTCCAGAAACATTTTTTTTTACAGCAAAAGAAATCCTTTAAATATTTTCTCACAATCAACAAACACTTACAAACTCTACTCATTTTACAAATGATGTATGTATGTATATATATATGTATGTATGTATATATATATGTATGTATGTATGTATGTATGTATGTATGTATGTATGTATGTATGTATGTATGTATGTATGTATGTATGTATGTATGCATGAATCAACCCAGTTTTGGCTCAGCCTATCTATAAAGATGTCAGACCAGTTTAACACATTCTTGTCTGCAGATGTCATCTGAAGAAAGATTATGAAGTTTTGTCAAAGAATTTAGTCCACATTTCAAGTATCTGTCCATTATCAATATCAATCTGATCTTTTCAGCATAAAGCAGGATTAGCAATTCTGTATGAGCAGTCTCTGCAGATTATTGGTTAAGTGACAGGTGTGTGATTAGAAGGTGATGAGATCTAATCTTGCTATGTGTGGGTTTTTTTTTATATCACAGAATTAGTTAGGATAATGATGCAAGAAATATTAATTGTGTCCCTTCTTGATATTATGAAATTCTTTCTGGCATAATAATAATAATAATAATAATAATAATAATAATAATAATAATAATAATAATAATAATAATAATAATAATAATAATAATAATAATAATAGTATAATAATAATAACAGTAACTGTAATGATGATGGTGATAATAATGATAAAACTAAAAACAACTCTAATGGCAGCAAAGCAAAAGTAATAATAATCATATACATCATCATCATCATCATCATCATACTAAAACAAAGCAACTACAACAATAAAGATGATGATTTCAACACCCCCCCACAATAACAACCATAATCATATTTAAAGCAAATTACTAAAATAATCTTCACTATAACAATGATAATTAAACCTATACATGATAACAACAGTAACTGCAACCACAATGATGACAACAACAACATCAACATCAATAATCATTATAAATGATGATTATGACAAGCAACAACAACAACAACTACAATAATAAAACAAATAAATAAACACATTTTTTCATACTGTTGGCAATGGTCTGGTGGTAAATATGATAAACAAATAGCATGTATGTAAGAGAAATGTGTGTAAGTATTTGAGAAATGTACTGAACTATATAATCAGATGACACTGACATGTGATGGTGACTCAAGGCATGTATGCCCTTTGGAAGTAAATGTACTTGTTGATCAATTTACACAGCTGATATTTAGTGGTTTTTATTTTCAATTTAGATGTGATATTTGTTTATCATTTAACACAGATATTTATTACGTGCATTTTAATTCTCTCTCTCTCTCTCTCTCTCTCTCTCTCTCTCTCTCTATTTATCATTTAACACAGATATTTATTACGTTCTTTTTAATTCATTCTCTCTCTCTCTCTCTCTCTCTCTCTCTCTCTCTCTCTCTCTCATATTTATCATTTTACATAGATATTTATTATTATTGTATTATTATCATTACTGTATTCATCATCATCATTGTTGTTGTTGTTGTTGTTGTTATTATTATTATTATTGTCTTTTATGATGATGATTGTAACAAGGAAACCCATTAACTATGAATTATCATGTGTAACATGGACTAAATTTTAAACACTTCTTTTGTAAGATGGACTGAATTTTAACTAATTTTTTGGTAATCTAGACCAAATTGTAAACAATTTTTGTAAGATGGCAAACAATTCTTTCACAAATGTGCACTAAATTTTAAACAATTTGTTTTATAATATGGACTAAACAGTAAAAAATAAAGTAATATCCTGGAAATATAAAAAAAAAAAAACCATATTTTTCTTTTTTCATTAAACCATTAATGTAGTTTTTACTGCTACAAGCACTTTTGAATGATATCTTGAACTGACAGAAAACTTTTATTTACTATGAAAGTTAGTTTTAAAAATCAATAAAGTAAATATTTCACAAAGATAACAAAATGTAACAGGTGCATCAAAGCAATAAATATCAGGAATAGAAAATAAAATTGATTTTTGTTTTCTAATTTTTTTTTTTTAGAATTATTTAATTATTATTATTATTTTTTATTAAACAACATATCAACAGAGTAAACAAAATTATATCAAAATTTAAATTATTCTAATAATTATTGTAATTGGTGTCATTAAAGATATATGTAAAGTTTTACTAAGTATTTATTATTATTATAATTATTATTATTTTTTTTTGTTTTTACTAAAATTTAGTGAATCATTTTTGAATCATGTGTATGTGTATATAATGTATGTGTATAAGGGTGTGTATATCTGAATGTTTGTATATGTATCTGTGTGGGTTTGTGTATATTTTATGGTTTGGTACTTAAATGTATAAGCATATGTGTGTGTGTGTGTGTGTGTGTGTGTGTGTGTGTGTGTGTGTGTGCACATGAATGTTTATCTTTGTAGATATTTGAAAATTAATGATGAATAGATATCTTGATACGAATGTTTGTACAGTGATACTAGTTTTTATATGTATTTAAATACATCGATGAATATGTATTGAGATACATTTCTGAGTATTTACTTACATTTACTTATAATTCATTGTAATATCTTTTTAGTTATTTATATCACAGTCAGAAACAAGTTAGGCTGTACAACCAATCTTTAATTAGAGCATTTTATATAGCTATGTAGCTATGAATCAAACTTTCATAATAAATTTATTTACTATTACTTCCAAACTGGTTTTAGTTGTAGTAGTATGGAATAAACAATTATGCTGCATTAAATAAATAAAAATAATATCAACATTATTATTATTATTATTATTGTAAATATTATTTTATTATTATTATAAATATTATTATTATTTGTTTTTATTATTATGATTATAATTATTATTATTATTATTATTATTATTATTATAAATATTATTATTATTATACTATTATAATTATTATTAATAATATTATTATTATTAATAATAATTAGCACTGACACTGATTAATAATTATTTAAACATTTAACTAACACTATTTACAGTTTTAAAACTGTCCTAATAACTAGTTCTTACTTGCTATACATAACTACATCGTCAGCACCTATTCTGTCAAACTGCAACACATATTAATTAGTGTTTGGTTCGTGTAGATCGTGGAATGTCTGGCAGTTTTATTGACGAAACTCAGAAACTGATGGGTTATTAACCTGATAGAAATTTACAATTTATCATAATTTTTTTTTTTTTTAAAAATTTTTTATTTATTTATTTTTTTTTTTCAAATTTTTTTAATACATATATTTGGCTATTTGGTATTCCTCTTTCTTCATTATATATAAAAAAAAAAAAAAAATATAAAAAAAATAAAATAAAAATTGGTTGTTTGTTGTTATATACACCTGTTACATTTTACCATTGAGAAATATTTATTAAATATATTATAAGTGTGGTTTTTTTTTTTTTAAATTTGAATTCGTATTAAGTTTATAATTAACATGTGTTTGATTTCCATCCATACAGTTTATATTTCTCATTATTATCAATTGTATGTTTATATATAATAAATAGAGAGAGAGAGAGAGAGAGAGAGAGAGAGAGAGAGAGAGAGAGAGAGAGTTAGTGATAAACAAACTCGCACAAATTATTTTATAGTTTTGAGAAAGAGAGAGACAGACAGACAGACAGAAAGATAATGCATTAGCGATAAACAAAACACACACAAAAATTAGAAAATAAAATAGTTGGATATTCTACAGTAACCATATGGAAATGGGTTTCTGTCTGTTTTCATCTGTGACAGGTCAATAAATAATTAAATAACACTGTAGCTGCTGATTTGCTCACTGCGTTTTTCTGGCTGTTAGACATGATTACTGCATTTAAGTACTATTACTACAAAATGCCAGAGTTAATTTTCTTTGACTGGGTTCTTTTCATGTGACAGTGTCCTGCAGAGTGTGTGTGTGTGTGTGTGTGTGTGTGTGTGTGTGTGTGTGTGTGTGTGTGTGCAGAACAAAAGGTACGAAAATACATTTAAACTAATGAATGTTCAGCATTAGAGTGTTGTTTCTATATTTAGCTGATAAATTATGTGGATTACTGAATAATGAATATGTTGTTGTATTATTTGCTTTAGTAGTAATAATGGTAACAGTAATAAAAAATATAACAATTGTAATAGTAATAAAGATATAAATAAAAAATAAAAATATAAAAATCATTATTTAAAAAATAATACCACCTAATTATGTCAACTTTCAACAAATTATATATTTTTATATGTAAATTATATATCTATATAAAAGTATAAAAATTGCTACTCCAAAAAAAATAATACACACTAATTATTTCTACTCTCAACAAATTATATACACATAAATTACATGTGTGTAAACACACACACATACACAGATAACATTTCAATAAATATGTGACCATAACAGAAACAGCTGCTGCTGCTAATATGATAATAGGGAAATAAAAAAAAAGATGTGTTTAAATGTTTGCATAACTTCTGCACCACATACCATTGTTTGTAAACAGAGGTGACGATTTTTACAACAGTTTTCAAGCCAAGTGTTTGATTATTGACTTGCAGAGCAGTTTATGACTAAAACCAAAGCAGCTTGATCTAGCTATGCTAAAGTAAATCATGCTTAAATGGGATAACAGCTCACAATTTGAGAGAGAGAGAGAGAGAGAGAGAGAGAGAGAGAGAGAGAGAGAGAGAGAGAGAGAGAGAGAGAGAGAGAGAGAGAGAGAGAGAGAGAGAGAGAGAACCCTAACACAAAAGAAGTATTTGGAAATGCAGAACCTAAACAACCTAAACAAATAAAAAAATTAAAATTTAAAATGCCAAACAGTTCATTTTCTAACCAGGATTGGTCTATACTTCAAACCATGTTTAAATATTTTATTTATTTATTTATTTATTTATTTATCTTTTTTTGAAATGATTCTGAATATTATCAAATTCAATTCTAACAAAAAACTGCACATAACCTGGTTAATTTTAATTCTTAATTTGTTTTAATTTTTAATTTTGATTTTTCATTTTTTTAATTTTTAAATTATTTTTGTTAGATACATCCAAAACAAATAACTGTTCTGTTGTCAAGACAACAAGAATTTAATAGACTGATAAAATTTATTAATATCATGTTTTTACATAATTATATATCTATATTCGATGAAATAAATATTTCTTTATTCTCTTTTAACAAAAAGTCAACTCTAAACATTCAGTACTGCTACTAGAATTCTATCTCTGGTACTACTAAACAACAACAACAACAACAACAACAACAACTACTACCCCTATTACTAATGTTACTACTATTACTGCTGCTACTACGACTACTAAAATTATTACCCCTACTGCCACTACACCTATTATTATTACAAATACTATTACTACCATCACTACTTCAGTTACTATTATTATTACTACTGCTACCACTACTATTGCTACAGTGACTACTACTGCTGCTACTACCACTATTATTATCACCACTGTTACAAACACTACTACAGTATTTTGCTTGTGTTACTATCACTTTTTGCAGTAATGAAATGAAGATGAAAATGAAGATGATGAAGGTCATATCAACATCAACAACGCCAACACCAACAACAACAGCAATAATAATAATATTAAATAAAATAAACAATAATATATATAAATGAAATCCTGCAGTGATAATAATAATAATAATCATAATAATAATAATAATAATAATAATCATAATAATAATAATAATAATAATAATAATAATAATAATAATAATAATAATAATAATGGTGCTATTACTATTAATACAGTTACAATTACAACTACTATTACTACTATCTTAATCAAAAAAAAAAAAAAAAAATGTGCATAAATAAGGTAGAGGAAATAACCCATTAGTATGTATTATACATCACATTCCTCAGTTCCAGAACTATTTTCACTTTGTTGTTTAGTAACTGCTGCTTGACAACACATTAATATTTTACAGAGTGAGTTATTGTTTTGTGCGCAGGCTGAACCCAAAATTCAAGGATAATTCAAATGTGCCATTCAAAAAACAATGAACAAAATAAGTTTAAAAAGTAAAAAACCAAAAATAAAAAATAAATAGCAAATAACTTTTTTTTTTGAATATAATAAAATAAATGGATAAAACTAACTGCAACAAAATAAAAAGAAAAAAAGAAAAAAAAGAAGATACACTTGAAAACTCCCATATCGTATGACTGTACACGAACTGAACTTTTAAACACACAAACTTTTTTAATTGTTTTTGCTTTACCACATGTGCAATACCATCAGGTATTGCTTTACTGTTTATTTGTGTGCACTAATCTGCTACCTGTGACTGTGTTGTGCTGTTGATGTAGTCGGCCAGTGCAGAACAATCTACTGTCAGCGCAGCAGAGCAGATGTTACAAGTAACTGATGATTCATAATACGAGAAATCAGTGAAGCAAACTCGAAAACAACATGCAAGAATTAACACTGTGTTCCAGTCTTAGGACATTTACAGATTAACATGTGTGTGTGTTTGTTGTTTGTTTATTTCTGTGTGTGTGTGTGTGTGTGTTTAACTATGTATGTATGTATATATATATATATGTGTGTGTGTGTTTTTATGTGACAATATATGTATGTCAACATCAAAACATATTACAAGGTCAGCATTTTAAATTAAAAATAGAATGTGTTATGTGTGTGTATGTGTGTGTGTGTATATGTGTGTGTGTGTGTGTGTGTGTGTGTGTGTGTGTGTGTGTGTGTCAAGTAATTTGTCAGCAATTTATATTCATATTTTAGTTGTGTGTTAATAATAAAAAAAACAGAACTAATTTAAGGTCATAATTATGTCAAGAATTTCTTTCTATCTACTTCTGTATGTTTAAATACAGTTATCCATATTCATGTGTTTATGTGCATTAATTAAAATATTGATAGGAAATTGCAAACTCATAGATGCAGATACCAGTATAATTATGCTTGTCTGCACACACACACACACATGCACACACACACACATTGTAAACATCAATATTAAACATTAAATTTTAGTAGTTTTGGTCTGCTCCTTTTCATCAGAGATTTTATTCAATATTATACCATGCTTTTTTTTCTTCTTTTTTCTTTCTTAAAAGTCTAATAAACAAGGACATTTTTAAAAACTGTATAAAATCGCATCTACTTGTCAAACTTTTACACACCCACACACACAGACAGACAGAGAGACAGACACACTCCAGACACACACAACCTATAAAACGGAGACACTCACTGTTTTTGTGAGTTTGGACAGCATTCTGACAACTCCATGGTCTGTAATGACGGCTAAGTTTTCCTCGTCTTTGGCAATGTTTGCTATTGCTGCACACACACTGGCTAAAACCTCAATGTCCTCCGACTTCAACAAACTGACTATCAGCTCCAAACCTCCAACAAACGATCTAACCATCTCACCAGCATCCTGCATTTAAACAAAATTAAATTAAAAAAAAAAAATATGGAATAGAATGATATAAACAAAATAATAAAAATAATTCTAAAAAAAAGCAAGAATGATATTGGTAATAATAATAATACCATAATAATGATCATGATAATAATAATAAAAAATAATAATAAAAAAAATAAAAAAAATAAAAATAGAAAAAAAAATAATAATAGTAAAATAAAACATTTGAAAGGATTAATGTAATTTAAAATAATAATAATAAAAATCTTAATATAATATAATAAAATAATTAAATGGAATAAAGTTACTTGAACAAAATAAAATAAAAGAAGAAATAAAGATTAAGAAACAAAAAAATTAGAATAAAAAAAAGGTATCTGGTAAATAACTATTATAATCTAAGGGAAGTAATTATATTCTAAAATCGTAAAAAAATTAGCAGAGTTTCTTCCCCTGATAAAATCGTTCATCCAATAACATTTGTTTTTGCTCTGATCAAAACTTCACATCAGCTTCATAATTTTATAAAATTGATTAATATTAATGGTGATGATGATGATAATGATAACAATAATAATAGTTAATAATCATGATTATTATGATGATGACAATACTGATAATATTAATGATAATCCAATTCGATGATGATGATAATAGTAATAATATTACCTTGGCATTTTCAATACACGGACAAATGGCCCAGGCTGCACTTGCTTGAACCTCAGGATTTTGGTTCTTTAAAAGAGACCACAGCAGTCTCACACCATCTAACTTGTCTATTATTCTGAACAACAGGAAAAAAGTAAAGTAATAAATTATTATTAGAACGAAAAAATGTAGATAAGTTGATAGATATTCAGATATAAGAGCCATAGAGAGAGAGAGAGAGAGAGAGAGAGAGAGAGAGAGAGAGAGAGAGAGAGAGAGAGAGAGAGAGAGAGAGAGAGAGAGAGAGAGAGAGAGAGAGAGAGAGAGAGAGAGAGAGAGAGGTAATTTAACACAGAAAAACAGGTAGACAGAAAGATGAGATAAATGGTTATATAGATTGATAAATAGACATGCATACAGACACAGACACACACACAGAAAAGAACAGAAAGACAAGATAGACACAAATCTACAGACAGACAGACAGACAGACACACACACAGACACAAATCTACAGACAGACAGACACACACAGACACAAATTTACAGACAGACAGATGGATGGACACTCACATCATATTGTCTGGCTCTTCGGCGCACAACCCCACAGCTTTGGTGACGTTGACAAGCAGAGCCTGGTTTGTTCCGGTCAGCAGACCCACCAGGTTGGGTATCCCACCTGCCTTTCTTATCTTTGTTCTGTTGGGTGAGGCTTGGGCCAGCTCCCCCAGGGCCCCCACCACGTTGACAAGTACCTGAACAGATTATCACACATTATTTCTTGAACGACAACATAAATTATTGTAGATTTTACACGTCTTTACTGATTTTTAGAAACATAGAACATTTAAAAGCTATTACTGATAATAATAACAAAAAAAAATACTACTACTATGATATTATTTTTTGCTAGTATATTACTATGACCTTTGGTAGTAATAATATGAAGATGAAGATGATGATGATGATGATGATGATGATGATCACAACAATAATAATATTAAATAAAATTAATAATTAAGAAAAATATCAATTAATAATATATAAATGAGAAAGACAAATATATATATATATATATATATAAATTTTTTTAAAAAAATTTAAATATAAATATGATAGTATTACCTATTTTATATTACAGATTTAATTACAAATATAACCATAACATTACCCATGACCAAAAACAAAATCTTAACCATACGATATCTATCACTATTCCTATAACCACACCTGTAAACACAATCATAACTATAACAACAACTACACCATCACTGTTCCTATAACCACACCTGTAAACACAATCATAACCATAACAGCAACTACAACCCTTAACCATCCAATAAAAACAAAAAAAAGAGTGGCTTTTCCACTAACTAAAGGTGTGGCTTTTGCTCTCCCCTTTACCTCTTCTGGCTGTCCCGTGAGCAAAGCAACAAGTAGTTCTATCGCCTTCAGCTCCTGGAACCTCTCCACGTTCTCAGGACTGATCGCGCACTTCCAAATGGCTCCCGTTGCAGCAGCAAGTAGTTCCTTGTTCTCTGAGTTGCTGAGGAGGGTCACGAGGGGGTCAAGACCTCCGAACTTCCGCACCAAGTCTCTCGTCTCCTTTTCCTCGGCACACTGCAAGTGTAGAAGATGTCGGGTTTTGTTTTTTGTTATTAATATGTGATGTTGATGAGAAAAGTATTTATGATGATGATGATGATGATGATGATGATGATGAAGATGTTATTATTTTGGTATTTTTAGTATGATGACGTATGGTTAGATAGTAGTTAATGATAATGATGATGATGATAATATGATAATATAATAATGGTAATGACAGTAACAATATTATTAATAATAGTTAAATGACTGATCTACAAAAGTGGAGTATACATTTTGAATTTTTGATATCCATAATAATAATAATAATAATAATAATAATAATAATAATAATAAAATAATAAATAAAAAAAATAATAATAATAATAATAATAATAATAATAATAATAAAAAAAAAAAAAAAAAAAAAAATAATAATAATAACAGTAATAATAACAATAATAATAACAATAGCAATAATTTCTATGAATTACCTTGAAAATGGCAGAAGCACAGTGCATTTGTAGTTCCTCGTTGGAAAGTTTGAGATTCTTCACCAGGTCTTCTACCATGCCTTCAGTTCTGATAGCAAGACGATAGCTGGGCTGCAACCAACATTAAATAATTAAAAAAACACAGAAAGGATAATAACAATGTCATAGAAGTCACGAAATGTCACCATACAAGTCCTGAATTTTTGTGTAATTTGAGAATACGCTATAATACAGACGAAAATAATATATAACATTACTTTACAAGTATCAAGAAGACAAAATTAAATTCTCAAATAACTAAAAACAATAAGAAAGAAAAAATCAAAGAAATCTAATGGATTATTAATTAGAATGAAAAAAAAAAAAAACGTGTTCAGTCATTTAAAATTTTAATTACAGAACAGAACAGGTATAAAGGTGTAATTTTAAAGATTTTAGAAGAATGAAAACAATCATGTATTTGAAAAACAAAATTCTCAAACAACAACTGAAAACAATAAAAAATAAAATCAAAGAAAAATAACAATTAAAATTTATGAAAATCGGTTTAAAACAAAACCAAGCTCAGTCATTTAAAACATTTAAAATAAAAAAATTAAACAGAACAGGTGTGTACAGGTGTAAATTTTAAAAATGATAATTTCACACGTACCTCAGAGGCACATTCCTGTAGTGTTCCTACGACAGGTATGAGCATGTTTTCATGAGGAGATTTCAGCAGAACAGCAAGAAGTGGGATCGCGCCTGCCTTCCTCATCGCCTCCTTGTTTTTCTTGCTCTTGCTGCAGCTCCAGAGAGCCAGCGCACCGCAGCGCGCGACTTCTACGTTCTTCTGAATCTCGGCCGCAGAGACGTGCAGTCCACTGCAGTCCAGCAAACTGACCTGTGAAATACGTTTTATATTTGTATGTGTGTTATTTATTTATTTATTTATTTATCAACAATTTTTATTTTATTTATTTAATTTTTTTACATTTTATTTATTTTTTATTTATTTATTTATTTATTTATTTATTTATTTATTTTATTTTTTTTTATTTATTTTATCAACAATTTATTTTTAAGTTATTTGTTTATTTAAATACATTTTATATTTTTATATGTTTTATTTTTTAAAATTTTATTTATTTGACCAGTAAAATTTTTCCTTCACCTAATTAAAATTACTTTTATTTCTATTACAAATCCATTTTTTCGAATATCAGACAAAATCATTTTTCAAAACTTATTTACATTTATACATTTCTCACACTAAATATTACACCCTGAAAATAAAAGTCACATTTGTACACTTATCCCCATAAATTTCATAAATTGAAAATATACATTCATATACTTTTATTCACCACCAGTCTTCTAAACTGAAAATACGTTACGTTTATAAAATTTTCAAAACCATATTTGGAAAGACAGCACTTACCAATCTTTTGATTCCACCATGTTGTCGCACAGTTCTTCTGGCCCTGCGGAACTTTGCGACGTTGGCGATTGTCTCTGCTGCGAGACACTTGAGATCCTTGTCTGGGTCTCGCAGAATCTTCACCATTGTTTGCAGCCCCCCCAGGTCTGCGATAGCGCGTCTGATTTGTGTGTTTCTAGAAATTTCCTTCAGAATCTTCAGAGAACCAATCTGAATGAGAGAGAGAGGATATAGAGTAAAATGTGTATTTATTTAAAATTAAAGGGAAAATGTAGGAATATATATAAATAAATGAGTAAAGTAAAAGTAACATGTTTAATATTTGTTAAATGTTTCAAATAAAAAATAAATTAAAAAAATAATAATAATAATATATAAAAAAAAATAAAATAAAAAATAAAATAAAATAAAAAAAATAAAAAATCTTATTTTCCTAAAGTTTCTAAAGAGCACCTTTTAATACAAACAACTCCTAACATTAGTTTTATGTTTTTTTTGCTCACAGCAACCACTCTTTAACAATAATAAAGTTTTGTGAAATCTGGTGATTATTCTTACCTTGCATTTGACCTCCTCTGTGTCAAGAAGGTTGATGAGGACCTCCAGTCCTCCAACGTCTCGGATTGCCAGCTGACAAGTTTCCTGAGACAAGTTGAAGTCTCGCAGAGAGCACAGAGCAATTATGGTTGCCGTCTGGTTACCTCCCTTTGATTAGAAGATTAAGGACTAGTTTTAGAGAATGTTATTCCAATTGATTTTTAAAAATTTAAATTTAAGACAGATCAGTAAAATATATAAATAAGTATTTCTATGAAGCAAAAAGACAGAGAAACTAGGAGTATCTTTAAATATTATTTATATTCAGTAATGGAAAAAAAAAAAAAATATATATATATATATATATAACCCAAAAGAAATATCTGGGTATGTTAAAAGGTATGCAGAAATAAACTTGAAATCTATTTAATTATATATATATATAAAAATGCGACTTATATTAACCCAGTTTGGAAAAATTCTTCAACACAAATCTTTCTTGTTTGTTACAGTATAAAGTAACAATTACTAGATTTATAACAGATTTCTTTAAAGAAAAAAAAAATGGTTAAAAGGAAGGAAATGTGTTGAAAGAAAGATTAAAAAAACAAAGACAATAACAGAAAAGATGTTTGAAGAAAAATAAAAACCAAATATATTAAAAAAAAACCTCCAGAAAGAGAGAAAACAGTGTTAAAAATCTCATGAAAAAAAAAAAACAGATGAAGAATTGGATTCAAACCTTAAGGTATTTTCTAGTTTCTGAATCTGCCAGTATTGTTGGCAGGTCAAAGCGTTAAAAACAGATGAAGGTCTGCCTCCTCCTCCTCAAACGCTCTCTGTGGAGCTTTCACTGAACTGAATCTTCAGCATCTAGTTTTCATCTTCTGTCTGCAGAACAGTGTCGTTATTATAAGCATTATTTTTATTATTTTTTATTATTGTTATTATTATTATTAATTTTTTTTAATTATTATTATTATTGTTATTAATATTATTTTTTTTAATTATTTTTATTATTATTTTTTATGGAATTATTTTCATTAATTATTATTTTTACTATTATTATTATTATTATTACTATTATTACTATTATTATTACTATTATTACTATTATTATTACTATTATTACTATTATTATTACTATTATTATTATTTTTTATTATTATCATCATCATTATTATTATTTTTTATTTTTTTTTTTTATTTTTATTATTATTATTATTATTATTATTATTATTATTATTATTATTATTATTTTATTATTATTATTATTATTATTATTATTATTATATTTATTTATTCATTTTCATTTTCATATAATAGTGTATGGTGTACTTAAATCAATAGTTAACAATTTTTAATTCCATTTTATATTTGTTAAATTCTTTTAAAAATAACACTAACATTATTTGCTTAATGAATAAAGCTATTACAGGTTTAAAAATTTTTATTTTTTTTGTTTTAAATGATAAAATTTCATCTATTGTAAAACACTGGAAACTTACTTTGTGGGTGATTTTCGCTTTCTTGGTGTCAGTTTCTTTTCAACAGGCTTCCTGAAAAAAAAAAAAAAAAAAAATAAAAAAAATATGTAAAACTATTTGATCCATGTTTTTACATAATTTCATAAATGAAAAGGTAAAATTCTTTTGAAATCTTGAAATCAGAAAATGATATCTTTCATTTTTAAGACTGAAAATGGCATCCTCCTATTTGTTGTTATATTATTATATTTTATAATTAGTAAAGGTCTGTCTGTCTGTCTCTGTCTCTGTCTCTCTGTCTCTCTCTCTCATATATATATATATATATATATATATATATATATATATATATAGAGAGATAGAGAGAGAGAGAGAGAGAGAGAGAGAGAGAGAGAGAGAGAGAGAGAGAGAGAGAGAGAGAGAGAGAGAGAGAGAGAGAACAACTTTAAAACACACTCTTTATATTCTTCTACTCCGAGAGATTTCCATTTCAGGGACGGTTCCAGTTTCTTCTTCTTCTGCACCATGTCCTTCGTACCTTTGTCCTTTTCCTTGTCCTGGTCCTTCTCATGGCGAGTGTGTTCTGTACGATGCGTCCCATCTCCTTCGTCCTCATCGTACCTGTCTGTGACAACCTCGACCTGTCTGTGACAACCTTCAGAGCAAACTCCTGCAACAAGGCATCCTGATTGTTTCTCCACCTTAATGAGAGCAAACTGATAATGATAATGATAATGATGATGAGTAAGGCAAAGGGTAATAAATAATTTATATAATACTAATAATAACTAATGATAATAATCATAATAATAATAATAATAGATTAATAATAATAATAATAATAACAAACAAGTAAATAATATTAATATCACTTGGTAATAAAATAATAATCACAAAGAAAAAAAGAGTAACACAAAGAACAGAATAAGGGGACATAACTCTTGGGATTTTATATATTAATAAATCCACAAGCATACAAACTAATGGAAATTACCTTTTTACATTTTGTCACTTCATATATATACATATATACACACACACAATGTTTGTTTCTTTATAAAATTAAGTAAACTTCATCAATGTTTTATAAAAGGAAAAATAACAAATCAACTCAACTGCACATATCAGATACCAAATTTTTGCGTATAAAGTTACGTAGAAAACGTGAAGATTATTTAAAACTGTGTCACTGTTGTAACAAGGTGACGTACTTGCTTGTCAATCATTTCGCCAAATCTTGGACTTCGGGTTTTCAGGAGGGTGACCAGATCTCGAAAAGTTTCCTGATCAACTCGCTCATAATCCAGTTCTCCTTTCTTGTCATCCTTTGGGCCCTGGAAGATCAAAGTTTAAAAAAAACCCATTAATTCAAAATGTAAAACTGAAATATTTATCATAAAAGATATAGTAATACATCTACCTATGCAGGTATTAATATATATATATATATATATATATATATATATATGTATGTATGTATTTATATATATAAATACATACTTGCTCACACACATAATAAAGGAATAATTTTAAACTATTTATCATATATGTAGTGTATATTTTTTGCATGTATGATTGTGAACAATTTAATGCATGTGACTTGCTATCTCATTATGTTGAATATAATTTAAATTAAAACCAAACAGTACTGATGATAATGATGAAAATTTTGATGATGATGGTGATAACAACAACAACATTATAATAATAATAATAATAATAATAATAATAATAATAATAATAATAATAAAAATAAGAACAATAACAACAATAATAATAATAACAATGATAATAATAGCAATATTAATAATAATAACAATAATAATAATAATAATAATAATAATAATAGCAATAAATACAACAACACTATGTAAGGACAACAACAACAACAACAACAACAAAAACAACAACAACAACAACAATACAAAAGGATAAAAATAACGACAATAACAATAACAAAAGGCTTTAAATGACGTCTGCAGTAAGTAGAAGCCAGTCTTACCTTGTTCAGGTAATAGCCGCTAGTGTTAGCTGTGATGTACAGAATGGCGTCACTGTCGAGTGGCTTCACTTCGAGGTAGCAGATGTCACCATGCAGCTGTCGTGTTGGTTGTGCACGGCAACCATTTTTGAAGACGAAGGTGTCACCTGCGAATAAAAGATAAATATGAATGCGATACACAGGACACTACACAGTATAGTCAGAAAAGTGATGTGAAACATGAAGCGAAAAGATTACAGTTTTTTAATAATAATAATAATATTTATAATAGGTCACAATCTTGACCAATCTAGTGATCACTTCGGGTAGAGAAGAAATCAAAATCTTGACCAGTATAATGGTCATTTCAGGTACAGAAGAAGTCAAAATCTTGACCATTACAGTGGTCATTTGAGGTACAGAAGAAATCAAAATCTTGACCATTACAGTGGTCATTTGAGGAACAGAGGACGTCAAAACTTTGGACACTGTAGAAAACTCATACCAATGAGGCTGGAACTTTTTTAAATACAAAGCTTAACAGTCCAAAACTTTATTAATTTAATAGATTAACTTTTTTTATTCAATTATTATTT
The DNA here is from genome assembly GCA_012295275.1 of Chrysomallon squamiferum. Lineage (NCBI taxonomy): Eukaryota > Metazoa > Mollusca > Gastropoda > Neomphalida > Peltospiridae > Chrysomallon > Chrysomallon squamiferum. The sequence goes on along the minus strand of CM022668.1, from coordinate 15,686,455 downwards.
TTATGTCAAAGAATTTTTTTTTTCATTTGTAGACATAATATATTACTCATCTGAAGCAAAGCTGTTATATTATGCCCATTAGCAGGAATACACTCTTAACTTTATTTTACCATCACGTGACACCACATACCACACACATTGAGAAATGTACGTTGAAAAACATGTCACATACCATAGTAATCAATAAATTCCAGAACATTCTTTTCATTATCTTCCCCAGACAAGTCTTTCAAAATGGCCACCTCCCCATCAATCATTTGTGGGGTGAGTCGAACTTCACTGGAAAAAAAAGAAAAAAAAAAGTAGTTATATATAATATAATAATAAGAAAAAAAAGTAACATAACACCTATTACAAATTAGCATGTTGTAAAAAAAATATATAAATATATATATATATATATAAATACATAATTCAAAATTAGTATAAACTAAAAATTAAAATGCAGGCAAAAAAAGGAAAAATGAAAAAGAAAAGATGAATGAATGATTGAATGAATGGATGAATGAATAATAAAAAAAAAATAATCATAATAATAATAATAATAAAACAAAAATTTATATATATTAAGAATCCCAGATAACGGGATGTTAAAAAAATATATTTTCTATCACTATCATTATTGTTGCAGAGGTATCAGAATGACTGCTATACAGACAGACAAACCTAAAGACTGAAAGAAATTTTATGATATACACAGAATTACTTAAATAATAATATTAACAACATCAGCACATACAATGGCAAAAATATCAACAAGAACATTTTATTAATGGGAGCATTTTAATTCTGACTACACCAAAAATTAAAAAATTATATTTTGTTTTTATTCATTTAAAAATGACAAACACACACACACACACACACACACACACACACACACACACACACACACAAGCTAAACCTTTCTAACTTAGAAATGAAAAAGAGAAACATAGAAAAAAAACCCACACAATCATAATAATACATAAAAAGCTGAAGCAACAACAGAAATATGAAAATATGACATATTCCCATACAACTTTTTTGTTCAGTGGGTCAGGAGCATATTAATAACAGGCCAGTTCTGCCTGTATGATTCTTGTTTTCATTCTCTTTGGCTAAAGGCTGAGATTCTTAAAGAATTTCCCAACAGCATTTGTATGACGACAGTGTAGGTAAAACGATAGGCACGGATTGTTTTGATAACTAATCCAATTTCTCTGCTGATATCAAAACAGTTCAGGAGTGGTCCAGGGGGGAGGAAAGGGTGGGGTGTGTGTTTTGTACAAATAAAAAGAAAATCGACAGATTTGTTGTGTCTGGGTAACAGCTAGAACAAAGATCATGTTTTACGAAGTTAGAATGGTCTGATCCACTACATTTACGAGAATATATAAATTAATGCTAAAAATTAACAGTTATTAGAAATTAAATATGTTACTAAATGTGATGTTGCTGTTTTTAATTTTGTGTTTTTTTAACTCAGGATTTTTAGAAATGAAACTAGGCAAATGATTGAATGTGTATTTTTAGCTATATTGACAGCAAAAATCACCCATGCTTACTACACTAAAAAACAAAATCACCCATAATCACTATATTTAACAACAAAATCACCCATACTCACTACATTTAACAACAAAATCACCCATACTACACAAAACAAAACCACCATACTCACTACACTAAACAACAAAATCACCCATACTCACTACACTAACAACAAAATCACCCATACTCACTTATCACTACATTAAACAACAAAAATCACCCATACTCACTACACTAAACAACAAAATCACCCATACTCACTACACTAAACAACAAAAATCACCCATACTCACTTATCACTACATTAAACAACAAAATCACCCATACTCACTAATCACTACACTAAACAACAAAATCACCCATACTCACTACATTAAACAACAAAATCACCCATACTCACTACACTAAACAACAAAATCACCCATACTCACTACACTAAACAACAAAATCACCCATACTCACTACACAAAACAAAACCACCCATACTCACTACACTAAACAAAAGCACCCATACTCACTACACTAACAACAAAATCACCCATACTCACTAATCACTACATTAAACAACAAAATCACCCATACTCACTAATCACTACACTAAACAACAAAATCACCCATACTCACTACACTAAACAACAAAAATCACCCATACTCACTTATCACTACATTAAACAACAAAATCACCCATACTCACTAATCACTACACTAAACAACAAAATCACCCATACTCACTACATTAAACAACAAAATCACTACACTAAACAACAAAATCACCCATACTCACTACACTAAACAACAAAATCACCCATACTCACTAATCACTACACTAAACAACAAAAATCACCCAAACTCACTACACTTAACAACCTTACACATAACAACAATGAACTGATCTACCTTGCATTACCCTCACTTCCAGTGACAACCCCCACCCTGTTCTCGACCCCACCCTGTTCTCTACCCCACCCCACCCCTGGCAAAGATCTCTCACTGCAGACAAAACAGATGTTGATCTATCAGCCACCTAGAAAATGAATCCTGTGCACAAATAATAATATTAAAAAAAAAAAAAAAAAATAAAAAATATTCACACAGCCTCGAATTGCAGAAGTGCTGCAGATTCCTAGGATGCGTTCGAAACCGTGCGATACCCTGTGCACACAACTGGTATGCATGTGCCACTTGCAAAAATCTCTGAGAAAAGTTTATTTGTGCGCGAGTCTTGCTGTAAAACACATGCCGTAATTGCCTCTTCAAAACGTATCACGTTCGTATTGAAAAAACAAATGGCGGAGTCGTCACACAAGAGGCCTAATTGATTCTCTGCACACAATACGACATTCAGAGATGTGGAATGGATACAGTAGTCAGCACAAGACAGTTGATAGCAGTAATATTTTAATTTATTTATTTATTTTTTTTTTTTTTTTATTTATTCTTTTAATGTTTTAGTCTGTTTGAAATTTTAACTGTAACATATGAGCTTGTTTTTTTTTTTTTTCTCCCCTGAATTCCAAGATTTAGAGATGTGGAATGGATGTGTTAATCAACTTAAGATAGCTTGATAACAGTAATATTTTCATTTTCTTTTTTTTTCTTGTTTTTAATTTCTTTTTTCAATCTATGAAATTTAATTAATATATTACAAGGTGGAATTTGTTTTTTTTTTTTTTTCCTATTTTGATCATTTTTGTTTGTATTCAGGTAAGAAGTATAAAAGAAATTTTAAACATATTTTTAATTTAAATTTGTTTTGTTATTATAATTTTTTAATTTTTAAAAAAATAAATTTTTTATTCTTTCATATGAAAAATAAACTACTACACTTTCTGTCATGACCCACCTATCCCTAAACACAAATCCTTAAATCCCTGTCTTCCAGTTTTTCAAAAACAGATTCACTTTTTTCAGTGCTAATTATTCATCTGTAATCATTTTTATAAAGTCAACATTAACAAAGTTTTGATTATGAAATTATTCTTCCAATGACATAATATACATTTATATTCAAATAGGTACTTATTCTTATATAAGGAATCTGATGTTTGAGAGTAGAGGTGTCCTAAATATGTATTAATCTTTAATATATATATATATATATTTTCTCTCTCTCTAATGTCTGCTGTATCTTTCTGTTACGGTATAAATCAAAGGTTAACTCAAACTAATATTACACAGACCTGGATATTTTCTGAATGCTGATGTTAAGAAGCTTCTCATCAAGCTGCAGGAGCTGCAGTCGAAGTCGGAGTATGGTTTTCTTCTCTGCAACATCGCTTTCCGCTGCTTCTTCACCTTCGGTCTCTGCCTTGGCGCTAGCCTTTGCATTCGTCTCGATCTCCTTGGTGATTTCCTCAATGTAGCGGAAGATAGAGTTGTCATCCCCTGACACTGTGGCAAACCTCTCTCCCAGCATGTTGACGACAGGGTCCCGATTGGCTGAAAGACAAAACAAAATGTATTGATACTGAGAGATACAAAAATCAATTAGCTTACGATATGCCACTGCAGGTCTTACTGACTGTTTACTGAATTATGCATCACCATCAACATCAAATTTTAGAACTGCTGTAGATGATGGGTGGCATCATATTGGTTTGATGAAAATGTTATACCCAAAATTTCTGCTATCATTTACAGGATTGTGATTGGTCAATATATATATAGGGAAAGTCCAAAATTGTTACTAAAGATATTGTAGAGTAATTTGAAATATGCTGACACTGATTAAGATTGAAAGACACTGTTCTTGAGCATATAATCCAGAAATATATTATCTATCAAGTCAGTGTTAGAATGTTAGTTTACCAAAACAGAGGGTATGGAAAAGGACACTACGATTAGGACTTTGGATTTGATCTTGTTTATTACTAGTGTTAGTTCTTAGCTTACTTTGACATGAATTAATTTAATTGTTCACCTTCCAAACAAGCCCTCAGCTCAGCCATTTTCTTATCCCCTGCACTGTGCAGGACTGATTCCGCCAACTCCAGAGTCCTGACGGTGATTTCATATGAGTCAGGTCCGAGTTTCTTCAGCACTAACAACGGTTCATTGTCCTTCGGCGACTTTGCCTCTGACTCGATGTCTTCTCCTCTGAGACACAAAAAAAATTAATTAAATAAACATTAAAATAACCCTAACAATCTTTCATGAGTAATAATTGTATTCTTGTGTCCCCAGATTGGAGATTTTGATACACGTGTATTAAGTCAAATGTAGCTAATCTGAAATTATTATCCCGCTTTGGTTGTTTGTAAGAAAAACATACAATAAGATCTGCAACAAAAATCATAGATGTTGAAATTTAATTATGTCTGAGATAGAATATTTATAATTTTCTGTTTCTGTAATTAAGTGTAACTCTAATAAATATTCATCCAAAAAAAAAAAAAAATAATGAAAAGTAACTTATTTATTTAGTCAGTTTTACACATAATTCTACAATAATGCATTTGTTTTTTCATTTTTAGATAATGTATAAATATTTGTCCTGTTCAGATATTAATAAACCCTATACCTAGGATTTTATTTTGTATTGAATAAAATGTAGATATACATAGTTACAATGACATGACATATGATACACATATTTTCTAAAAAAACAAACAAATAAACTATAAATATTTAAACAAAACAAAAATATTTATATAATCTACATACTTCTCAACATAAGAACCAGTATTAAAATGTGTTGCATTTAGTTTGCTTTGCCAAGTAAGAGGCTTCCGAAACAAAAGCTTTGACTCTTCAGGGATTTTGGAACCAAATCCTTCAACAAACTGCAAGATGTGATTCAGCAGAGTTTCATTCATTGGAGTAAACTCGAGTTTTCCACCAGACCCATCCTTGGCAGACGTCCATTGTGCAGCTCGTGCAAGAGCTTGTCCCATGATGGATGTGTCTCTTAACCAGCTCTATATCTGAGAAATTTAATAATAGTAGTAATAATAATAATAATAATAATAATAATAATAATAATAGTAATAATAATAATGATAATAATAATGATAATAGTTAATAATAATAATAATAATAATAATAATAATAATAATAATAATAATAATAATAATAATAATAATAATAATAATGATAATAACAATAATAATAGTTAATAAAATAGTAATAATAATAATAATAATAATAATAATAATAATAATAATAATAATAATAATAATAATAATAATAAACATTAGTATAATTCCAGAAAAATTAAGAAGAATAAAAAAAAGTTCCTAACTGAACACTGTAAGCAAAGAAAGATAATTGTAATAATGCTCTATGTTTATAAAACAATAATAACAATTCTTATTATTATTATAATTATGATGGTGAGAATTTTGTTGTAAAAATTATATATGCCTTATGCACAGAACCCCATAATACTTAATTATTATGATATCAGTGTGTATTTTAATGTTACCAAACATTACCATCTAATCTTAACAAACATTAATATCAAACTGAGTAAGTCGTAACTATGGTATAGTTTTCATAAATATTAATTACAGCAATAACAGTGGTTGAATTTAGGAGCTGTATATGTATAAGTTAAATCATTCGGCAAAAACTATTAGAAAAATTAAACAAACATAACGGAAATAGAAGTACTCGATAACAGATAAAAAGCAACTTTATGATACAGTTATTGACGCACATAATTTTCTATATATTAATTACAACTCAACAGTGGTTGAATTTAGGAGCTGTATACATATAAGTTAAATCATTCGGCAAAAGCTATTAGAAAAAGTAAACACACATAACGGAAATAGAGGAACACGATAATAGGTACAAAGCAACTTTACGATGCAGAATTAATTCAATATCTGATCTTTCGGCCTGTTTCTGCTGTTACCATATATTATATGCTGTTAGTTTTCGAAGGACAATTTTTTCTATATACTTACAGTCTTTAAATAAACAGCAACCTTGTTGCTTATGGTCCTGCTTTTAAAATGCAGAAATCTGCAACGATGTCTGATTATTCTAAGTATTCAACGGCAACCGTTGCTAGGTCGTTCGCTGTGGCGCCACCGGAAGTCGTCAAGGGAAATAACTTATAAGTTACTGCTTTTATTCTTATTGCTAGCTATCAAAAATAAAATAATAATAAATCAGTACAAATGGAAACTTTTATATATTAAAATAAACAAACTAAGTGATTAGCTAAAAATTATATAATTTATTATTATTATTAGTTGTTGTTATAATTTATATATATATGCACACACACACACACGCGCACACACACACACACACACACACACACACACACACTTACGTTTATATTCTTGTTACTGTTGTTTGTGTCGTTGATAATATTCCTGCAAATTGAAAGGAAAAACATATTTGTAAAATTAAAATAGTTTCAATTTACTAAATCAATAAATATATTTTTAAAATTAGTTTACAGTGTTTCTGACTTCGAATTTCTTAAATTTTCGAGGTATATACAGATTCATAGAAACTATTAATTTATGTAAATTATTTTTAATATAATAATTTGTAAGGCTATTCATATTGCTGTTGTTATCATTACATTTACAACAACAACAACTACTACTATTACTACTACTATTATGCCACTACTACTATCTTTTTAAACAAGTTTACTCACATTTTATTTGAATAAATATATAAAATGAAACTGATTTTCAATTTACCATTCTTGAAAACGATATGTTATTTTTCATTTTATTTTCAAAACCTTTGTTACAGTTGTTTGTGATACTTAATTACAGAAATAAAAAAATTATCCTTTATGCGAATTCAGTATTCGTTAAAATAATAAATAAATAAATAAATAAATAAATAAATAAATAGCGCACGTGTCACGTGATTTCTGGACGAGAATAATATTTAAAATACGAAAACGATGCTATATTGTCTCCAAATGCGAAAACAAACAGACAGCTCCGCATGTTGGCCCCCTCAGCAAAAGAATCTGCGAGAAAAATGACAAAAAGTCTTGTTTCAATAAACACTGGATTGGCACTGATTCTTCCAGCAGTAGGGCCTCTGCAAAACAAACCCAGGGAGGGCAAAGCAAAGTCACATATTTTTTGCTCGTTAAATTTCACGATCGTTGGTTTACACTAATATTTTTGACAGCGTAAATAAATAATTCTTTTATGCAAAAGTTAAGCACATACCAGTTTATTACTGTGTTTGCTGTTGTTGTTGTTGTTTCTATCGTTTTTTTTCTTGTTCTTGTTCTTGTTCTTATTATTATTATTTTGTAATTGTTGTTGCTGTTGTTGTTTTTATATTGCTGACGTCATCACTGACCACCGTCATTAACATCATTTTTGTTTTTGAAAAACTCATTCGCCTAATTACATAAAAGTGATAAAAAATATATATATATATACAGGTCATACGTAGACTAGAGTATGGGAAAAATCTATTTTTAGTGTGGAAAAAAATAATGTAATAAAATAAATTAGATTTCACTAATAGGGAAGGATAGAGTGGGGGGGGGTGTGTGTGTGTGTGGGGGTATAGATTCTGAAACTGTGTTGTTATTTGCGGTATTTTCGTCCGTTCCTTCTTTCGTACTTTCCTTCATTCATTCAACCATGCATTCATCCACTCATTCATTTATAGCTCTTTCGTACTTCATAAATTCGTTTATTGTTTCTTCCTTTTTTCCTTCCTTTATTTCTTCGTTCATTAATTTTTTTGTATCTCGTATGTATGTGTGTGTGTGTGTATGTGTGTGTGTGTGTGTGTGTGTGTGTGAGTGTATGTGTGTTTGTACGAGATGAACAAATTAATGAATGGACAAATAAAGGAAGGAAAGAATATGTATATAAGTAACTTCATTCTTTATTACTTTCTCCTTCATTCCTCCGTTCATTTATTATTCATTCTTCATTCACTCATTCGTTATTCTTTTCATTCATTCTTCCGTTCGGCAACCGATTAACCAGATCATTCACTCGTTTCCGAACGGCCTGCTGAATTAATCTCTTCCAGGATGCCTTGCTGTCTGTTATAATCGACACATTCGTCTCCCTCCTTTTTTCTCTGGCGCACCACATTCGTCGTGAAATGCATTTCAAAATGTGCAGCTCGTTCTTCTTCAACGCGGAGCTCCTGTTATGCATCAAACAAAAAATCCTGCGACGAATTACGTCTAATCGAGACATGCGCGTAGAAAATATTTTACGCAATTCCGAACAGCCCAGAGTCTTCTGGTAGCGTCTACCTGTCAAATATAAAAATAAAAATATAAAAAAAATACGCGTCTTGTAAATAAACAGAAGAATTAGAATCATATTTTCGGACAACGCGTATCAACGTGTGAAGTAAATACTTTTGGGGAAACAGACGGTGCCGACTTAGAGTGGAATTTCTTGTTTATGTGCGTAAAAGTACAGACGGACGGATAGACACACACAGACAGAGAGACAGAGAGACACGTGGTTAAGACAGATTCGGGGGTGAATGAATTGAATGTGTTGTTAAATGTGTTTGATTTATTTTGTGGTTTTGATTAATTTAATATTTTTTTTTTCTGAATGACGCTGTTTCTGCGTGTCTTTTATTATCTCCCTTTCTGTGTGACTATTTCTGCGTTATCTCTCCTCTCCCCTCTCTCTCTCTCTCTCTCTCTCTCTCTCTCTCTCTCTCTCTCTCTCTCTCTCTCTCTCTCTCTCTCTCTCTCTCTCTCTCTCTCTCTCTCTGTGCCAAATTATATACATGTACATGTAAACATAAAACGCTCTTGTCTCTTGATCTTTTTTTTTCAGCTATGTTCCTTTCTCACCACGTTTTTCTTTCTTTCTTTTTTGTATTATTAGTTGTTTTATTTATTAATACTTTGTAATGTTATGAGGCTTTATAGAAAGGGATTCTGGATACTTAATCATCAAATCTAACAAGATTATGAAGGAAAAAAAAAAAAAAAAGTATTATCGAAACTACGACGATCATGAATTTACGATTATTAAAATAATGAAGAAAAAAAAATATATAACTGTGAAAAAGAAAGGACAGTCTAAGCTTACAAAAGCCATGTCCAGTCTTACTTTATATAAACCCGTTTTATTTCTGTTTATTTTCTCAAACAGAAAGAGGTGTGGTAGAATTTCCTTTGATGCACGTCAGTTTCAGCTTTTTACGTCGTGTGAAAATTTGACGAAACTTGATCGTCTGCTAAAATACTGTTACTGCCACCACCACCACCACCCCTGAACATATGGCCACATCCTTCGCCCCCACCCACATACTACTTACTTTAAGTCGGATCACGTTTTTAGAATCCCATAACGGAATTAAGCCAAAGCGACTACGAGTTTCGATTAGTACAAGATGTGTGTATTTGTTGTGAACATTTCGGTGATCTCTGCAACATGGCGCTGTTTACTTGAAGTTTATTCAGATACAAAACATTCGCGATTTGGCGCGATTGTTGTACGAAAATTGAGACGTCTTCAAGATTCGAGAAAACAAATCTGAGCAAAACACAATAACAGAGAGGAGATAGAGTGATGAGATAGGACAGAAGGAAGAGAGAGAAAGAGAGAGAGAGAGAGAGAGAGAGAGAGAGAGAGAGAGAGAGAGAGAGAGAGAGAGAGAGAGAGAGAGAGAGAGAGAGAGAGAGAGAGAGAGAGAGGTATAGACTGATTGATACATATATGCACGGATGTTTATATACATTGATAAAGAAATACAATGATACATTGATATATAGGTATACTGATGCATATATATATATATATATGGTTAATTGATAGATATATAGGTACATAGAAAGATAGACATATAGATAGATATGTAGATAGAAAGATCGACTGAGAGATAATCAAATAAACAGAGGCAGTTAATTATTTTAAAATATTAGAAATATACTTCAATCCTGTTCTAGATCCAGTTCTTAGATATATTGTCTTTTTATTGTAGTTCTGCTAATTTACTTTCGATATTAGAGAAGAAAAAGAAATAAAAAACCATTTCTTGTGAAAAGACGGGAAAAGTATTTGTGAGAAAAAAAAAGAAACAGATATCAGACTAAGATTTAAAAGAAAGCAAAAAAAAAAAAGAAAAAAGAAAAGAAAATGTAAACGAAATCCGAGAATCAACCACCTGTCAATATTATTACTATTACTATTATTATTATTCATTTCTTTATTTGTTGCTGTTATTGTTATTATTATTATTGTTGCAGTTGTTGTCCCTAATGTTGTCGCTGTTTCTGTTGCTGCTTTTGCTATTGTCATTGCTGTTATCATCATTATCATCATCGTTGTCGTCGTCGTTTTTGCTGCTATTATTTTTTATCCTTCTTATTGTTGTTGTTACTGTCGTCATTTTCAACATGAAACAGTCTGAACCAAATACTGGCCAACGCATCGGACAGGCTATCATTTTGACAACAACAACAACAACAACTACGTCAACTTCACACCGTATTAATTATTCTTTAATTTTTTGCCTTGCACAGCAACATGCTTGAAAAACAAACGCGAATAAAATGCACATGGCCGTGTTTGTTGTGATTACGTGCAGGCGAAAAACGTGTTTAGTTAGCAAAGTGCTAATTTACAAAAACAACACGTACACACGGAACAAATGACAGAAGTGAAATATCATTCTGCAAGACTTCGGTCTCGTTTTCCAAAGTAAATTTATGTACGTGGCGTTATTTAGCCAAAAAGAGTGTTTGCTTGAAACACAACACCAGCGGTTTACAGTCAAGTGTAAAGCACATGAGCGTGTTTGTGTTTGTAAGAAACAGATACTGACGAATGTTGATAAACGAAAATGATGACGATGACGATGATGATGACAATGATGATGATGGATGATATTAATAAGAGTTGAGACGGAAATAAAGCAATAAGGACATACAGAGTAAAAGAGAAAGAAAAATGCATCTCTCTCTCTCTCTCTCTCTCTCTCTCTCTCTCTATATACACACACACACACACAAACACAGATGGCGAGAGACCAGAAAATAATATATAGAAAGAGAAAGATAGAGAGATGGACATACAGATAGATAGATAGATTATATACGCAGAGATAGAGACAAAGAAACAGATAAAAAGAGATTGACAGCAGGAAGAGAATAAGGTTCAGACAGGAAGAAAAACGTACAAAATAAGAAAGAGAGAGAAAGAGTAAGTGACAGTGACTGAGACAGAGGACATATCAGGATGGAATGGGAGAAGAACGACAGAGGAAGATAGACAGACGGGCAAACGGAGGTTAAAGACTGAAGATGAAGATGTATATCGGGGCTACATGAACGAGAGAGTTTGTCGCTGACAATGAAAATGTATCGTCTGCTTGAAAAGGCAAAAAACCAAATTGCCAAACGACATGTTTGTTTCAGCAGACGTAAAACAGTGACAACTGGAACGAAAGAGAGAGATTCAAAATTTAATGCAACACAATATCAGCAACATTCCTTTCGAATCTGATTTTGAGAAAATACTTAGCTGTTTCTGGCATCAAACTGAATTATTTTTTCATTCATAAAAGATTTGATTAAACAAGGGACTCGGTGCAAATGGTTAACGATATCTCCCCCCTCCACCCACCCACCCCCACTGCCCCGCACGCCCCGCACTTCAAACGGGTCCACGTGCGAGAAACGAAGTGAGGAGTAAAACTCTTATGTTTGTCAGATGGGAACAAAGAAACCTCGGGGGAATTATCCTTCTTGATATTTTCCTTTCTTACGACTCCCGCATGGCGGGGCTTACGTCGTGACCTCGCGAGTACGATTTGAAGCGAGAATGGCCGACAGCTGGGCCTCATTCGGCAACTTTCGTCAATGAACGGAAAAACAAACAGAAATGTATCTATTTTGTTAACTCGGCGAATCGGACATTTGTTTTTCGTTTTGACTCGAAATTTCAGTCGCCGTATGAGCGTTGAGTACGCAGAATGAGATCTGTTTGCAGTAAACGTATTCATATCTATATTCACAAGAAGAAAAAAACCCATTCGTACACAAACAGGAGATGAATATTATTAAGCAGTTACAATAAAGTAATCATTTTTAAAACTTATTTTCCAGCGAAATATGTTATCTCCAGAAGCAAATGGATTAAGGGTTAGTTGTAGAGTTAGAAATATTATTTGTTTTACAAATAAAATAACTCCTAATATATATATATATACACACACATAAACACACATATATATATGTACATATATATATATATATATATATATATATATATATATATATATATATATATATATATATACATATATACATATAGATAGATAGATATTATGGTTATAAATAAACATTAATTCATATAGTACATATTTCAATATAAAATAACATCGTGCATTGAATACGATATAAAATATGAAACAGATGTCATATTTCAGTTATTATCAATTTCGTACAGGTATTTAATTAATTCCGAGAAAAACATAAATTAATTTTTAAATGCTGTTTCAGTCTTTTCGGACAATGTATGAATTACAGCTTTGTGTGAATGAATGATTAGATGCCTTAATGCATAAATATAAACCAAACAAAAAAATAAAATAAAATAAAATGAAAATAAAATGAAAATAAAGGTAATACCGCCTCCGACATTCCTTTAAATTCACTTCAACTGACATCGTTGAAAGTTAATTGAAAAACGACCCAAACAACACAACAGACCGGAAGTTACGTTTCGTTTCATGAATGTAGATTCCTCCTTTGTTCAAGCGTATCACGTGACGTTGTAAGAAAGTTTTGTAAACATCGCCTTGTTTTCTCAAATCCCCAGTGACGGACAAGGGAGTGCTATGGCGAAGGGCAGATCAAAAACGAAACAGAACAAAAATATAAAAAAGATAAAAAATGTGTTTTCTGGACGCCATGAATGTTACGATAAACCCGCGTCGAACTCTTGTAAATGTGTTTGAAAACGCGAAATAAAACTTCAAGTATTTTTATCAAAGAAAATGAAAATAAGGGTTTAGAAAAAATGAACGGATGGGAAAGGAAAAGGAATTTAAAATAAATAAAAAATAAATGAATAAAAAAATAAAATAAAATAAACATATTTAGAAAGATAATCCTCTTTCGTGTAACGTAATATTAAAGTCATCATCATCATCATCATTACTACTACTACTACTACTACTATTCTTCTTCTTCTTACTATTATTGTTATTATTATTATTATTATTACTTTTATTACTATTGTTATTGTTGTTATTATTATTATTATTATTATTATTATTATTATTATTATTATTATTATTATTATTATTATTATTATTATTATTATTATTATTATTGTTATTATTATTGTTATTATTATTATTATTATTATTGTTGTTGTTATTATTATTATTATTATTATTATTATTATATTTACTACGCTCTGTTTGGCTGCTGCTGCCTTATTACTACTGCTGCAACTAATACAACTACTACAACAGCTCTTCTACTTTAGATTTTTTTTTCGAAATAGTAGAAACAAAAAAGGTAAAACAAACGATTCTGTGCCATGAATGAACAAGAACAATAAGCAGAATATGCTAAAATATTCTGGTATGTACTATCCTGTAAATAAAAAACCTACATATTAAATTTCCTTGTTCCATTTTTTTTTTTTTTTTATTAATAAAACAAATCAAATACGCAACAAGTTAGTTTAATCACTTCTTCTCTGGATACAAGTTAAGAAATGTACCTTTAACATTACATTCTGCGCATGCGCGATGTGTGACGACGTACGTTCAGTATTTAGCGACATATATTTAACAGTTTAAAAAAAAAGATAAAAAAAGAAAGAAAGATTTTTCCTTTTTTAAAGCCCAGTTATATTACACTGAGAATCCTTCACGTGGTTCGGTCTGAAATTCGTGTTTGCCCATTTAATCCTTTTTGACAGCCATTAGCACGCGCGAGGTCCCCGAGATGGCTAGATATATATCAGCTTACCCGTAGCAACGTCCACACCACGTGACCCTATTTTTTCTTCTTTGAAGTAAATTCCGTCAATTTATCATGCCTGCATGCATTTTGTTGGTATTTCGAGAATTCATTTTTTGTTTCTTCTTTTAAATTTTTTATTTTTTTTTTTTTTTTTTTTTTTTTTTTTTCATTGTTTTAGTAAAATAGCTCAGTCACAGGTTATTTAGAACATGATTTCAGTTTGTTCTAATTTTTTTTTTTTAAACTTACAGCTTTCTTTTTTATTTGTTTTGTCCGGAAAGGATTTTGAGGGAATTATATGATAGTGAAAATATCGATAGCAGTGAGAGAAAGAAAAATGTAAATGGCGTTAGAAGAACTTATTTATACAGAAATACTGAGAAAATGCGAGAGAGAGAGAGAGAGAGAGAGAGAGAGAGAGAGAGAGAGAGAGAGAGAGAGAGAGAGAGAGAGAGAGAGAGAGAGAGAGACTAAGGAAGAGAGTGATATATATATATACACAGACACAGAGAGAGAGAGAGAGAGAGAGAGAGAGAGAGAGAGAGAGAGAGAGAGAGAGAGAGAGAGAGAGAGAGACTAATATATATATATGAGAGAGAGAGAGAGAGAGAGAGAGAGAGAGAGAGAGAGAGAGAGAGAGAGAGAGAGAGAGAGAGAGAGAGACAGAGTTAGATGTTAATATACACACACACACAGAGAGAGAGAGAGAGAGAGAGAGAGAGAGAGAGAGAGAGAGAGAGAGAGAGAGAGAGAGAGAGAGAGAGAGAGAGAGACTAAGGAAGAGAGTGATATATATATATATATGCACAGACAGAGAGAGAGAGAGAGAGAGAGAGAGAGAGAGAGAGAGAGAGAGAGAGAGACTACACTAAACTACACCACACATCATTTTAATACAGAACAATACAAAAACAGTACGTTACAGTACAGTGTAATATTGTAAGATACAATCAATTAAACACAATACTACATAACATACCATTCAATACAACAATGCAATCGAGTGCAGCATTATGGCTGTTCTTAGTGCATGTCACAGAATCCTGAATTATCTAATGCACTCACACTTAATTAAATTCTAAATTCCACTTAAGTTATCTACTTAATGGTTCGTCTCAAATGAACTGTAATATAAGCAGAACATTACCGTAATTATTTTCCTTTTATCGTCTTCTGCACCGCTAATTGATTTGTTCTTCGTTTTCTAGTAATAATAATATTATTTTTTTTTTTTCCGTTTACTGATGTAGAAAGTTTATTTCTAATATGTTTCAGCCTTTCTTAATTTATTTGTCAAGAGACGTTGATACTGTTATGAAATATTAAATAAACGTAAGCAAAAATTTAAACATCTGCAGTAGGCGTCTGAAGTTTTATTTGTTATTTTCTCTGTTTAATTTTGTTACCTAGAACATATATGTCTGTATGTGCATGCATGCATGCATGCTTGTATGTATGCATATGTGTTTGTATTTGTGTGTATAGGTACCTGCATGCATGTATGAATGTGTGTATTTATTTATATATGTACGTTTGTATGTATGTGTATGTGTATGTACGTATGTACGTGTGTGTTTATGTATGTGTGTATGTGTGTGTACGTGTGTGTTTGTGTGTTTATGTATGTATTTAAATATGCATGTGCTAATGTGTATACGTGTACGCATGTGTATGTATAAATTCTGTTTGATATACTTGTTATGGTATATTTATTTTTGATAAATAAAAAAATAAATAAAATAAAATAATTTAAATAATAATAATAATAATAATAATAAAAATAGCAATAATAATAATAACAACAACAACAACAACAACAATACCAAAAGATAATAATAAAACACATAAATAATAAAAAAAGGTCTTATTTTAAAAGCGTAAAAAAAAAAAAAAAACGACTTTTTAACCACTAACAAGTCGAGACTGTGCTTATTGTAATTGACAATCAGCGCTGACTTGTCAAAAGGACAGACGCAACTAACAACTCGATCCGAAATGACATCGTTAACTGTCTGTTTTAACAGACAGACGACACACCGACCGCCTCTGGCGTCTGAATAATGCAATATTATTCTTTCGTCGCTGTGGGGACCGTTGTCGCTGACGTCAGCAGCATCATTTTTATCACAGGATTGAACAACAGCGTCAACGCTTCGCCACCACTGATCAATAAATCGGTAGGAAGAGAGAAAAGGTTCGTCCCGCAATCGGAGAAAAACATAAAGCGGTCTTCTATATTTGGCATTGTGTGGCGCCCTGACATCGATTTTTCGGCCGTTGCCATGGAGTCACGCGCGTCAACTCTGACGTTCTGAAGTACAAAACATGGCGCGAATGAAATGCAATTTTCTCCATTTACGCAAATGAAAACGTCTATATATTCATTATTCCGATGAGGGGACCGATTTTTGGTGTTAGTCGAGCAGAAGTAGAGGTAGCGATCGAGTGGGGTAAAGGATTTGACCACAATGAAACTGAAAAGTTAAAATCAACTTTACATTTCGTCTTTTTTTTTTTCTTTAAAAATATCGTTAGCGGGTTTAAAAAAAAAAAAAAAAAAAAAAAGAAAGATTAAAACTGAGGTCATGACTGTAATATCAAATAACGATCCCGTTCATAAATTCGCTGGAAAAATATCAATGTGTGATGAGGTTGATGGAAGAAAAACCGAACGCAGAATTTAAATTTCTGATTTGTGTGGATTCTCGTTGCTATGGATTCTACGGTTTTCGACCTCCGTGATGGAAATTAGACTGTGGCTGTTAATTTTGCTAAGAATATCGCGAACTGGGTTAAATTTGGCTTCTTGCTACCAAAACGGGAATTACCTTTGGGATGAGAAACGTCAGCCCACGTGCGTTTAATGAGCAGGAGGGCGCCATTTTGTTTTGTCTAGTCAATTTAAAATTATCAAATGATGGGGAGGATGGATATTACTTTTAGAAACGAGTTAACCAAGCGAATTTGCTGCAAGACGAGCCAGACGGAATGAAGGAGAGAAGGAATATTAAGCCAACAGAAACAACAGAAGAAGGAATATAACCGTTGAAATAATTTATTGAATCGATACAACGAAACGATCTCAGTTAAGAAGAGGTACAAAGCAAAAGGATAGCAAATAAGGAATGTTATTATTATTATTATTATTATTTAAAACTGTTTTAAATTAATCCAACAAATACAATTCTAACATGCGGAATGAAGGAATGTGGTTGTTTAAAAATAATTCAAAACAAGAGGAACCTAAAGAAATGATGAGAGGCTGGGAAAAACAGTTTTATAGTTTACAAAGAAAAAAAAAACAAAACAATTCTGCTGTAAAATGTTCGACAAAAGAAACTCAAGGAAAGTAAATATACAACTGATTATACATTACTCCAAAACGACAGTACCTAGCTGTAGGTTAAAGGAATTTACGAACATAAAGGATATACCTGCAAAAATTAATGAATTTAGTTCTAAATGCACTGATGTAAAAAGATGGAATACCACCATATAAAAATATTTAAATAAAACACAACGAGATGAATAATCAATATCATACAGCTTTAGATTTTTGGAACAAAATGACCTCAAAGGTATAAGGAAAAAAATGTTTTATTTAAAATTGACAAAACCAGGA
>CM022668.1:15648390-15663390 GCA_012295275.1 Chrysomallon squamiferum | reverse complement strand
ATTCTTGTGACGTTTTTTTTTTGACTCAGGTTATTTAATTCGATATAATCAGAGATAAAAATCACTGAACTGGAATAACTTCACCACACACACACACACACACACTCGCCTCCCTCTTATTAATCAAAATTGGCATTCTTGTTTCCAATTCCATCGTTCGCAGCTAATTACAGAGCACGTTTATAAATATACACACCCATATAAGGAAGTGCCGTCCAAATCTTCGCTGCAGACGAGCTATGACGTCAATGGTGACATGCGCAGACACATTATCGATCTGAAGGCGACAATCACGCGAAGTTTTTACAATACGCTCTAAACGTTTTGATTGCCAGACCACGAGGCCATTGCTTGTGACGTCAGCGGATCAATAGGCCTACGTCAGAATCTCCGTTTTGGTATCGAGCATGACCTAAATATGGAATCCCCCGCCGGCTTGAGAAAAATAATGACTGCTATTTTGGGGCGGTGTTTTGTGAACTTACCAAGAATGGCACAAGCCACAAAGAATCGAAAGGCTCATTAAAACCGATTCGCTCTATGTGGGTCAATGCTGATGGACATAAAAACCGATCAAGTAAACCACAAAATCTTCGAACCGAAGTCAGCAAGTACAAGTTTCAGACGATCGGACAGCAGATATCAATACTAATATGATATTGCATTCATTAAAGGAACCATTGATAGTGTTCTATACTAATTTGGTAATATATATTTTTTTAAATATTCGACAGTAATATGTTAGTGTACCTTCTTTCCTGATTGTGATTATAAAATGTGAAGGGAAGATAGTTTAGATGCCATTAAAGGAAGCACCTGTATAAGCCATAAAATGTGTTTATTTAAATAATAATAATAATAATAATAATAATAATAATAATAATAATAATAATAATAGTAGTAGTAGTAGTAGTAGTAGTAGTAGTAAATAAATAATAAAATAAAAAAATAATTTGTGTCAGTTTATAAAGAACCACGGGCATCTCTAAAAGAAGGGAAAGGAGAAGAAGAAGAAAAGGAAGAGGAAGAAGAAGAAGAAGAGAGAGAGAGAGAGAGAGAGAGAGAGAGAGAGAGAGAGAGAGAGAGAGAGAGAGAGAGAGAGTGCATGTGCATATGACTGAATATGATGAACGAGAACAATACAAACAATATGTAAATAATATCAACAACAGCACCAATAGCAGCAGCAGCAGCAACAGCAGCAACAACAACAACAATAATAATGATAATAATAATGATCATGATCATGATCATGATGAATATAGTAATAATAAACTATTAAAAAAATCGAAACTGTAATTATTAAAATCAAAAGCAACAATGTGGTAAAACTAAGGTTTTTTTTATGAAAATTAATATATCTATGTGTTACCGTTGCCAGGTAAATGAATTTAGCTATGTTTTCTCTGTAAATAAATAAATAAATAAGTAAATAAATAAATAAATAAATAAATAAATCACTTGACCATTCACCATATGTTCAGTGACCCATGGAATCTACGTTTTAGTTAAGGAACGATAACCGTTATTTTGGAATAATTGTAGAGGGAACAGTTTAATAGTAGCAGATTTGAAAAAATTAGAAACATGAAGGAAAGAAAGACAGATTTTCAAACAGACATCGAGAAAAGACAGAGTTAGCGAGAACAGAATTTTACACACAGACAGGGAAGAAGAGAAAGACAGAGAGAGAGAGACACACACGCACAGAGAGAGAGAGAGAGAGAGAGAGAGAGAGAGAGAGAGAGAGAGAGAGAGAGAGAGAGAGAGAGAGAGAGAGAGAGAGAGAGAGGAGAGAGAGAGATGAAGTGTCTGTGTGAGAGAGAGAGAGAGAGAGAGAGAGAGAGAGAGAGAGAGAGAGAGAGAGAGAGAGAGAGAGAGAGAGAGAGAGAGAGAGAGAGAGAGAGAGCGATAGAGAGAGAGAGACACGACAGGTACAACGCAGTGAGAAGCAGTCACCGCGGAAGACAGTTGGACGAAGTCGTACGACGCCTACGCCACCGACTCCGTTCAAGCAGCTCCTCGCCGCGAGTTTTCTGTGACACTGATAATGGCTTCCACATGGGACACGAATCGAATTACATTTAAAAATTCAAAAAGAAATAAATTCACGAGAGAAAAACAATAAAATGTGCGCGCAGATATAAAGTGTCGTCTGCCCAACAGTGTGGGAACGAAGCTGAAAAAAATGGGTGGACACGATTCTGAGAATTTTTGAATTCTGCGAAAAATTATTTTAATATTTATTTATATGTGTGTGTGTGTGCGCGAGCGTAGCGTGCGTGCGTTTATGTATGTATGTATGTATGTATGTATGTTTGTGTGTTTGTATGTGTTTGTATGTGTTGCGTATGTGTGTATGTCCATAAGTACGTGTGCGTATGTGTCTGTGCGTGTGCGTGTGCGTCTATAATTGTGTAGATTATACAGATAAATGCAGGCAGAAATGTGATTAATGTCTATGTGACATTAATAGTTAATAGACTGAGAAAACATTTTGAAAAATTAAAAAAATATAAAATATTAAACAGTTTTGCATATTTGACATATAAGCGTTTGTTTTGATGCCATGTTAATAACGCATCTATAATATATATTTATACTATAATAATAATAATAATAATAATAATAATAATAATAATAATAATAATAACAATAATAAATATTTATGATTCTTAAAATTACGCTGCTACTATTTATCTTTATTAATCACGGATTCTTTTCTTTCTCTTTTATTTATTTATTTATTTATTTATTTATTTTTTTTTGTTTAAAACAATTTTTCATATCCTGTTTTATTCTTAGCAACCTTTCTAGTTGGGCAACCATTTTTTTTTCGTTTTTCCCTTGTTTTCTTCCCTTTTGTGAAGCACTCAAACTAACCGTTTCGATGTACTTAGCTCACTTTCATGAAACAACCAGATTTTTATTTTTTTCAAAAATTATTTTCTTCTCATATCTTTTTTTTTTTTTTTTTTTTTTTTTTTTACCCCATCTTCTTCCCCCCCCTTTCTTTTCTAAACACTTAAAGTAACCGTTTCAGTTTGTACCTGCTTCCACGCTCGATGTTATCTGACTGCCTGGCACGCTAGAGTGGTGATCATTTGCTAGTCAGATGCCGGCTTGTTTGGGAACCGAACGTAAAACATCCATCTCGAGCGGAGCTAAGAAAATAAACGAAACATCGTTGTATATTGTTGTCTATGGCGGTGGTCCACCTCGCTTCAGATTCAACAAACAAGAGCAGACGACAGGTGTGGGAGGGGTGCGCGTTCTGTCATTGTGCGTCTCTGAGCATGCGCGAACTCGAAGGGTTTCCATTTTTGTTTTTCTCTCTCTTTCTGCGTTTTCTTTTTTTTTTTTTTTTTCCTTTTTGTTCTTTCATTTTTTTTCTTTTCTTTTTTTTTTGTTGTTTTTGTTTTTTGTTTTAAAATGAATTAAGAAGTACAGAAATGGAATTTTTTTTTTTTGTTAATGTACACGTCTTTGGTTTTGAGAATGATATGTTCTAGGATCAAAGCTTCATGTAGCCTGTTGATATCATCTTTTTACTCAGCATTTCGAACTATTTATCTTCAGAAGAAACTTTTTCCAATAAGAAAGTAAAATAATATATATATATATATACACTCACGTACGTACATACATACATACATACATCCATACATACATACATACATACATACATACATACATGCAAAGATAAACAAAACTCAGAGGTACATATATATTCACACATACAAATGCACACATACTCAAACACAGACACAGACACACAGACACATACACACATAAATACACACGCAAAACTCACAAAAACACTCTCGCAAATAATCACACGCACACAGAGAGAGAGACAGAGTTATCTCTCTACCACAGAGGGCGCTGGTGTTACGGTGCAGCGCGCAACATCTGGCAACAGGAAGTGTGGAAGTCATTCCGTTTCTCGAATTTCGAATTTGTTTTCACGAATCCGCTCCGTTGTTTAGACAATTTCGAAAATCTTGATATGTTTCGTGGGGTCCTGGCGGACTTTGAATCTACGACATCCCTATCTCGCCTGTAATCGAACGATTCGTTCTGGGCAAAGAAACAGACAAATCAGAGCTTTATATCAGATATTAAAACAAGGAAAATACACGAGACTGCCAAACGTGTGTTTTTGTGTATAATTGTTCAGCTGAAGACTTTCACAGTCTTGTCTAGAAGTCTGGAGGATTTATTTATTTTTTTTTTTTTTTTTTTTTTTTTTTTTTTTTTTTTTTTTTTTTTTTTTTTTTTTGAGGTGAATGGGTAAGAAGGAGTGATTTTTTTGTCAGTCGTAGAAAAAACTGAATTTATGAAGAAGTGGTTTGTGGAGAAAACTGAAACTAAAATTGGGGCGTTGCTTCTGTATGTAAAATAATATGGTTTAGTTAATAAATAAATAAATAAATAAATAAATGAGATAATGAATGAATGAATAAATAAATAAATAAATAAATAATAAAGAAAATAAATAAATAAATAGATGGATAATTAAAAAAATAAATTGTTTTGAACAAACAAATACATAAATGAGATATAATTATAATTTATTATTATGTACTTTGCTAAACACGTGTAGTAAACATTTTGATAAGTAAATCGTGAGATGGTGTCTGGAACGGGAGATCAGAAGAATTAATATAATAATAAATAATTACTACAAAAATACAATAACTGTAATTTCTTCATACCAATTACTTTCTTCTAACATTTTTCCTTTTTCTCTTCTAAATTTTGCAAATATTTACAAACTTTCATTTTAAGAGTCAATCTTAAAAGTAATTTAATATTATATACAGCAGTAGAATAGAAAAAAGTTTATTATTTGATTTTTTATTTATTTTAGTGTCTTTAGTACACAGAGTGCAGTCTGGTAGAGTAAATATATATATGGTGTAAACCTTTCTAAAAAACTGTAGTATTAGCTTTGTCGGTTTATTAGAAAGAAGAGAAAAACAACAGCAAAACAAACAATAACAAAAATAAATAAATAAAAAATAAAATAAAAAGTAGAAAACGAAGAAAAAGAAAACATAGAAATAAAGAAAAAGGTAAAACAGGAAATATAAAAAAAAATTAAAGAAAACAAAAATAAAATCTACAAATAAATAAATAAATAAATTATATCTCTGAAAGACAAATCTCTCTCTCTATCTATCTATCTATCTCTCTGTGTCCATGTATGAAGCAATAAACATATATACATACATATACATACATACATACATACATACATATACATATATATATATATATATATTCTTCAGAGAGAGAGAGAGAGAGAGAGAGAGAGAGAGAGAGAGAGAGAGAGAGAGAGAGAGAGAGAGAGAGAGAGAGAGAGAGACAGAGAGAGAAAGAGAGAGAGACATATACTAATTATACTAATCATATACATCATCATCATCATCTTCTTCTTTTTTCTTTGGTCTTCCCTTTAAATGTTCTTTTCTTTTCTTCTTTTCTTCAACTTCTTTTTACTTCTTCTTTTAATTTTTTTATCCTTTTCCTTCTTCTTCTTCTTAATTTTGGCAAACTGATCGATGAGTGATGTTTAAATTATGTAGAGGATTGTACAGATCACTGAGATCACATTTCCTCAATCGCTGAAAACATCGGGAAGCTTTGTCAAACTGGACTCGAGGGAACATTTAAGTTCAACATTACATGGAATATTCAATGATGTCCTCTGAAAGGAGAGACCTAGATGACAAGAACCGTCAAAAACCGATTTAAGAAAATATGAAGTCTGATGTAACAGTACTAGTTGAATCAAGGATGTAACAGTACTAGATGAATCCAGGATGTAATAGTACTAGCTGAATCCAGGATGTAACAGCACTAGTTGAATTCAAGCTGTAACAGTACTAGCTGAATCGAGGCTGTAACAGTACTAACTGAATCCAGGCTGTAACAGTAGTAGCCGAATCCAGGTTTGTAACACTACAAGCTGAATCCAGTCTGTAACAGTAGAAGCTGAATCCAGGCTGTAACAGTAGAAGCTGAGTCCAGGCTGTAACAGTACAAGCTGAATCCAGGCTGTAACAGTACTAGCTGAATCCAAGCTGTAACAGTACTAGCTGAATCCAGGCTGTAACAGTAAACGATGAATCCAGTCTGTAGCAATACTAGCTGAATCCAGGTATAACAGTACATGCTTAATCCAGTAGCACTGTAGACTGTTCCTACAAGTCTTCTTGATGGTCATCATCATCATCTTCATCATCATTATCATCATCATCATAGCCACCTTCATCATCACTGTCATCGGGATCATTATCATGGCCATTAGAGTCTTTGTCAAATTCATCTGTCTGTCTGTCTGTCTGTCTGTCACTTTGTATATTTACCTGTTTATCTTCTCGCCGCTCTCTGTCTCTCACTTTCTCTCTTTTCCATACACATAAAACTGTTATCATTTTCATTTCAGTTAATTTTCTTTCACTCCAAACTACTTAAATTCAGCCATGCGTTACGGAATACAGCTCATCCAAATGTCATGGACGTGAAGGTCATCTTAAATAACCAGAATAATTCTTAAATGGACAGTCTTTTAAAAATGTCCTCGCATAACATATAAACATACAAAATTCCAGTATGTAATTTCCAAAGTATTATACACTTATAAAAGAATAATGGATAAACATCTTGCTTTCTGGGAGAATGAATTCCTCTGTTAGCAGACACTTTTGGGGTTTTTTCTTAAAGGTTGCTACGAGAAAAAGACTCTTGGTTTAATACTTGGTGTATTTACGTGTATCATCTACAGAAATAATCTTGTTCAATAGTGTTAAACTTTACGTTAAGTCTCGCACTTCAGGAAAATCTACAGAAGAATATCTTAGTTTTCACTGAAAATAGTAGTAGTAGTAGTAGTAGTAGTAGTAGTAATAATAATAATAATAATAATTATAATTATAATAATAAACATATTAATATTAATAATGAAGATGATGATGAAGCCTACGACGACAACCAGAAGTAAATCAGCAACAACAACAATATAAATAATAACAACGAATACAATATTACTACTACTGCTACTTCTAATACTACTATTACTACAACTATTACTGCTAATACCACTGCTAGTAATAATAATAATAACAACAGAAACAGAAACAGTAACTTCAATAGCAAGTAAAAATGAGTAAACACTGCACTTTCAACAGCTAAAACCATAATTATCTATTCTTTTCAAAACTTCTTTATCTCTCTTTATTAAAAACAGTCCTGTAAACAATAACAACACAACGTAAAAACCATTATTAAAAAAAAGAAAAAAAAAGTGAACGAGAAAGAAAACAAAACGTTCTCTTTTTTTTTTTTTTCTTTTTCTTTCCAAAAATCGTGAAGAACAAAAAAAAGCATCGTACCAGAAACACTTACTTGACTCGTCAAAATTAAAAAAAGAAAAAAAGAAAGTAATCACCACGAACTGTACTTTCGCACCCTTTTGCTTCGATCGACTACGACTGCAACATCTAAGCCTAATTCGTCCATTGAACTCGCTCACTGCACTTTTTTCTCTTTTTTTCTTTTCTTTTCTTTTCTTCACAGAATGCACGTGGAAACGATCTCTCGTGATTTACACAGTCATCTCGGTGAAGCAGGATACGGTGTAAGAGGGACATCAAAGCCGCCGCCGTTGTAGTCGTATTGTTTCCATTCTGCGCTAATTCTCGTGCGCCCGGTGGAATTGGTGTGTGTAAATTATTCCGAGAACAATCGCGTTTTTCACTCACACTCTCTCGGAGGGCGTTGGTTCTGGTCTCCGGGGGGGGGGGGATCCTTCCAGCTTCTCGCTCTTTCGTCGTAATGATGATGTTGATGTTGATGATGATGATGACGACGTTGTCGTGGTGGTGCTGGAGTAATTGGAATGATTACCACACTGTTCATGCTGGTTTTTTTGTTTTATTATTGTAGTCGTTGTTGTTGTTGTTATTATTATTGTTATTATTTGTTATTATATTATTATTATTGTTATTATTGTTGTTGTTGTTGTTGTTGTTGTTGTTGTTGTTGTTATTATTATTATTATTGTTATTACTATTATTATTATTACTATTATTATTATTATTATTATTATTGACTAACTTATTGTTGGTATTATTGTTGTTGTTGTTGTTGTTATTGTTATCTGTATAGACATTCATTGTTTTCATCACTGTTATCTTTTATTCAAAAGTGTATGGTACTTAAGCTCTTACATATATATATATATATATATATTATTTTTCTTTACATTCATTAAAAATTAAAAATTGAAATTAAAAACCGCCACCCACACACTAACATTCAAATATGTTCCATGTGTCTCTTGTATCCATAGAAACACAGAATGACTATCCTGTTTCTCTCATAGTCTTTCATTCACACTCATATACAGATAATCGGAATACGTACACGAACAAAACCATGATGCAGGGTAAAACAAAAGAAGATAAGAAAGAACTGAAAATAAGAAACAAGAGGGGAAATATGAAATGAAGAAAAGACATAAAAAAACAACAACAACCAAAAAAAAAAAAAAAAAAAAAAAATCAAATCACCGACAAAAAACAAAAACAAATAAAAACAACAACAAACAGCAGCAGCAACAACAACAACAACAACAATAATAATAATAATAATCTGAGAAAGAAGAAAAGAAAGAAAGAAAAGAACTGGGGGACCGAAAAAAAAAAAAAAAAAAAAAAAAAAAAAAAAACGAAATAAAAAGAAATGAAGGAAAAAAAGGAAACCAAAAAATAACATAAACTCCCTTCTGTTATCAGATACTTTGATTCCGGTAGCAGGTTTGCGACTGAAATATAGAGAAACCTGGTATGTATTGTTTTGATGGAATAAATGAGGTCACCCGGTGCACAGATTAACTTTGCTTCCGGTAAGAAATGACCACCTGTACGGTGTTATTTCTGTATTGTAACAAAAACCTTCCTCTGTTGTCACTAGCGGTAACCTGGTAGAAAAATATTTATATACGAACTGAACAAGACTACGTGAATGTTCAGATAATAGTACGTTAATAAGACGAAACAGGTAACATGTTTGGTAATGAAGACTGCAGTAAAACAAGATTAGTGATTTTACATTATTCTTTTATATTTAAATAAAATGAGAGAGAGAGAGAGAGAGAGAGAGAGAGAGAGAGAGAGAGAGAGAGAGAGAGAGAGAGAGAGAGAGAGAGAGAGAGAGAGAGAGAGAGAGAGAGAGAGAGAGAGAGAGAGAGATTACACGTTAATTAATTAAGAAAGATGAAAAAAAATTATATAACGTAATAAAATAAATAAAATAAAATGAAAGCCAACGAAGCAGACAGCTTGGCAGAAATAAAAAACAAAAAAAAAAAAAAAAAAGAAAAAAAAAATTAACCAAAAAATCAATCAGGCAACATTTAACGAAATATTAAAAAATCTCCGATAAACACAACCAAAAATCTTCTTCCAAATTTCCAACAATTTTATTGTTACAATAACATGAAATTTGTTTTTGAGAAATAAAAATTAATATTAATATTAACTTATTTGTTTGAAGTAATATCCGCTAATACCACGAAACCATGCTTATTATTAAAGCTTCCCCCCCTCTCCCAGACATTTTTAATCATGATATCGATATCAAACCGTATTTTTTGAAAACATATATTTTTTTTTTATCTTTATATTAGCATTTTCGACGAAACTTCTTTCAAATCTTGCTCCTCTCTCTCTCTTTTTGGAACTTCAGAACTGCAGTTATCATTTACACGTACCCGTCTGTTATTGGGCACCCTCCCCCCAGGTGCCACCCCTCCTTAATCAGATGTTAATATTGATAGCACGGACGTGGTAAAAACGTGTTTGTGTAATTTGTCCTCACTGTTGGCTCATTAGAGAATAAAAAGCTTTTGGTTTGCACGGGGCCAAACGAACGTTCTGGAAACAACCGTGCAAACAGTGTGGCGGAGAAAAGGTGAAGTCACGTGACCCAGTCAGGCAAACACGCTGACACGCGTGGTGTTTAGAATAATACACGGTGTAATGTTCTCCGTTTTGTTAAAAAAAAATCTTTTCATTAAACTGGGTGGATTGCTGGCGTGAAGTACCCGAAGTGAAACACGGTAGCTTTGTGTGCGTGAGAGAGAGAGAGAGAGAGAGAGAGAGAGAGAGAGAGAGAGAGAGAGAGAGAGAGAGAGAGAGAGAGGGTAAAAAGGAAGACAGAGAATCAGAGATTAACAGGAAGACTCAGATAAAAAGTCTAAAAGAGGGAAAGGAAGAAAGAAGGAGACAGAGTCAGACATAGCTAGCTATATTTATAGATAGATAGATAGATAGATAGATGCGTAGATAGATGGATAGATAGATAGGTGAATACATGGAATGATAGAGGGAGACAGAACTTCAGAAGGATACTGACAGACAAAATGTGGCATCGACAGATAATGTCAGAATAACAGAGACAGAATAAAAGATTAAGAGGAAGTGAAATAAGGGAAGAAAAAAATATATAAAGAAATAAATAAAGAAAGAAAGAAAGAAAGAAAGAAAGAAAGAATTAGAAGTGAAACAAGAAAAAAAAAATATAAAAAAAAAAATAAAAATAAAAAAGTAAAAAAAATAAGAAAAGAGTAGAAAACCAAAGTCTCAAATTCAAACAACCCGTAATAAATAAAATCCCCAAGGTCACAAAACGTAATGTCCTATCATGGCCAAAATTCAAATTATAATTCTGTACCGTAGTCAAAATTTGTTTTGTTTTTATCTTTTACAAACACGAATAAAAAAATAACTTATTGCGTTCTTTATCATCTACACAACGCTGCTGATCGGTAAAAAAAAAAACAAAAAAAACAACAGAAATGTAATCACTGGACGACTGCGATTTCAATGTCCTCGTCTGACTTGGTTTTTCGCTTTTGTTTACCTCTCTCTCTCTCTCTCTCTCTTGACCTCCTGACCCATTTTCAACCATTACGACATGACCCAACTGCGAATGATTAGTGGCAACCCGAAATAGCCCTAAACCTATCTGAAAACAGAATCTTCAGTACGAAAATCACCATTCAACGTAACACATCCAGACTCCCGTTCCGCTCCGCACAGATCAATACTGACGCATCTACACCTTACACACGCGTTCGTTATTATCGACGATTTCCTTCTAAATTTAGCACCCGGGCTTTACAGCATATGGATCAGAAAAAAAGAAGAAGAAAAAAAAAAAAAAAAAAAATTGCGCACGGCCCAGTCATAGCAGAAGTTAGTAAAATTGTGTTAAGAACTTATTGAATTTAGTTATGCCATCCTCTTTTTTTTTTTTTCTTCTTCTTCTCGAACAGATCGATAGATTGGTATGAGCTAACGCCTGTGGTTTTCCTGCTATCTTTAGAAAATAAATCTCTCCCGCTTGCGTCAGCGAGGAACGTGACGTCACTGCTGCTTCACTGCTGGACTCTGACGACGTGGAGCTACACAGCCAACCAAGGGAGATCTGCACCGAGAGCCAATCGCTGCACACGTCTCTACAGTTCCAATTACGAGGAATGTATATTGAAAGGCCGTGACGTCAGCATCGATGCGGCGTGACGTCACGGTCGTTCCCTTAGACCCTGAGTTACGATGATAGTGAAATATAGACTTATGATGGTCCAATTTTCCGAGACGGAAGGTCGAGCGTGCATGGTGGAAGCTGAACGAGACCTGTCGTGCGTTGTATGCTATCGGCAGTCCCTGGAAACGACGTGGCTCTGCGGTCCGGACAGGGGGACACTACTACCTCGTCCGAACCCCAACGACGACGTCCACAGCAGCAGTCGATAGTTGACAAAACTCCAGGTAAGTGGAGAGAGAAAAAAAAAAATTCTTTATTTCCTCTTCTGCTTTTTTATTTATTTTTTTGTTTTTGTTTTTTTATAATTATTTTGCATGCGACACCCTCTTTTTGCTTGTATGACAACAACACGACGGGTCGTTCCCGTTGATGATGGCAGTTTCGGGATTACTAATTACACACCAAATATTTACTTTGTGTCGTCTGCTGACGATGTTTTAGCTTGCGGAACAAAATTAGCAGACGACAGGTTGTTTGTTGTTGGGGATCTCGGTTTTGGAGGCAATTAACGTGCTTGTTGCATTACTTGTAACTCGAAAGGAATAATTTTTGTCAACATTACAAATATAAAAAGGATCATTTGTTATTCTGTTTTTTTTTGTTCCGGTTAAACACTGTTTTTGCTGAAATGATAATAAACAAGAAGCAGACGAGATTTGCTTTAGCGGCAATTCGCACGTGCTTATTGATCTTTGCGAGTTACATTGTCGTACTAGATGTTGGAATTTCTGTTTTGCTGTGTATTAAACAACTACTAATACGCAAACGTTTATATATGTATAGAGAGATATATATATTACAGTAACGTAGATATTATTCTAAATCTTACTGTATTATTATTCATTTCTTTGGTATATCGTGTAAAAGAACCTACATGTCCTTAGATATTATGTACTAGGACGTGTATATATATATATATATATATATGTTTTTGTAGCTTGTAATAAGAAACAGATAAGGAAGTAAACATTACATGTTTACGTCCTTCTTGTAGTGACGATAGGAAAGTAAACTTTCGATTTATTGATTTCTTGTTTAAATTGAGTGTGAAAGTAGGACAGCGGGTGACCCAATTCTTCAGCTTTCTGCGACAAAGCAAGTAAATAAATAATTTTAGAATATCGATTAATATTAAATCAAAGCTGGAGGAAAGGTTAGAGTTCATTGTTATGTTGTTGTTTTTTTGTTTTTCTTGCTCTTGTTTTTTCGTGTTTTTTTTTTTTTTTTTAATTCTTTTGTTGTTTTTTTTTTTTTTTTTTTTTTTTTTTTTTTTTAGTTTTTGTTTTGTTGTTGTTGATATTATTATGTTTGTTTAATTAATTATTAATTATTTTATTATTTATGTTTCTTTTCCTTTTAATAAATTATAGTTTCGATGTTTTGCTAGGTTATTATTATTATTATTATTATTATTATTATTATTATTATTATTATTGTTATTATTTTAATTATTATTATTATTATTTTTATTATTATTATTATTATTATTATTGCTGTTGTTGTTTTTGTTGTTGTTGTTCTTCTTCTTCTTATTATTATTATTAATATTTGTTTGTTTGATTATTTATTTATTTTTCTGCTTCCTGCATTATATATAGCTAACATTCTTAAAAAGCTCTATTAGTTTTTAATTAACAGAAATTGTTTAATAACGATAACAATATAATCACTTATAGACAAATTATAAACTATAATTCTCATAAAAAGGAAATGTTAATCATTACCATCATCCGTAATATTATTATTACGTCATCTTGATATACCTGATGACGTTGTCTTAACTTATACCATACATTGCATTACGTGTGATGGTGACGTCGCATTTGCTATCATCGTGACGTCGATTTTTCTATTACACTGACGCGCTATTCACGCTGGAGTCGTGATGTCGCATTTTCTGTCGTGACGTCACATCGTCTGTTGCTATGATACACGTCTTATCTATTTAAGGCTTTTAATTATTATTCCCGGCACAGCGATAGTCTGTGACAATAGGTTTTGTGAAAGTTAAGTCATTCTTCAAGGTATTAATCTGAAATAGACTTGTTCTACATTGAAAGACGTGACGTAGGTGTGTTAGATAATCTGAAGCTCTTTATTATTATTATTATTATTATTATTATTATTATTATTATTGTTGTTGTTGTTGTTGTTATCGTCGTCGTTGTTATTACTGTTGTTTTTACTTTTATCCTAATTATTATAATTGTTATTGCGATTATTATTATAATTATTTATATTATTGTTGCTGTTGTTGTTGTTGTCGTCGTCGTTGTTGTTGTTATTATTGTTGTTATTACTCATATCGTTATTATTATTGCTGTTGTTGTTATTGCTATTATTATTGTTGTTGCTGTTATGATTGCTATTATTATTATTATTATTATTGCTATTTTTATTATTATTATTATTGCTATTATTAATTTTATTATTATTATTATTGTTGTTGTTGGTGTTATTGTTATTGTTGTTATTATTATTACTGTTACTTTTACTGTTGTTGTTGTTGTTGTTGTTAATACTATTATCCATCGTGACACCCTCATACAGTTATTACTATACTTGAAAATGCAGAACATTAATCTGCAGATTATAACGAGCATGTGTTATACATTGATCAGACGTGTGATGTGTTTGCTATTTAATCTACATCAGAGTAGACTAACGAGATAACTGGAAGAAGACGCGGTGTGTGTGGGTGTGGGGTGTGTGTGCGGGGGGGAGAAAAATTAAGTAATGACCAGGTGTACGTCTGCAAAAAAAAAAAAAGAAAAAGAAAAAGAAAAAGGAGCACGGTAAACGTTCTGCGAGAATTGACATCGGATTTCAATTTCCTTCGACAATAAGTGATAAAAATGCGCTGCATTGTTCTCAAATCGCACGCGATTTAATAATATCCCCCTCCTCCCCCCCCCTTCCCTCCCCCCCACCATCCATGACACATAATATACACACATTTCTCCCCGTACCGTGGGCATATTTATAATACTTTAGCAGTGAATGAAAACACACCGGTATAGGAGATGGGGAAATGCCTTTAGCAGAACAGTATCAAATGTATCTGGCGTACGCTGAAACGATATACGCCTTGAAAAACAAACCTTTCTCGCTCGTTGCTTTATTTGCCGAGTTTCTGCCATGTGTTCACAGTGTGACTGACTACCCGAATGCTTTCTGAAGACCCTAAAAATAAGCATTTTCTGCTGAAACTCGTTTATATCATATATATATATATTATTATTCAACTTCAGATCTCAACGAAATCGCGATTCTTATTTTGACTTCAGTAACAGAAGAGTTTTGCGGTTCTTTGCTTTGATTTCCGGTCGACAAAACTCTTCGTAGTTTTGGTGTTACTCTATTTTTTTTTTTTTTTTTTTT
>CM022668.1:15630890-15645890 GCA_012295275.1 Chrysomallon squamiferum | reverse complement strand
GTGCGTGCGTAATTGTTTGCGTGCTTGTGTGAGTGTGTTTGTGTGTGTGTGTGTGTGTGTGTGTGTGTGTGTGTGTGTGTGTATATGCGGCAGACTGGTTTTTACAAAACTAACCGCAGTGTTGGCCGTAATCGATATAAATCGTCGAAATGTAATGCAGTACACATCAAAGCAGATCTGTCCATAGCGGTTCAGTACGTTAAATACAGAATAATTAAATACAAACGGTAAACAATACAGTGCAATACAAGTACAATATATACAATATAGGACAACACACGTACAACATAATACAATACGTCATGCAATACAATAGAACAGAGCACAGTAAAAATCAACACAGAATGCACAGCAATGTAAAATACAACAGAAGTCAATCGAATTACAACGATACGTAGCAACACAAATACTACAAAATATAAATTTAAACAAAAAAATAGCGAACAATGAATAGAATTCTTTGTATTAGTGTTAAAAAAGCCAGTACAAACTGTTGATAATTTGTAGAAGTTTCTTTTTAATGTACCAGCAATATTTTATTTTATAGTACTCTCTCTCTCTCTCTCTCTCTCTCTCTCTCTCTCTCTCTCTCTCTCTCTCTCTCTCTCTCTCTCTCTCTCTCTCTCTCTCTCTCTCTCTCTCTCTCTCTCTCAAAACGTACACAAGGTTTTTATGGTTAAAATTTATTTGAAATCCAAAAGGACGTGCATGGTTTATTGCAGAAATGTCTATCTAAGTTTTATACTAATTCAACCGATGCTCCTCAGTTTCATATAATGTCCTGTTTTATTATACCTACTAAACTGAAACTATTTCATTTCAGTGCTGTCCAGAAAAACGTGCTTTGGCCTAAGATGTTTTTTTTTTTTTTTTTTTTTTTTTTTTCAATGTGGAAAGTCGATTAATATTCTGAAATCTAATATTTTATTATCAGAAATTAAATATTTTACTACAGCTTTTTTTTTTGTTTCGCAACACTAACAACGGCATCCACTACTACTACTACTACTACTACTACTACTACTACTCCTACTTCTAACTCTGTTACAATATCTACTACTTTACTACTATATTACTACTATTGTTACAACTACTGTTTACTACAACAATAGCCACTACTGCTAATACTACAGCTACTACTACTGTTACTACTATTTCAGCTACCAGAACAGCAACAAATAAAATTGTGAAACTACTGTTATTATTATTATTGTTATTATTATTATTATTATTATTATTATTATTATTATTATTATTATTATTATTTTCATAGCGGCACTTCGGGTTCGTTTTTACAACAAAATATTTACAAAACTCAGTTTGTTGACGCCATGACGACTGAAGATCTGCTAAGGGGCGATAATTGTATTTAAACTTTGCTTCCCACACAGACGTTCGGACCCCGAGGGTAGTCGGGCCAGCTGTTTTGTTTTCTATTAATATTTCTGATATTTCGTCTTGTTTACATTATCACAATTCAAGTTGGCGTAGCACGCAGACTCGGCCCACTTCGTGTCCTCTCGTTTGTACGTTGTGACTGATGAAGAAAATAAACAGAAAACATTTTTTTTTTTTTTTTTTTTTTTACAAATATTTTGTTTTGATTTGTACCACGATGTACGTCAATATGGTTGACACGCAAATACAAAAAAAAAAAAAAAAAAGAAAGAAAAAAAAAAGAAGAAGAAAATAAAAATCAATTCAAATTATACGATCGAATAAAAATATGTTGATTTTTCGATAATTTGCTTAAAACTGTTTTGCATGGATTTCTTTTCAGTGATAATTAAATGAAAGATGTTTTATTCAGATGGTATAGGACTTTCATAACAAAGGTTTTGTTATTTCTTAATAATGCTGTATTAAAAGTGTTGCGTTGTAAATTTATAAAGACTGAAAACTTTTGTTTGGAAATCACTATATGGATTCATTCAGTCGGTCAAACGTTCATTCACTCACTCATTCAGTCGTTTATTCATTCATCCATTTAGGTTATTCAGTAAGTCTTCTTTCCTTCAGAAGCATTTCACTTTGAATAATCTTATATAACTTCAGATGTTGTGTTTTATACATTTTTCATTAATATATATATACATCCAGAAAATAAAAAAAAAGAAAAAAAAAAATAATAATCAAACTAACCAAGAACAAAACATCTGAAGTAGAATTACTTTTCATTTACATTCATCTAAAAAGCGAAGAAGTCAAACTAGAGAAATACTTCTAAATAGCGCGTGCCTCTTCACAAATACGTCGCATCCCTTCCGGCCTCTGACGTTCATCTTGCGTCCATTACTTCGCCCAAGGGACACAACTGCGTCTGTCACAGCCCCCACAAAAAATCTGGCAGCGCTTTGAGGAAAACGTTCTTCTGAAAATATTCGACAAATACGACTGAGAGAAAATGCCATGATAAAATCGGGTTCTCAAGTAACTTTTGTTGATAGTATGTTTGTCTTGTTTGTGACCTAATAACTTCGGAGAAGAAAAAAAAAAAAAAAAAAAAAAAAAAAAAGAGTTTAGGTCATCGTGTCACAGTAATGACGTAGAAAGCAAAGATTGGGTAATTCTTGGTTTTACTCAACGCTCATTGGCTGGCCTCGGGTCACGTGAACGTTGCTTATTAGTGCAGTGATATTTTCGTATTGTTAGTGTTGATTTTGTATTATTTTAAATACGGTTCATTGTGACATACTACTGTGTCTTTTTCCCCCAGTGGCGCATGAATACATCAGGATACGGTTTCATGTTGTTACCACTAACTGTGTCAGAAATCTGTATGGTAAGTATAGTTATTTACATCCCTCTAGATGATATCGTGATGCATGTATATGTGAATGTGCCAAACTCATTCATACTATGAATGTGTATATAAACAAGAACGAAAAAAATGTGAAATTAAACAGGTGAAAATACTTCACAATACGAGACATCTGTAATTTTACTTTCTTTCCTTCTGTTCCTTTCCCTGTCAACTTCTTTAGAAATAAATTTTTTTTTTTTTCTTCAGTTATTTACTTATAAACATCTCTTTGTCAGTCTCTCTCTCTCTCTCTCTCTCTCTCTCTCTCTCTCTCTCTCTCTCTCTCTCTCTCTCTCTCTCTCTCTCTCTCTCTCTCTCTCTCTCTCTCTCTCTCTCTTCCCGTCTCCATATAAAAAAAAAAAAACCACCACACCACATATCGACTGTGCTAATTACAAACAGTTCTAGGTGTCAAGACAGGTATCAGTTTGTTGGTTTACCGAGTCGAGAACTGAGTCCTCAAAAAAAAAACCCAGTGACACGGAAGCTTAACATCCAGCCATTAAGCAGACGTCTTCGGCTGCCATCTTGGAATCTCCAGCTCTGTGTAAAAAAAAAAAAAAAAAGTAGGTCGGGTAACGACAGGTGGTTTGTCAACTGCGAAGACCAAACACGCTGTGTATAGAGGTCGCTCTAAATCGAGTCGAAACGACGATTGCGTGAGTGCAGTTCGGTTTATCGGGCTGGTCGGAAACATGACGCAGTGTCGCTAATCTCGTCCAGCGTGTGACATCTCGCGACATGTTCCCTGCCGTTACGCGAAGACTGGTTTTTCTGCTCGTGTTGCGACGAATCTGTTTCTTTGCGTTTACCAGTCAAGCTGAATAAATCTGGCCACACACACACACGAACTGGAATGGCGTTGTTGCTTAGTTTTAAGACTAGAGAATATAAATAAATGTAGATAGATAGATATATGTTTGAATAAATGAATAGATAGATAGATAGATAGATAGATAGATAGATAGATAGATAGATAGATAGATAGATAGATAAATAACAAAGATAAAAATAAAGTAACACAGAACCAACCAGTTAAATAAAGAAACAAAATAAATCCAAAAAAAAAAATCAGATAAATAAATAAATAAAAAAATTAATTAATTAAAAACAAAAAAAAAAAAACGAATATACAAAACAAAAAAATTCACATACAGCCAATCAATTAAACAAACAGACAAACAAACAAACAAACAAAACAAACAGATAAAAAAAATATATAACCCACATTATTCCACATTAAGACTATTCAGTCTTTGTTCTTACTAAAATAAAAGCTGCGATAAATAAAACATGGCGGATGAAATTTCCTTTTGTCGCGGATACACTGGGTATAAAAAAATTTCGATTTCTCAAACTGATAAAACATAATCTACTCTCCAGTTGAGAAACCAGCTTTTTTTTTTTTTTTTCTCTTCCAGAATGAAATGCAAACGTTTATACTTTCGAGTGAAGTGAAATTCATAAACTGATGCCTTTATGTCTTTTGATTAATTATTTAAGATGGAGTATGCTGAAAGATGGTCTGTTCTGGCTTGTTAAATATTAAATGTATTTCAGTCGTGTCTTTCGCTGCTTTTCTTATCAGTAACGCATATTAATGATTTTCTTCTGGAGGTATTAATGAAAAACGTATTGTCTAAACTATAATGTATGTGTGCGTGCGT
Organism: Chrysomallon squamiferum; assembly: GCA_012295275.1. NCBI lineage: Eukaryota > Metazoa > Mollusca > Gastropoda > Neomphalida > Peltospiridae > Chrysomallon > Chrysomallon squamiferum. Next base: position 15,641,420 of record CM022668.1, on the reverse strand, counting down.
GTGTCTGTGTGTGTGGTGGGGGTGATTTTTGTATATGTGTTTTGTCATTTAATGATCTTTTATGAATGTAATTTTTTTATTACTAAGGGAAAAGAAGAAGAAGAAGAGAGAGAGAGAGTGTGTGCATATGTATGTGTGTGTGTGTGTGTGTGTGTATTTATGTGTGTATGTATGTATATGTATAGACTAATAGCTATGTATGTATGTATGTATGTATGTATGTATGTATGTATGTATGTATGTATGTATGTATGTATGTATGTATGTATGTATGTCTGTCTGTCTGTCTGTCTGTCTGTCTGTCTGTCTGTCTGTCTGTCTGTCTGTCTGTCTGTATGTATGTATGCTAGTGTATATATATTATTTTACATACCTATCATTTAACAATAAAAATTAACAGATGCAAGGAGAGTTTGCAGTAAGAACTGGAAGTTGAGAAGCAGATTTCATTTCATGGTAAATAATTGATTCTTTTTCTATTGTTTCGTTTTCGCGTACATACATGAACAAGGATACGATTGGTAAAGTGGTGTAGGTAACATTTATTTTGTTCTGTATTCTTCAGGCGAATCGAGCAGGTAAGTGTTTTAGATTGAAAATGTACACATTTCACTTCACAACCAAAACAGAGATTTAAAATTTCAAATCACTGATTAGTAACGTATAATCTTATAGTTATGTTATATCTGCAGGACAACAATACATCCAATTCGCCTATTAAATCGAATTTACTAAATTATTTTTCGACACAGAATATACATTCTGCTAGCACGTATCTGAATCAACACACATTACACAAAGTTAAGCAACAAACATTCTGCATGCAAAATCTCTTTTAACTTTAAACTTGTAGATTACTACGAAGATTCGGTGGGGGAAACGCAAAACACTTTTGTCTACGGAAGTTTTGAATGACTCAGTCTAAATACCGAAAGCGAAGCTTGAAAGGAACGGAGAAATGATTATTTATATCGTATTTTGTCAGAAAACACGGCTTTATTTTTCTCCAGGCGCACCGATAGCTTCAAACCCCTAGCTTCTACAGACGGCCATTCTGAAGTGTCGGAAAGAAGCCGGCTGATTTGTGCCATGCATTCGCATTCTTTAATTGTATATCGCGTTTCTGATTAGACAAACGCTGTAAATAGGAGATCTCTTATCCTCGAGGTATTGTGTCGGACAAGTCGAGATAAAAGAAAACATGTAGCAGACGCTAGCTAGCCAGCCAGCGAGCGAGTGAGCGCGTGCGTGGTTCGACTGTTTTTCGCGCGCTTGCCACTTTTTGACGTCTGGTAAAAAAAAAAAAAAGTGTCGGGTGCAGAAAACGTTAATATTTTCCAACTGACTTCTTTTTTTTGTTTTTGTTTTTATGTGTATAAGTAGGTTACGTCAGAAATTATGTTTGTTTGTTCTCATGATGATGATGATGATGATGACATATATAATAATAATAATAATAATAATAATAATAATAATAATGTGTTTATTGGCAGTTCTATATCTCTATGTATGTATATAATATATATATATATATATATATAAATATATATGCCTGTATAAAATGAGTGTGTGTGTGTGTGTATGTGTGTGTGTATTAATGTATGAATTATTTAAATTTAACGACAAATATATATGTAAGTGAAATTTGTTTTCGTTTCCGAAAAAATCTTGATAAAGGAAATTAATATAAACAAGTTAAACATAGCCAATGGTTCTATGCAGTTGCTACAGCAATATAATTTTTTATTTTTTTATTTTTAAATGAATTACGAATTAATCTGACGTAACTATAATTATAAAGTTCAAGACAGAAGAATCGCTGGGAATCAGTGATATAATTATTTTTGATAAAAAAGCTCATGAAAAAAATAACTGTTCTATATTAACTGAGCAAAAGGTTAACAGAAAAGAACCGTCGACGTCATAGAGTGGTATTTATTATGGCATTTCGTAAGCAAGTAGTTAAACGGAAAATTTCACTGACATAGTACAGCATATGACAGCATAAAATAGTTACAAGGAAACTGTTTCGTGTTTGGAAACTCTATTATGTAAAAGAAAGAAAAAAGAAAGAAAGAAAGAAAATAGATCAAATACTGAATCGTTAAACAGAAAATGTTAATAAATAAATAAATAAATAAATAAACCAAATAAGAAAAAAATAAGAAAAAATTAATAAAAAATATTTTCTTTTATAGATGATAACAGGAAACAAAATAATAAAAACAATAATTAAACCAACATTAATATGACCTTCAGAGCAAAAAAATAGAAAGAAGAAAGAAAGAAAGATAGAAGAAAATTCTATAGCAATTCCAAATTGCTGCCGATAAGAATATTGACATATATCATTTTTAACGCATTAAAATCGATTTTGAAAAACAAATGTACAAGGGACGAATCCATAATTTAAGGAAATAGGGGTGTCTGATTGGAACAACAGATAGATCGGTCTGCGTACCTGTGTGCGTACCTATGTGTGTGTGTGTGTGATGTGTATGTGTAATAACTATAGAAACAAATAAAGAAAGAAAGAATAAAACAAAAAAACGCTAACAATAATAAAATGCATAAACCGCCTCCCCCTTTCAAAGACCAGTATATATATATATATGTCATTCTGCTTCCATCTCTCATCTAAAGTTATGGAATGTCCAATACAAAAAAACCCGGAGAAAATATTTAAAAAAAAAAAAAAAATATAAAAAAATGTCCTTTTTTCCCTCATTAATATTGCAGAAGTAGTGAATATTTCATCAACTAGCATCGTAGACAAAAGATAAGTTTTCTTCTTCTTCGATGTGTATTGACTGTCAAAAAAAAAAAAACACGACTGTCGTAAAAGCACAACTGGTAACGGGGAGGAGCGCTCAATGAGAAGGCGGAATTTACACTTTTCGTTATTTTGGCGGTGTTGTCCGAGATCTTGCGCTGAACAAACGGGCCACTTAAACGGTAAAAAGGAGACTGTTTACCCGGTCTGGTGATGCCTGTTAAGGGCCTCATTATGATGTATACTCGTCAATTTGTGTCATTGTTACAGTATACACGGGAACAACGCGACTGTCATATTAATGAAGTTTAGCCAAGCCATGCGCGGACCTGTAATTGGATATCTCCCGCGCAAGTCAAGACGAGATCTCGCGAGATCTCGAGCTCTCGAGCTCCACAGGAGGTCAGTACTGTCAGACTTGTCCTGGTAGTTTGTCGTGGTTGTGTAAGCATGATTTTCGTTTCGTTTTGAATGAAAGGTGTCGAATTGTGCTCTATTGAGATTTGTGTGCGTGTTCTGTGTGTGTGTGTTCCTATATTCTTTCTTTCTGCCATTATTATGATTCTTATAAGTGTTGTTTTCTTGATGTTATTATCATCATCATCTTCATCAACATCATCATCATTATCATTATACAGTGTGAGTATGAATGAGCGCAGATTTCTATATATTCATAGATTACAGTGGAGGTTAGCAGAGAGAGAGAGAGAGAGAGAGAGAGAGAGAGAGAGAGAGAGAGAGAGAGAGAGAGAGAGAGAGAGAGAGAGAATGAAGAAAAAGAATGCAGTAGAAAACCATCGTGGACTGTGGAATATTCAAGAACCTCATCTCCGTTGTTGCTAATAATATTTTTACTTAACAAACCACTCTTTACCATTCTTTTAAAATGGTTTCCCTGTAAGCAGTTCATCAAAATCTCTCAAAAACTAATAACCCGAGGTCACGCACTCGGTTAGTTCTCTGACGTCATCACGCGCTTTCCCACAATGCACCACGTAAGCCAATTTCTTAGCTGCTAATCTAGCGTCATCGACATAGTTTGCAGCTCCGACGTCGTTCATTAACACGAACCGTGCATCGATTTTTTATTTTGTCTTGCCGACACTTACACCAGCTTACTGATGCTGTTGTAGTTGCTGTTTGCAAGCGTCTCCGCAAATTATATAAAAATGTCTTTGGGAATAACAAGTGTTAGAATTGTTTATGCAGTGTTAGACGGCAATACATAATAGCTATCCCAGTGCGTTTACCTGATTTTCTGTTTACCTATCTATCTCTTAGATTATCCGAATTTTTGTCTGTCTGTGTGTGTCTCTCTGTACGTATATCTGTCTATCTACATATCTGTCTTTCTACATATCTGTCTATCTGCATATCTGTCTATTTTCCTATCTCTCTACCTATCTATCTATCTATATCTATACACCCATCCATCCATCCATCCATCCATCCATCCATCCATCCATCTATCTATATATCCGTCTATCTATCTATCTATCTATCTATCTATCTATCTATCTATCTATCTATCTATCTATCTGTCTGTCATTCTATCTCTATATATAAAACTATCTATTAATCAATCTATCTTTCTGTTATTTTTTTCTTATTATCTGTCTATCTATCTACCTTTCTATCTATGTGCATATGCATATATGTATTGTTTGTGCGTGAATGTTTACATATGACAGAGAGAGAGAGAGAGAGAGAGAGAGAGAGAGAGAGAGAGAGAGAGAGAGAGAGAGAGAGAGAGAGAGAGTCAGATAATTATAATAAAAAAAGATAATAATAATAATAATAATAATAAATAAATCACACTCTCCGAACAGGAAACCAAACACGAAACAAGAATATTATCTATTTCTTTCTCCATATATTTTTTTTTTCTCTATTCCTTTTAGCAGACGCTTCGGATAAAATAGCTAAATCAAAAACGTCACGTTGCCTCGTCGTTTTACCGAAAGAATCGATAGACAGCTCCGTCTGACGTCACAGCGCAACTTTGTCAAAACGGTTAGCCGCGTGACGTCACGTTCCTTGGAGCGCGCAGACGTCAGAGCGACACTTTCGGCGTGACGCAAGCGCTCGGAGTATATAGTTGAAACATGTCCATTGATTAGAAACGAGCTAATGAGAAATAAGACGACCCACAAGACGATGCAATATTAATCGTGCTTCTGTCGTAGTTGATTAGGTTCGCGAGAGACGTCGAAGACGAAGTGATCGCTGAGGATAGGATAGGTTTTCACGGAACGGCACGCGGGATTCAGTTTTGGCGCCGAGTACGTTCGGCTGCAAGAAGCGAGCAGTAAGTGTCGATCTCTCATAAGTTATTTCTTCTGTGTCAGTCTTACTCTTATTATTGTTGTTATTATTATTATCACTATTTTAATACTTTAAACGTGTACGTTTTATAGAATCAAATCGCAATTACGTTTCCATAATTACTGAAACAGGGTTATATATATATATATTTTCTTTAAAATGTTTATAAACCGGAAGTGGGTTTAAACAATGTAAACAAACAAATAAATATTATAAATAAATAAATAAATAAATAAATAAATAAATAAATAAATAAATAAATAGTAATAATAATAATAATAATAATTTTTTTTTTTTTTTAAAATAATTTGAAAGAGGGTGTCATATTTGTATCAAAGTCGTATTATATTGGGAACAAGAAGACATAGAATTTGATGGCGAATGACATATATAAACTATTTCAGTATAATGTATGTGCTGTATCTTACTGATTAACACGTTTCATTTTAAGAGATGCCACAGTTTAGAAGACAAATATTTGTTTACCTGTTTAGTTCTTGTTGTTGCTATCCTTATTATATTTATTGTTTTCTTTAGGCAATTATATATTTATATATGTATATATGTATCTTTGTATATATGTGAGTATGCGCGTATGTGTGTTGGTGTGTATATATATATGTGTATATCTATGTATGTATATGTATGTATGTATATGTATGTATCTATATGTATATATGTGTATGTATATATATGAATGTATGTATGTATGTATGTATATGCACGAATGTATGTATGTATGTACATGTATGAATATATATATATGTACATATGAATGTATGAATGTACATATATGTATGTATGTATATGTATGAAATATATATATGTATATGCACGAATGTATGTATGTATATGTATATATGTATATATCTATACGTATGAATGTATATATGTATACGTATGTATATGTATGAAATGTATGTATGTACATGTATGAATATATATATGTATGTATGTACATGTATGAATGTACTTATGTATGTATGTATGTATACGTATGAATGTATATATATGTATGTATGTATATATGTATGTATACGTATGAATGTATATATGTATGTATGTATACGTATGAATGTATATATGTATGAATATATATATGAATGTATGTATGTATGTATGTACATGTATGAATGTATATATGTATGTATGTATGTATGTATGTATGTATGTATGTATGTACATGTATGTATGTATGTATGTATGTATGTATGTATGAATGTATGTATGTATGTACATGTATGTATGTATGTATGTATGTATGTACATGTATGAATGTATATATGAATGTATGTATGTTAAGCAACAAGTTAAGGAGCATATTAACGCTGTTTTTGGCTTACACATATGATTCCACTTAAGTTTCTTCTCTGTGCCAGGGTATAAATTACTTGACGTGGAATATGACATACGTATAACAGATACGAAAACAACTGGAGTACGCTTTGATCGGCCATTTCGTTCACGAACCCGGAGGAGAAACAAAAATTGAATTTCAAAGCAGTTTTACGTTCGTCTCACAAATCTCAGGAGGACCAACGTATTCTCACTTCGGGGAGATGGGTAAAAAAAAAAATTATTATTATTTTTTGATTTTTATTTCTTTTCTGCCCTGAATTGCCGAAATTCATACGAATACCTTTTTCTTCGCGTCTGCCTTTTTGATCACGACAACGAGAAAAGGAGATCGAGGCTCGCGCGTGAGCACGAGAGATTTCGCGAACTCCGTGGACCGGCTCTGGAGGCCGAAATACCGCGATCCCCGCGCGCTCGCTCGCGCATCTACAGCCTCGATCTGGCTTCAAGAGCATTCTTACCGCGTGTGACAAAATTGCGAGTCGGGGAGTCAAACCCGGCGACTGAGTGAGCTACATTTTTACAATTGTTATACCCACACGGAATTATTTCACGAATCCGCCGTTCAGTCCCTGGCGATAAGAAAAGCAACGCTCGCGCTAGACTGAGAAGTCACGTTAAGTTTAGTTCCCATGTTTTCGTGTAGTTCTTTTTTCCGTTTTTTTTTTTTTTTTTTTTTTTTTAAATTTTTTAATATCTATTCTTTACTGCCATCTCTGAGGAGTTTATAGGAATTACTTTGATGTGGAGTGAACTTGGGTTTGAGGGAAAATAAATAGATTGTAGGAGTATGAAGTCTTGAAAATACACTTTAAAGCAAATTAAAAACAATATGTGTAAGTGTTGATGTAGATATATGTATGGGTGTGTGTATGGTCGCACACTTACACACACACACACACACACACACACACACACACATATAAATTAATGCGAATGCACATAGATACCTAAACATTAACACAAACACACTTACGTACACACGTACATGCATACATAACTGGATCCATACATGCATGCATATATACATACATACATACATACATACATACATACATACATACATACATACATACATACATACATACATACATACATTCATACATACATACATACATACATACATACATTCATACATACATACATGCATGCATACATACATACATACATACATACATACATACATACATACATACATACATACATACATACATACATACATACATACATTCATAAATACATACATACATACATAGAAACATGCATGTGTGTGTGTGTGTGCTAGTTTCTATTGATCCAGTGCTGACTAGTAACTTAGTTTACCTTTTATTATTTTACTTTTACAGCACAACGGCTTTCATAAAATGTAAAATGCCCAGTATAAGAAATAAATCTGAAAACCTTTTAAACGTATTACGATGTATTATTAGATGTTCTGTTAAAAAGATTAATGCCTACTCTGACGTCAGCATACGTCACAAGTGTTTCTGTAATGCAAATTACTTAACCACTAATAGGATGTCTTAAAAAGAAAAGAAAAAAGTAATTATTATAATAACAATTATAACGATAGAGACTATAAAATTGTAAAAAAAAAAAATAATGATGATGATTATGATAATAATAATAATAATAATAATAATAATAATGATTATGATAATAAGACTTTTGAACAACTGATCAATACTTTCATTTATTTAAAATTTACTTTTCTTACTTTATTACACATTTTATTTGTTTACCTCTTTGTTAACACAGTGACACACACACACACACACAGAGAGAGACACACAGACACACAGACACATAAACACATAACTATGTGTTTCGAAATAGCTAACTTGTTTCTTAATTAGAATGAACGGAATTGTGGGCAGTTTTCAGATGTTCAGCTACGCATAGACAAGCGTGTGTCGTGTTTGCTCACGTCGTTTCAGAACGTCGCAAACGTTAATGAGGACGTCGCTGTGTCACCGATATCTGACTTTGGAAAATGTCCTTAAACAGTCGCTGGGTTCACTGGCAGAGGGCGTGGTTTCAAGATGTCCGCCGCGGTTTCTCTCATACCTGTTTTAGAAAGAAAAGATCACGCTCTATTTTTTTTTCTACTGCTGTTCTAATCTTTTGCTTTGTCTGCGGCAGCAACAAAAAGAAATTATTATTACCACTGCTGTACTATTAATACAACAACTACTACAACAGTTACTATCATTATTACCACTACCACTACTAGTACTAGTACTTCTATTATTATTTTATTACTGCAATAATAATAATAATAATTTCAAATATGTATGCATATGTGTGTGTGTGTGTGTGTGTTTTTATGTGTGTTTATGTGTGTATGCACGTGTGTTGACGTAGTTCAGTTTATTTATTTTTGACCAAAGGTATAATTTTCTATTTTATGTTTCTAATATCCATACCGGCCTGGAACCGGAAATATATAATTGTGTTTTGTTGATTTAGCAGCAATATTTTGTTCCAAACGGGTAACATTATAGTCTTCATTTAACGTGATGCGGGATAATTTTCTCCGAGGGAAAAAATATCATCGCCACCGTCTACTTTAAAACTGGGTACAAAACGAAACGAAAACAATGACTAGGATACAATAACAAGGTCTAATGTGACTTAGATAAACAATACTTGGCGCCATACGTTTTATATCAAGTAAATGATTCCTGTTATTGCGTTTAGTGTCAATGGAATAATTCTAGGACTTGGCGGTGTATTTCTGTTTAGAGCCTCGTGAATGAGAGCCCGGGTGTTCTTTACAAACGTGATAGGTCTATGTGTTTGATAAAGCTTTTAGATCACGTTTTACCGAAATTAGGTCATTTTAGGTTATAAACCTGATCATCATTTTATTTACACACACACACACACACACACACACACACCAACATATACACACATATTTGTATGTTCGTATGTGTATGTGTGTGTGTGTGTGTGTGTGTGTGTGTGTGTGTGTGTGTGTGTGTGTGTGTGTGTGTGTGTGTGTGTGTGTGTGTGTGTGTGTGTGTGTGTGTGTAAAAAGTAGTTAAATTATTATATTAAAATAAATTTCATAATCGGAGAATATATATTTTTTAAACTTTTCACAAGTATGTATTTGTTTCTTTTAAATGTAAAATTCACCCAATTGTGGTCAGTTGTAAGGAAACCACGGGACAAAAAAAAAAGAAGATATAAATAAAAAATAATAATAATAATAAAAAAAAGAAACATGGATTTTTGTTTCCACTCTTTTGTTCAGTTACATTAATATTTAATGGGAATTTTTACATTTATGAAACCAGCACAACTTGTGTATAGAACTGAGTTTCCGCAGTCTGTGTGTCTGTCACGTGCACAGGACAACTGACTGGGTCTGCTTTTAACATATTAGACTGTTTTCCCACAGCGGAACAATACAAGATGTCCGCCAATGAAATAGTTGACGTGTTTAAGTCAACAGTGCTATTTGTGCCTGGGAAGTGATTGTGATATATGATACGAATATCAATAATCAATATTTTAGTCTTGATAAGTGACACTGAGCTGGATTCAGCACATGCCCCCCTCCTCTGTCACATATATATGCACGCACGCACATGCATATAAATTAAGAGAATTTACTGATTTTTTTTTTGAGCTTATAAGAGATTGAGACAGAGCGAGAAAGAAAGAGAGAGAGAGAGAGAGAGAGAGAGAGAGAGAGAGAGAGAGAGAGAGAGAGAGAGAGAGAGAGAGAGAGAGAGAGAAACTAAACAGTAAATTAAAGGAATTTATGATTTAACATTTTATTCTACATGTTTTATTTGTGTTACATATATTACTCTTTCACTAATTCATTTAATTATTTATTTATTTATTTTTGCAGTTTAATGACTTGTACATAATTCTATTTTTTTAAATAATTTTTTATTATTATTGTTACTGTTAACACTGATTTGCCAATTTTTTTATTACCTTCATTCACTAATGCAATGTGAAATTCTTTCTTTATCATCAACACTAATCTTCCATTCAATCATTTATTCATTCATACTATCATTCAATCAATTATTCATTCATACTATCATTCAATC
>CM022668.1:15610890-15625890 GCA_012295275.1 Chrysomallon squamiferum | reverse complement strand
GGAACTTAACAAAAACTAAAACATGCATTTTTTTAAGTACCTCGTATCAGCGAAACTGGGTGTTTCACTCAGACACCAGAAACTCTCCGACTTTCCCTGGCACGCTTCTTCTTCGGTTACTCTCTGATTACTTACTGCGCTGGACAATATCCCGGTCTCTTTCTTACGGGAGATAACGTCACGATAACACCGCGTTATCTCCCCTGAACAGCTCTCGGGTCCGGGAAATGCGACGTACATCATCCCCGATTGCCACTGGTCGTAGATAATAAATGTTAATTACGGAAGTTTTAAAACTTTTTGGAAACACTTTCTAACCAGATGTAGAACCTTTCGTGATTGTTTTGGTCGTAAAATTGTTTCAGAGATTATTTAAAGTCCACCGGATATTTGGCAGGAAGGAAAAAAAAAAAAAATTAAAATAATAATAATCTGTTGTGTGAGCCTCCGTTTTTTTTTTTTTTTACACAAGCAAGAATCGCTGGTTAAGAAAAAAAATGAGACGTTTTTGGCACCTGTTCTCAAAGTCGTTCGTCCTGACTTGAAATCACAGTCCCAGGAAGTCGAACGATCCTTTCATTTCTCTTTCTCTGTGAGACTATCATTCTTTTGTAAAACTGAAAACAGTCAAGTCATGAATGACGATGAGAAAACAAGTTAATTTCCAAGAAGAACTGGCTCGCTGAAGTTCATCAAGTTGCGAAAATCGTTTTCATGGCAATTTTCTGTTTCAATCCAACCGTTATAAGTTTAAAGCACCAAACATTCCATTCGGGTCAGTAAAGCATTATAGAACAAGGCATCTCCGAAAAATTTTTTAAAATGAAGAATTATTAGTAGATAGGTTGATTGAAACCTTGACGTTTGTGGTGTCATTTTATTAAATTACAAAACTTGTTTCTTCTGCAGTTCAGAAATATGAAAGTTTCTTAAATTTTCTACAAACACCAGAAATAATTTCTATGAGGAACGTGTTAGAGAGTTTGTATCTTTTTTTTTTTTTCTTCTTTTTTTTTTTTAATTTTCTTTCCTCAGTGTGGTCATTTCCAAGTAAATATTTTCTCTTTCGTGATATGAAAATATCACAATTCATCGATAAAAAGAAAATATTTTTCAGTTGTTTCTTCTTCTTTATTTATTTATTTCCTTTCTTATTTTTTCTTACATTTCTTTATTTTCTCTTCTGCAGCTGGATTAAAGGTCAAAGCAATAATTTCTTCTTTTCTTATATATAATAATTTTTTTAATTTAATTTAATTCAGCGTTTTCTTGTAATAAAAATATATTTCTTCTGAACGGAGCTGCATATTAACTCAACTGGTTCTTGGTATTTCTCCAGGGCTGAATCGTAAACCAAAAAAAAAAAAAAAAAAAAAAAAAAAATGGCGTTCCCCTTCCAGTGAAATTTTGTAACAACGACGAAACTTGAGAAACTTTCGAAGGCTTTCCCAGAATCTCAATGGACCCTCACTTCAGCTAGTAGTCCGAACAAACAGCCCATCTTTACATCCGAGTCGTCTCCTTCATTATCCTCAAAGATAAATTTATGCTGTCAAAGTAATTATGACCTTTGGCAACCTCGGCTGTTTTAATCAGCAACGTATCATAGTTCCGTCTGTTTTCTTTCGGAATCCAACTCGCAGAGAGTGTAAAACTGTTTTCGAACAGACCGTGTATGTTTTTAGAGTGAACCTCTTCAGTCCGCAATGGTCTCCTACGAAAGGCTTTCCCAAAACGCCGAACGATTAAAATATGGCCGCGGGAATCCCGATCATTACTTGATATGACGTCAGGGGGTAACACACGTCACAGCATTTGGCTACGCTAGTATTTTCGGTCAATAATTTTTACCAAGCGCGTGAGCGTGGTTGTTTTATTGATCCGATTGTGCAAACTGGAGAATATTACGAAGCCTTTGCGGTGGGAAATATTGATTAACTCTTTGTGTTGGCTCAGCAAAACGTTAATATTGTAGCACCGTAAATAGAGCCTCGATTGTCAAATCACTATATTTAGCTCTCGAGTTTCTATTTAGAGTACGCGTAACATGACAGTGACGTCAAACAATTGATTTGCACCTCGCTGTGACATCAGAGCGGAAAATTATCGATGGGTTGTGATGTTAGAGTTTGGCTGACGTCAGAAAGCTTTTATGTAGTTTTTTTTTTTTTTTTTTTTTGCTGACGTTAAGCGTGTATACCAGTTAACCGCATTACATTTTGATCACATTTATTATTGAAAACGAGGCTAAGGTGAGCAAACAACTAAAGCTGATTATGTCGCCTTTCACGATTTTTTTTATTTTCTTTTTTCTTTCTTCCCTTTTGTTTATTATTATTATTATTATTATTATTATTATTATTATTATTATTTTTTTTTTTTTTTTTTTTTTGTATTATTATTTTTTATACATTTTATACAAACTAAATAAAGTAAATAAATAAACAGACAGATAAGGGAATAGACGGATAGCTATCTAAATATTTAAATATCTATACAGACAGACTGAAATAATAATAATAATAGTAGTAGTAGTAGTAGTAATAACGACAAGAACAACAATAATAATAGTAATGATAATAATAATAATAATAATAAAGATAATAGTAGTAGTAGCAATAATAATAATAAGGACAAGAACACCAATAATAATAGTAATGATAATAACGATAATAATAACAATGGCGATAACAATAACAGTAATATAAATGATAATTAATTTATTCTTTTCTCTTGAGACCTCAAATGGCTTCTTAAATTTAATGAACCTATGATTGCCCCGTGGGTTAACACAACAACACGTCAACTCTCACTGTGACAACAGTTACTAAAAGCTGCAGCACGATTCTCATTTAATTGTCTCCCCTGATTTGCGGGCGATAATTAATATATATATATATTTAAATATAAATCTATTTCTGTTCCAACTTTAATCTTCTTTGTCAGTTTCGCTATCACCACAAACGTGTATCTGTTATGAAAACTGTTCTGTAGATTACTTGGAAACTATATTCGTTTGACTGATGCCGGCGATTTGCTGAAGAACGCATGCGCCGGTGTTAAAACGGCGCGCGCGCGTGTCATGTGGTTTGACCAGGTGTCCGGCAGACGGCTGGAAGGGTGCGCCTAAAGCCCGAATGTCTTAAAATTTAGCGATTAATCAAGTTTATAATGAGACTATCGTCTGCGAAATTTATCTTACATACGGGCATCTTTCTTTCTTTCTTTCTTTTTTTTTTGTTTTGTTTTGTTTTCGTCATAGCTGTCGAATAATAGGGGCCATTATGTTAAACTGTTTCAGTTAATGACAAGAAGAAATCATTTATTTAGCGATTTTGTACTGAGATAATTTTTGTAATTGGAGCCTTAGTCGCTGGTAACGTTAATTGTTGTACGTTATATCGGATTTTAAATATCCTCCCTCTCTCTCTCTCTCTCTCTCTCTCTCTCTCTCTCTCTCTCTCTCTCTCTCTCTCTCTCTCTCTCTCTCTCATACAGACAGACACACACACGCACACGCATACACGTTCGCAAAGACACATACATACATAAAAATATATCAAAATATACAGCGACACAGCATAATTTTATGACGAGCAATATATCTACTGACTTTGATAACTTTCGGAACCGTTAGCGCCGACAGTAAAGAAAAAAAATAAAATAACAGAGTGTACTTGAAAGCAGAAGAAAAATAACTAAAAATAAAATTCATTACAAACAGAAATAGCTAAGAATCTAATATAGGAAAGAATTTGTGGAAACGTTTGCCTAGCAACAGGAACAAACTCATGACAAAAACTTGTTTACGCTGAAATGTGGCACCAGTAATTGATAAATAAAGATCATTCATAAAATGTGCTTCAGTTAGAGTCATATTTATTAATTCCGTCATATGCATGAATCCTAATATTTTTTATTATTTAATGTTATTTAGCACTATTTAATAATAATAATAATAATAATAATAATAATAATAATAATAATAATAATAATAATAATAATAATAATAATAATAATAATAATAATAATAATAATAATAATAATAATAATAATAATAATAATAATGAAGAAGAAGAAGAAAGTAAATCCGAGATCTCGTCGCCATTTTGATTTATCGATTGGTCTGATAGTCTTGTTAAAGCATATCTCTTAACCCGGTTGTTTAAAACTAAACCCGACTGAACTGAATAATCGTGTTCGTAAACTGATGAAAATAAGATAACGTCTAAAAATCGTGTTACACATACACTTTTATAGTGTATGACGTGAATAGAAAAAATAATATCAGTATTATCATTAACACGAGTTTTAAGAAATGTTAATACATTAACAATTATTTTCATTTTTGTTTTCAAATATTTATTGTATAATACATTTATAAATTTCTGTTTCTCTCTTTCGTTTTTTTTTTTTTTTATACAGAAAATACATTTATTATAATAACGGTCAAATGTCATAATATAATATAATTATATTTAGTGTACTCATATCTATAGAATATATAAATAATATATAAATAATTTAAAAAAATAAATTTAAAAATGAGCCATTCATGATGAACACGAGTTTTAAATTTTACGTAGCTCAGAATCATTTTGTCCAAGCTTCGATGAAGTAAGAACTTGTTTGTGACTGTGCAAAGATCATTTTGAGATATTTACTGTTTATTTATGACTAATTTTCATATTTTCCTTTGTAATTAATTAATTAAGTAGTTCATTTACATATTTATTGCATTTATTTCTTTGGGTTTATGTTTATTTTATCAACTTTATATGGATATAATTCTTCTTGTATATACCATATTTTATTACATTATACTATATTATGTTATCTTATGTTATATTACGTTACATTTCATTACATTACATTATATTATATTATATTATATTATATTATATTATATTATATTATATTATATTATATTATATTATATTATGTTACGTTACGTTATATTTCGTTACGTTACATAACATGGTGTAACACGTACCGGGAATATTTTTTGGAAGAATGTTATATTTTGTTCTGAACTGTACTGCATATTAAAATATTGTATTTAATTTAATCGTTACACAGTCTCTAAATTAAATATTTAATTATTTGTTTTGTCTTTCTTTTTATTTTCATTTTTTTAAACTTTATTTCTTTCCTTATTTTACATCTATTTATTTATTTATGTACCTGTTTAATTATTTTCGTTTTTATTTCTTTATTATTTCTTTATTATTAATTAATCAATAAATTAATTAATTAATTTATTTATTAATTTTGTATTGATTTATTTCTTAGATATGTATTTCTTATTGTGTGTTTATTTTTTGTCTGTCTGTCTATCTATCTATCTATCTATCTATCTATCTATCTATCTATCTATCTATCTATCTATCTATCTATCTATCTATCTATCTGCTATCTATCTATCTATCTATCTATCTATCTATCTATCTATCTATCTATTTTAAATACTAAACCAGCGACTCGTCATAAACATACAAATAATTTTTTTTCGAGAAAGTTTTCCCTTGTGGTAAACTTTACTCGACGTCTGTAAATATAAATATTGTACATGCTCTTTCAACCTTTGAAAAACGTAGCACGGAGTTCATGCTAATAGGTCTCTTGCACAATTATCTCAATGGTCAAGAACAGAAAACAAAATGTCGGCATAGCGGGTTTTTGAACTATACGGTTTTTGTCTTGGATGTTTGAAAGTAAAATGCCAGAGTGATATTTCGAATCGAAAGCAAAGTGCTTCGGCATATCTTTAGCCGAGTTTTCAAGCCAAACCATATTGGCTAGGTTCGCAGTATTCAGACATTCAAAAGGTGACAGAATGTCAAACCGCCATGCGATATTTTGGCCCCATATATATATGTATATATATATATATGTATGTATGTATGTATGTATGATGAAGAACCTTCCGTATATTTTTTCCTTTGTCCAGTAGTTCGGTTATAAGCAGGAAGGAGAGAGACTGTTAGAGTCAAAAGTAGTTTTATATATTTATATATATATATAATATGTTAAAATGAAGAGATATTATTTTCATGAAATTTTGGTTTCTATATGTTTGACGGAGAGGCTAAAACGTGGATCTTTAATACACATCGGGCAATTTTCTTTGATGGATATTATTACGTGTTTGGAATTTCGTAACAAATGTCTATGTAACTTTAAAAACCTGTATATATATGTGTATACGTATACATACACACATATATATGTATATATGTATATATTATATTTATATATATATATATATATATATATATAAGTGTGGTGTATGTAATATCTATATATATATATGTAAGTCTGTACGTATATACAATATTTTTAAAGTTATAAATGTATACGAAAACAAAAATACAACAATAATGTTATGATCAACTCCGATGAAGCAGTTTTGTTTGGAAAAGTTTATTTCTTTCGTTACAAAAAATGGATAACAAATAAATAAATAAAATAATAAAATAAAACATTAAAAAAAAATGATGGAAAGAACAAACAAAAATATTAAAGAATGAAAGAAAGAACAACAAAAATGAAAGACCGAAAAATAATTTAAAAAAAAAAGAGAAGAAGAAAAACAAAAGGATCTAAATAAAATCAGTGAGACACACATATAGAAAAGGAACCTAAAGTCTGGGATCAACAATAACTGAATGGTTAACCGGTGAAGAGCTATCTAAGTTTTGTCTCGTTCCTGTTTGTTTTGTTCTTAAAAAAAAAAAAAAAAGAAAAAAAAGTTGATAACCCATGGAGTAATGTCTGTGTTTTGTGTTCATTCTGTACATGGAAATTTTCACCATTATCTGTAAGGGTTTTAACCTAAGACTGTCTTTGTGGATACTCCCTAAAAAAAAAAAAAAACTGAGGTAATTTTAATTTTTGTTTTTTTAAAAAACGTTCGGTGTTTTTGCGCTTTTCAAATTTTTTGTATTAGTATAGGTGTTGTATTTGCGTGTTTGCTTATTTTTTAACATAGTTATTATTCTTATTGTTAATGGGGTTTTACTTTATTGTGCTTATTTTATTTTATTTCTTTATTTGTTTCTTTCTTTATTAAGAAATTATTATTATTATTGTTATTATTATTATTATTATTATTATTATTATTATTATTATTATTATTATTATTATTATTATTATTATTATCCTTATTAAAATTACTTTATTTTAATTTTATTATTATTTTTACTACTACTACTATTATTATTATTATGATTGTTATTGTTAATGTTATTATTACGATCATCATTATCATTATCATCACCATCATTCTTATCATCATCATTATTATTATTACTAGCTTTATTTTTTATATATATATATATATTTTTATTTACTTAATTTTATATCTGTTTTGAATATAAAATCTGTTATTTATCTAATACTTCCTCAGTAAATAAATATACGATTTCTTTGTTTCTTAGATATATATATATATACCCACATATATTTCGGAGGATTACTTCACTTGCGTAGATTCTAAAAAAGGTGTGATTTCTTAGTTAACTTCTTTTTGTAAAATGGTTTCATGATCAACATATTATATTTTCGTGAGTGAATTCCGAAGCAAAACCCTGTGTACGTTTTTAAATGAATTGATTCATTTTCGTCACCATAGTTTACAGTGATGTACGTTAAATTACGAAATATGAACGATTTATTTTCAATTTATTTTCCTCCTTTTAAAAAAAATCTCTCTCTCTCTCTCTCTCTCTCTCTCTCTCTCTCTCTCTCTCTCTCTCTCTCTCTCTCTCTCTCTCTCTCTCTCTCTCTCTCTCTCTCTCTCCTTTTCTTCTGTCTCTTTCTCTCTCTGTCCTTGTCTGTCTCTCTGTCTCTCTCTCAATCTGTGTATGGTTCTCTCTCTCTCTCCTTTTCTTCTGTCTTTTTCTCTCTCTGTCTTTGTCTGTCTCGCTCTCACTTTCTCTCAATCTGTGTATGGTTCTCTCTCTCTCTCCTTTTCTTCTGTCTCTTTCTCTCTCTGTCTTTGTCTGTCTCGCTCTCACTTTCTCTCAATCTGTGTATGGTTCTCTCTCTATCTCCCTTCCCCACTGATACAAACACGCACGTATGAACATACGCACGCACGCACACAGACATACGCACAGTCTCTCTGTAACAACGTGGCAATGTAACAGCTAGATTTATAAAACTGTGAACTCTGGACATTGACTTGCAAAGTGTGATGTCAACTGATCTTCCCAGTTGTTAGCCGATTTCCAAAACAGCGTAAGGACATTTTGTTTTTGTGTTTTTCTTACAACAGGAATCAATTCAAAACCTTCCTAGTTTGGAATTAGTAAGATATCTTCTGGTTTATTTTAATATTTTAGGGAGTTCTTTTTTTTATTTATTTTGGAGGTGCGTAAATCATTTAACCTATGAAAAAATAAATAAATAAATAAATAAATAAATTTAAAATAAAATAAGTAATTAAAGTGAAAATAAAAAAATAAAAACTGCTACGGATTTAACACTTCAGTTAAAACACCAATAGCTAGATGCGTAGATTCAGAAACGAGGAATAAATATCTACCAGAGTACTGCTGCAACACTGTCGCAGAATCACCCAGAAAGGAAAGAATTTTTAGCAAACTAAGATCACTAAAAATCTTAGTTTCGTACGTGATCAGAATGAATCCAAAATTCTATACTGTAATCGTAGTTTGTTCCGCCGTTCTTACTTTTCCACCCTGTTCCGTTAGCGATGGATTATTAGCAGTCTAGCGAACTGAGATTTAAATAAATCAATCAATCAATCAATCAATCAATCAATCAATATTAAAATAAGTTTTACATTTGAAATGTTGAAAGATCCTCATTCAAGTAAGTACCTACTTTTTTCCCCTTTCTTTGTTTTTCTTCTTCTTCTTCTTCTTCTTCTTCTTGTATGTATTATTATTTTATTGTTATTAATATTATATTACTGTATTGTTATTATTCGAAAGATTATTATTCAGTTAATCTGATTTAGTTTTGTTTTTGTTAAGTAATATTTTAATTTATTTATTTCACCCATTATTATTATTATTATTATTATTATTATTATTATTATTATTATTATTATTATTATTATTATTATTATTATTATTATTAATTGAATAACAATATTAGGAATAATAGTAGTAATAATAACGCATTTTTTATTATTATTATTTTTTTTTTTACTTTATTTTATCTTAACTCATTTATTTATTTATTTATTATTTATTTATTTAACGAAATAATATCTAAAATAATATAGCAAAAATACAGCTGCAATTGTTTTTCAGTTTAGTTTTTTCCTTTAAAAGAAGCATTAAATAAGAAATAAAATTGTATTATATTATATTATATTATATTATATTAGTACATTATGTTATATTGCACTAAACTAAAAATTATATATTCTTCTTTTTATTCTTAATAATAATAATAATATAATAATGATGATGATGATAATAATATTAATAATAATTAATATTATTATTATTATTGTTATCGTTATTATTAATATTATTATTATTTTTATTGTTATTATTATTATTATTATTATTATTATTATTATTATTATTATTATTATTATTATTATTATTATTATTACTATTATTAATAAACACGCTTTATTTGTACAGAAATAAAACTGCTGAATTTCCTGAATACAAATTAGTTTAAAATAGCCGTAATAAAAATAATTTAATAATTTAATGTTTCAAAATATATGATTTATTCGGCATGTGCGTACCTGTGCGTGCGTGTGTGTGCGTGTGTGTGCGTGCCCGCGGGCCTGCGTTATCTAAGAATATATATTCTTTTTCTTCCGTTTTTAGACTAATACCTTTTCTTTTGCGTGCACGTTATTGTGACGTCATTTCATACGTCATCAGTTACGTTGCTGTGAGGCTGTGTTCCCCTAATGTCTGGAAAATAAAAGTATTAAAATATTACTGTCTGGGTGGCAGGTAGGGTACAGTTATTTTGCTTCAGAGAAAGAGTTTGAAAAGAGGGATGCAGGGAAAGATACATTGAGAAGGGCTAGACACACCGACAGACAGACAGACAGACAGACAGATAGATAGGTAGATAGAGAGACAGACAGATAAATAACAGTAATAATAATAATTATATTTTTGTCTCTCTCCATCTCAGTTTTTTGTTTTTCTTTCTTTTTTATTTATTTTATTTTATTTTTTGAGGGATACAGACAGATTCTGTGATGTTTAAATTCTCGTTGAAGAAAAAAAAAAATAAATAAAAAGATAAATAAATAAAATAAAATAAAATAAAATAAAATAAAATAAAATAAAATAAAATACACGCAGTAGTTTTTTATAATCTCAAAGTAAAATAAATAAATAAATAAAAAAAAAAATAAAACAAAAAAAAAATAATTTAAAAAATACGGAATCTAGAACTATAACGTGAGACCGCAGATTTTGTATTAATAAAAAAAAAAAAAAAAAAAAAAAAAAACAGGAAATGACGTCGGACGATTGGACAGAAGTCGCTGACTAACTAATGGCGCCCGACCCGTTTGAATGATTACAAACCGTTTTTATGACAAGTGGATACTAATTTTCCACAATCATCTCGTTAATAATTAATAGTAAACCGGTATATTTGTCGTTATTAAGCATGTTAGCCTCACACTTGGCATTTTCCTGCTGCAATTTCGGCCGGCTAGGGATCGCGTTTGTAGTGGAAGCGATTATGTCGGAGTGGTCTCCTGGCTCGGTCTAAATGTCACCGCTTGTTTCAAGTTTGACAGCGTGAATTAGAAACGAATAAAAACCTCGCCGAGCTGGGATGTCGTTTAATTTGTGACAACGCGTTAATCGTTTAAGATGAATTTAATTTTAAGCGAGATTTACCGTGTGTGTGTTTTTTTTTGTGTGTTTTTTATTGGGAGGGGGGGTTAATTTTTTTTTTTTTTTTTTTAGTTTTTATTGTAGGTTTGTAAGTAAATAAATAAATAAATAAATATCATAAATAATAATAATAATAATAATAATAATAATAATAATAATAATAATAATAATACATAAATAAACAACAATGATAATAATACATAAATAAATAACAATAATAATAAAATACTATAACAAATACCACGTTAAACTAGTAATGATGGTGTTACTACCATTATTCTCAGTACCACTAATACTACTATTAGCACAACTACTACTTCCACCACCACTACTACTACTGTCACGTCTACTACTGCATCTACTATTACTTGTACTACTGCTACATTTACATTCTTTTATCTTACTGTTAGTACTGTAGCACTTTTATTACTAATATTTCTACTATCATTTCTATTATCAGTTCTGTTAAGATAATAGTAAATTTATCTTAGTCGAATTATTTATGAACACTGTATCTGTGTATGTGTGTGCATATATATATGAGAGAGAGAGAGAGAGAGAGAGAGAGAGAGAGAGAGAGAGAGAGAGAGAGAGAGAGAGAGAGAGAGAGAGAGAGAGAGAGAGAGAGAGAGAGAGAGAGAGAGAGAGAGAGAGAGAGAGAGAGAGAGAGAGAGAGAGAGAGGACGTTACATGTCCTAGTTACTTATATAGCCATTTTAACAATCTTTGAAACAAAATATAATCTGCGGTAATTGTGACCTCTCTCATACTAAGTTCGCATGTACCTAAATACAGGATTTTTTTTCAGTTACTAATTGAAATTTACAGTTGCATATATTATAAACTTACTCTGTAATATTTATGAATACAAGTGCTTATTCATTATCTTTAAAGAAAATTTAATGTGAAAATTAACGGTTATAAACTTTTTATTTTATAATCTTTTATTTTATTTTATTTTATTTTGCAATTTGATTACCTCACTTTTTACTACTTATTATTACCCGATATTACTTCTACTACTACTACTACTACTACTACTACTACTACTACTACTACTACTACTACTACTAGTGCTACTACTTTTACTGCTGCTAATGCTACCATTACTAAAACTATTACTTCTATACTACTTCTGTTATTATTATTATTATTGTTTGTTGTTGTTGTTGTTGTTGTTGTTGTTGTTGTTGTTATTATTATTATTAATTTACATACATAAATATCTGTCTGACTATTCTATTTTAATTTTGTTTCCTGTAAAAATTCAGTAAAAATATTCGCATAATAAAATAACTAACTTTGAAAAGAAAAACAAGGAAAGAAAGAAAGATGTAATAAAACGGAAAAGAAAAAGAAGAGAGAAAAATTAAACAAACGAATGAAGGAAAAAACAAAACCTAAATAAAACAAAAACAAAGAAAACAACAATGGAATAAATAATTTAAAAGTAAAGAAAGAAAGATTATAAATAATAAATAAATAAATAAATAAATAAAAAAAAGAAAGAAAGAAAGAAAGAATATTCAAGTAAACGAAGAAAGAAAAACATAAACTAAAAATAAGAAGAAATAATTAATAAAAAAAAAAAAATAACGAGACAAGCAATAAAAAAAGGATGGAAAAAATATATAAATTTTTTTTTTTTTTTTAAATAAAAATAGAAAGAAAGAGACAAAGAATGAGAGTAAGTCGGGGAAATTTTTTTTTAAAGAAAACTGCTGAAAAAGAAAATTAAAACAAAGAAAGAAAGAAAAAAAGAATCAAAACAACTATAGCACAAGAAGCTAGATGCATATTAAATGAACTGAGTTGCTTTTGCCACATTGTGTAGGAAATTAATTTGAAACCCGTTAACTTCTTTCGCCACGGTTTACTGAGCGCTAAAGAGCGAGCTGCCCCATGGCCTTATGTATCGGCGTTTCTCATTGGCTAAACGCTCTCTCGCTGCATACTCTCACTTTTGGGACTATTTAAGATGTTGAAAACTATACTATGAAATATAGAACTCTTATTTCGTCTTTCGAACCGCAATCTTCAGGTAGGACATTGTTAGAAATTCTTGTAAACGTTTTTTTTTGTGAAATTGAAATTAACGAACGTTGCAGGTATTAATATTATGATTTTTTAAACTTTTATTATCAATATTGTAATTATTATTTTATATATATATATATATATATATATCATCGATAGCTTCACTGTTTGGGTTTCACGGGTCTTATGTTGCTAATACATATGGTGTCTATTTATGTATAAATATTTTTATTTCCGACGGTGGTGTATTTCTTTGAATCGATGAGTGACTGGTGTTTTACAAGCATGAAAAAAAAAAAAAAAAAAGCAGCATGAAAACTAGCCTTGTTTTGTAGAATTTTTTTGTAATATTAGAAAAATAAAATAGATAAAAAATGAATGAATGAATGAATAAATAAATAAATTAAAACAAATTTATATATAATAAAATTTGATGAAGTAATAATTGTCGTTTGATAGCGCAAATTTACTAAATAAATTTAAACAAGAAAAATGGAAATATTATTGAAAGTGTAATTGACAACACTTTTGTTTAACTCGTTCTTAGTAATAATAATAATAATAATAATAATAATAATAATAATAATAATAATAATAATAATAATAATGATAATAACAAAATAATAACAGTAATAATGTTATTGCTATTACTACTATTAATAATAATAATAATAGTAATTAAAGCGATAATAATAATAATAATAATAGTAATAATAATTATTATTATTATTTATTTATTTATTTATCCATTAATTTTGTTTATTTTTACTTTTTTTTTGCACTTTTTTTGCATTTTTCAAAACTGAATTTGAACAAAAACATCATCGTAAAATTAAAAAATAATTTTTTTTAATCTGCTTGCAAACATTTTTTATTTTATTTTGTTGAAAGTGAAAAATATATGCGTTGCTACTTTTATGTTAATATTCCTTTTTCAAGCTTATTTTATAACCTTTTAATATTTTATCCACGTAGATAAATATTTTATATTTATTTATTAATACTATAATACATATATTTTAATAAGTTATTACTTAATACAGATTAAATTTGTTTTTCTAATCCTATTAGTATTTTTGTATAAATTAATATATAAGGTTATTTCTGTTTGGGTTATTTTTAGATGATAATTTGTTATTCATATAAATTGTCTGTCAAAATGTTTAAATTAGTAAATATATATATATAGATAGATAGATAGATAGATAATTTGTTATTCATTTAACGTGTGAAAATGTTTACATTAGTAAACATAACTAAACTAAAGTTAATTAAGTTAAACTGATATTTGTTGATATGAAAATAATTCATAATTATTATATATTGTTATATCTGTGGCCATTATTGTTATTATTACTGTAGTTGTTGTTGTCGTCGTCGTTATTATTGTTATTACTATTATTATCATTATATATTTAAACGTACCAATATACTTGTATATTATATTATACTATATTAATAGCAAAATAAAACAAAACAAAACAAAAA
The DNA here is from genome assembly GCA_012295275.1 of Chrysomallon squamiferum. NCBI lineage: Eukaryota > Metazoa > Mollusca > Gastropoda > Neomphalida > Peltospiridae > Chrysomallon > Chrysomallon squamiferum. The sequence continues at coordinate 15,611,506 of CM022668.1, read as the reverse complement.
ATTAAAATTGAAAATATCTACTATTCCTGCGACTACTATTATTATTACCGCTAGTGCTATTGTGCTAGTATTCATACTACATCTGCTGCTACTACTACAACTACTACTACTCCTATTACTATTCTACCACAAATCCTAGATTCCAACCGAATAATTTCCTTGTTTCCGATTTCCTGTTTTTCCTTTTCTCTTTTTCTTCTTCCTAGTGTTACTACTGCTACAATACTATTACTACTTCAACAACAACTACTACTTCAACAACTACTACTACTTCAACATCTACTGCACGCACTGCAGCATTACAGTTTATTAGTGTGGTTTTTTTTTCTGTATTTCCCTTCTCCAGCCGAATTTTGTTTTCCTATTAATATAATTACTAACTTTTTTTAATTTTGTTTTATTCTATTTCTGAAACGTTAGCAACAAAAATAGAACGCAATCGTAAGAAAACATATACGTTTGTAATATATAATACACTGCAGTATAATATATATATTGTTATTTGATACGGTGTCTGCAATGAACACTAAAGGTAGGTGCATTGGTCGTGGTGTTTGCTTTATATATTCTTTTATTCAGTTGGTTTGTGTTTTTCATCATGAAATAATAATAATAA
>CM022668.1:15593390-15605890 GCA_012295275.1 Chrysomallon squamiferum | reverse complement strand
TGTGTGTGTGTGTGTGTGTGTGTGATATGACGTCATAAGTGATATGACGTCATAATACAACATTTTATGACGTTTCACAGTTTCATGTGTTTATTTCTTTGTAATGTTATTTAGCTATTCACAAACTCAGAGAGAGAGAGAGAGAGAGAGAGAGAGAGAGAGAGAGAGAGAGAGAGAGAGAGAGAGAGAGAGAGAGTTTTTCCATATTTCTTTTCTTTTCTTTTTCTTTTTTTTCAAAAAGGCATCGCTTAATATCATCATATTACTTCAGATGACGTTTAACATTTCGTAAAATATTATTGTGAGCAAATCAAGAATGTGAATCTTTACATACATTTTCTGGCAACAAATTAGATAAAAACTAATAATGTAATTATTAACAGTAAACCACGATTAGTGTCAGACGCACATGTTTAATTTATTAGTTGTAGCAGTCGTAATTGTGAATAATAATAATAATAATAATAATAATAATAATAATAATAATAATAATAATAATAATAATAATAACAGGTGAAAAACTAGCAGTGGTTTTAAAACGTAACGGTGTTGTTGTAGCTGAAGTCGTAGTATTAGCAATAGCAAAAGTATTAAAAAATAATAGCTTTGTAACAGAAAAAACCAGAGCAGTAATAGCATCAGTAGTAGCAGCTGTAATAGTGGTGACTGTGGTTGTGGTTATGGTGATGGCGGTAGAAGTAGTAAGAGGAGTAACAGTACGAGTAGAAGTATGAGTAGTAATGGTAGTAGTAGTAGTAGTAGTAGCAGCAGCAATAGAAGTATCAGAGATAGCAGAAATAAATAATGAATATTATTTATTTTTTTATTTGTTGTTGCTCATCACTACTACTACTACTATTATTATTATTATTATCATCGTTATTACTATTATTATAAAGTTGTTATTATTTATTTATTTATTTATTTATTTATTTGTTGTTGTTGTTGTTGTTGCTGTTATTACTGCTGCTGCTATACTACTACTACTACTACTACTACTACTACTATTATTATCATCATCATCATCATCATCATCATTATTACTATATTTACAGAGTCGCTATTGCATATAGTTGTTGTTATTTATTTATTTATTTATTTTGTTGTTGCTTTTGCTGCTGTTGCTGTTATTACTGCTACTGTTACTACTACTACTACTATTATTATTATCATCATCATCATCATCGTTATTACTATTATTATAGAGTTGCCATTGCTATAGTTGTTATTATTATAATTTATTTATTTGTTGTTGTTGTTGCTGTTGCTGTTTCTACTACTACTACTACTACTACTACTACTACTACTTACTATTATTATCATCATCATCATCATCGTTATTACTATTATTACAGAGTCGCCATTGCTACAGTTGTTATTATTTATTTATTTATTTATTTATTTATTTATTTGTTTGTTTTCCAGTCTTGAACTTCAGAAGTATCAGCTGCAGTCACCAACGACACCGCCAACGCCAGGGTCGTCACGCTCGTCTCCGCCGCGTGATCAGCCATTGAAAGAAAACCTCCTCTGCGCCGTGTGCGGCGACAACGCTGCCTGCCAGCACTACGGCGTCCGCACTTGCGAGGGATGTAAGGGTTTCTTCAAGGTGAATGTTTTGTTATTGTTATTATTGGTATTATTGGTATTATTGTTATTATTATTATATTATTATTGTTGTTGTTATTATTATTATTATTATTATTATTATTATTCTTGTTATTATTATAATTATTATTATTATTTTTGTTGTTATTATTATTATTATTGTAATTATTGTTATTATTATTGTTATTATTATTATTACTGTTATTATAATAATTATTATTATATTATTATTATTGTTATTATTATTATATAATATTATTATTATTATTATTACTGTTATTATAATAATAATTATTATATTATTATTATTGTTATTATAATAATAATTAGTATAATAATAATTATTACAATAATAATTATTATAATAATTATTATAATTATTATTATTATTATTATTATTATTATTATTATTATTATTATTATTATTGTTGTTTATTATTATTATTATTGTAATTATTATTACTAATATTATTGTTATTATATTATTATTATTGTTGTTGTTGTTGTTGTTGTTATATTATTATTATTTCTAGCAGGTGCGTGTATTTGTTGATGAGAGAGAGAGAGAGAGAGAGAGAGAGAGAGAGAGAGAGAGAGAGAGAGAGAGAGAGAGAGAGAGAGAGAGAGAGAGAATTAATTCTGTCAATCTGTCAGTGAATTTAATTGTATATTTCACCATCATCATCTTCTTCCATCTTTTTATTATAATTATTATTATTATTATTACCATCATCATCATTATTATCGTTATTATAACAGACTAACGCTAACACGGTTATTGTGTTCGCTCCTTCTCGTCATGAACTGTAACTGTTCTCTCTTTGACAGCGCACGGTTCAGAAAAACGCTAAGTACGTCTGCCTGGCTGACAAGAACTGTCCTGTTGACAAGAGGAGGCGAAATCGGTGCCAGTTCTGTCGCTTTCAGAAGTGTCTCGTTGTCGGCATGGTCAAAGAAGGTAAACCATTATGTAATATAGTTTCTGATTGGTCGGGACAGTTATATAAGTACGTACGATTGGTCAAAGATGGTAAACTATTATGTAATATAGTTTCTGATTGGTCGGGACAGTTATATAAGTACCTACGATTGGTCAAAGATGGTAAAATATATCTAGTATAGTTTCTGATTGGTCGGGACAGTTATATAAGTACGTACGATTGGCCAAAGAAGGTAAAACGTTAAGTAATACAGTTTCTGATTGGTTGAGGTGGTCGAGGTATAGAAGAAAAATGCAGTGTTAAATCATAGCAATAATTTAAAACTGTAAAAAAAAAAAAAAAATGGTCCAGTTTCAGAGTTGGAAGTTATATATATATATATAGATGTGTACGTGTGTGTCTTTATATGTATAAATGTATTTAACTAAAATTATGTGTATGTATATATGTGTGTATGCATTTATGTTATTACCTAATATCGGTTACAAATTGTTTTTCAAAACTTTTTAAGGTTTCTACAGAATAATTATTTATTTTACCGAGCCAATGTCTATATGTGTGTAGAGGGTGTGTGTGGGTGTGTCTGGGTGTGTGTGGGTGTGTGGGTATGTTCTCTAACACAGAGTGTGTATTAAACAGTGCCTGGGTTCTTTCTTCCTTTCTTTCTTTGATTCATTCATCTCACGATATTTTGTCCGAATCTTTCATTGCTCCACCCTTTTTTATCAGGAGAATCAGCTAAAACAGGATCCCTACTCGAACGTTCTATCTCGAGTCTATGACGTCTGCTTTTTTTTTTTTTTTTTTTTTTTTTTCGCACGCTCGTATCTGCTTGCAATCCGTCTGCCCACTGGCGAGGTGGCGTCTGCATCTGAGCATTGTTTGTCTTGCATCTTTGGCAGAAAGCTCTGCATTCTTAACCCTCAGGAATCCCGTAATTCTATTGTAAAGAATGCCTACAACACATCTGTCGTTGAACGAATTTTATCTCTCCATTTTTTTTTTCTTTATTTCTTTATTTATTCGTCTTCCTGTGCTCTCAAAAAAGTTGGTCTGAATCTCGATCTTTCATTGGAGAGATTTCATCAAAGTGCGCAGACGTCAGAGTTGAAAACGAATCTAAAGCAGAAAAGCTGGAATTAAACAGTATTGGGTTCTATCCCGATGAGTGACGTTATCCTTCTTCTTGTTGTTTGCTTCGGCTATTCTGTTACTGGTTCCCTTCATTTCAGTACAGGGATACTGAGGAAATGTTTTTTTTTTTTTTTTTTTTTTTTTAAATCCAATAATGAATGAATGAAAACAAAATATCGGAAGACCCCCCCCCACACACACACGCACATCTAATAAATAGAATGAATGAAAGCCGGAAAGAAAGAAAGAAAAAAAAAAAAAACAAACAAAAAAAACCAACGTTTAATATATTAATAAAAGAAAAAATATATACGAATAAATAAAATAGAAAAGAAAGGCAAGTTGGGGTGAATGAAGATAGAAAGAAAAAGAAATCCAGATCGAATGAAAAAAATAATAATGTTTAAAGATATTTAAAAATTGTAACTAACAGATAGATAAATAGACCGATAGATAGACAGACTGATAATGAACAATTATACATACAAACAAATATAAAATGAAAAAAAACAAGAACTAAATAACTAATGCAAAGCTCAGTTATTTATACCATACATTCACGATTATAAGACGCGTTTAAAAACTATTTTCCTGTTTTGAGTAACTGATAAAAGCTGCTAATTTCTTGTCTCATGCAGTGTTTATCGATTTTTTTAATTCATTTTTTTTTTCCCTTAGAATAATTAACTGTTATTTACATCATAAGTTAATTAATCTTAATATGCCAACAGCCAATCCTGTTTTATACTGAAACACTTTCATTCATATCATTATTTTCTGATTAAATAAGCAACACGCTTATTTTTCTGGTAGGCTGGGACACATAGGTTTGATAAAACGCATGAGATTTGGTACGTTTCAGGATCAACCCTCGCTAGCGCGACTTTTGCAGCCAGTACTTTATAACTGATTTCCAAAAAAAAAAAAAAAAAAAAAAAAATAAGGTTGACTTTTTCCCAGTTTACGGGAAGGTTGATATAAATGATGTTTTAATGCTAAAACTTAAGAGTATCCCCTAGAATGACAGAAAAAGGTTTCTTAACTCACAACCTTATACAAATATATATATATATATATAAAACGTATTCCAAAAAGCCTCTATTTTTAGTCAGCCATTCTGTTTTGATTTACTTTTTCTGATTTTTGAACGCTCGATTTTTTTTATTTCTACATTCCTGCCTACACACACATGTATATTCATACAATTTATACTAAAGCAAACATATATCCACAAAAAAAAAAAAAATGTGCTTGAATGTAATAAATATCTAATAACAAATTATTACGAAGCATCGTTATGTATTCATCCGTTCACTCGTTCATTCACCCCTTCGTTCTTCTTACAATCATCTCAACTCCCCTCCCCTCCCCTCCCCGTTGTTTGTTTTTCCATTTACACAAGTGCTCATTTCCTTTGTTTTGTACAATCACGTGCTCGGCAGCTTAGCACTTGCCACCGCCGACCACGCACGAAATCGTGCCCCGGGACTTGCTGGTAATCTGAACACGTGCGCGCCATGTTTCAGACATTCAAGATGGATTCACTTCATTACTGTCATGCCAAAAAAAAAAACGGACCAAACTACGACCACAATGTTTGCCAGCGTTTTACTTTCATGGTGGCAGGATGGAGTTATCTCCCGCAGGAAACAACAAGAAATTAGTATCTCGTTGTAGAATGCAGTTAACGTTCGTGAACTTAACCACATGGCGAACACACTTATTTTGTTTTTGGAATACCTGTAGAGATGATGATGATAATAATAATAATAATAATAATAATAATAATAATAATAATAATAATAATAGCGATATTAGACGAGATATTTTACTTCCATAATACATAAATACATAAATAAATAAATAATGTTTCTTGTTAATATTTTCCTCTTAATATAATGGAAGAGAGGAATATCGATGTGCCTATGTGTGCGTTATTATAAGTAAATATGTAGCAGTAATAGTAGAAGTAAGTAGTAGTAGTAGTAGTAGTAGTAGTAGAAATAAAGCTATAGGTTCATCAAGACTGATCGGGGTCGAATCATGATAGATACGTCAAATTCTGTCTCCTTTTTACATAATCTTCTAACATAAAGAATTCCACTGGAAGGTAATCCCCATTACTACTACTACTACTACTACTACTACTGGTACTACTACTACTACTACTACTACTATTACTACTACTACTACTACTACTACTACTACTAATAATAATAATAATAATTCCCTACTACTATTATTAGTGTTGTTATTATTATCACTATTGCAATTATTATTACTATTACTATTCTTATTCTTATCTTATTACTATTACTATTATTATTACTATTATTATTACTATTATTATTATTACTATTATTATTATTATTATTACTATACTATTATTATTACTATTATTATTATTACTATACTATTATTATTACTATTATTATTACTATTACTATTATTACTATTATTATTCTTCTTATTATTCTTCTATTATTATTATTACTATTACTATTATTATTATGATTATTATTACTATTATTATTATTACTTTTACTACTATTATTATTACTATTATCACTATTACTATTATTGTTGTTGTTGTTGTTACAGTTGTACGGACGGACAGTCTGAAAGGACGTAGAGGACGTCTCCCATCGAAACCGAAATCACCCCAGGAGTCGCCTCCGTCACCGCCTGTCAGCCTCATAACGTCGCTGGTTCGAGCCCACGTAGACACCAGTCCGGACATTCCAAACCTCGACTACAGCAAGGTCAGTCCTCTTTATACAGGTGTCCGCTAAGTGCAGGTAGCTCGTAAAAGTAACTTTTGTTGTTATCAGTATGTCTGATTCCTATTTATTTATTTTTTTTTTAATTTTTTTTTTATTTTTTTTTTTTGGTTGACTTTGTTTTTCGTTGTTGATTTTATTGTTAGTACTGTTGTTGTTGTCATTATTATTATTATTATTATTATTATTCATTTTATTATAGTTTATTAGTTTTCAGTTTAGTTTTACTATAAGAATATATATTTTTATATATATAGATATATATTTATTTAAGAAAGTAAGTCTCTAAAACGTAATATTAAACTCGTTTCCATATATTATGTAAATCTTAGAGGTCAACAAAAAACGTATGGTATCTCGTGACCTTATTGCTCAGATTTGATTGGATATAAAATAGGCGGGTAATATTTTTAATGGCGGTAAAGTCTGTCAGATGTTGTACACATGAGGCAGACGTTTTGATCGAATAGTTTAATCGAACAGTTGCCTCGCCATCTTTGAAAGCTCGGTCTCTCGTCCTCGTTACGGTGAGTATCAGCCTCGTTCTGAAATTTCAAATAAAAATGGCCGCATGAATAAATTAGGTCAGGTCTCACACCAGTGTTATACAAAATTTCGGCATCACTTTAATGCTTGATTGAAAACGACAAAATTGTTGTTGTAAATGCTTTTCTTTTCTTAGAAATGTTTAAACATGGTAGTAAGTCGAATATGGCTTGAAAGATATTTCGTAAATATTCTGTAAAATAAATAAAATAAATAAATAAATAAATAAATAAATAAATAAATAAATAAATAAATAAATAAATAAAAAATATAAATAAATAAATAAAGTAGATTAAATATTTTCAACTAATGCGAAATTTGTACTGGTTTGTTTTGTAATGAAAATTATCACCTTTCACAAATAACTGGAGTAGCGGTAATTAAAACAGAATTACAAAAATCACAGTGTGTGTTTGATTCCATACCGTCGGGAGCTATTTCCATGCATGTGCGTTCGCAGTGTCGTGCAGAGGGGATAACGACCCCCGGGCACGTATATCAGGGTGGGGAGTGGAGGATATACGATCAATGAGTGAAATTAGAATTACGTTTTTTTTTTTTTCTTCGTAAACCTCCTTTACGAGCAGCCCTGTGTTTCAGTACAGATTGCTGTTTACGTCGTACTTTCAGACGTAAGTTGTGAAAGCTCGATCGTAACTCAACGTCCCTGCCTGCTTGGATGTTTATACCATAATATAAAAACCATCTCTAGAGGAAGCAGTTCTTCAGATAATTAGTAAAGATGATCTAAAGTCTATTTGTTGTTTTATTAAATTAATAACAGATGCAGAAAATTAGATGATTTATTTTTAAAAAATTTTAAATACAGAAGACGGCATAAAGACAAAATCTAAAATGTTCGTTCCGAAGTAAAATTTTAAAAAGAAAGCTTTTGTTTTATGTCTGAAGTGAAATGGAAAAAATAATAATAATAATAATAATAATAATAATAATAATAATAATAATAATAATAATAATAATAATAATCCTTTGAAAATTGAGTATTTCTTGCAAAACTGATACTACCCAAAGAACTTAAATTCTTTCCTACCTCGAAAATCAAATGAAATTAAGGAATGAATGAATGAATGAATGAATAAGTAAAGAAATAATAAACAGTGAAGTTAAAAAAAAAATATGAATAAATACTTGAGTAAGAAATATATTCAGCTGAAAATTGCTTATTTTTATTGCTAAATTAGAAAGTTATTAAGAGGGGTTTTTTTGGGGGGGAGGGTTGGAGGAAGTTGCTGCTATGAGCGATAAACAAATCAAGCGGTAAATTCATTAAAACCATAAACAATTTGAAAAATACCCCCCAAAAACGGATAAAAACCTAAAACAACAACACCTAAATCAATTAACTGTTCAAAAAATCTAAACGATAATTTCATCAATTTCACCAATCTACCGCAAAACACAAAAACACAAACCAACTCTTTCTCGAACGACGACAAAAAAAAATTTCAATTTGATCAAGTTCACAAGCGGTCTTCTTCTTCTTCTTCTTCTTACTCAGTTTAGGGTTCCATCGAAGGACGAGAGCCAGAGCTTTGGGGATGAGCGTGTCGGCTTGTTCTATGAGCTGCTCGTGCAGTCAATCGAAGTGCTAAAGGGATGGGCGGAAAAGATTCCCGGGTTTTCTGAGTTATGCAAAGAGGACCAGGATCTCCTGTTTCATTCTGCCAGCCTTGAGCTCTTCGTCTTAAGGGCAGCTTACAGGTAGTGTCCCTTTGCTTTAGTAGCCTCCCTTTTTTTTTTTTCGAGTAGCCTCCCTTTTTTTTTTTTTGTGTTTTTTTCCGAGTAGCCTCCCTTGATGTATGGTGATAAATTAACGCGTGACCCGGTTTAATTTAATGTAATTTTTTTTTTTTTTTTTAATTTTTTTTAATTAGTATTATTTTGTTATTATTTGATATTCTTTATTATTGTTGTTGTTGTTATTATTATTATTGTTGTTGTTATAATAATAATAATGATGATGATGATGTGATGTTGATGATAGTAATACTATCATTTTAATAGTGGTGAAGTAGTAGTAATGTTAGTAAATGTGTTTCACAAATTCACCAGAGAGCCAGGTACAATTTCTACCTTTCAAAGTTTCAAATAATGGTGAGGTATCGTGAGAACATTATGATATATGGTCTTTGTAATTATATTTAAATTAAGCTAAAGTTGTGACACCTGCTAAATATATTTGTACCGGTGTGCGTCACTTCACATCACATGCAAACACGCAGATAAAAACACACCTCCATACGCAAACATAAGAGAGGTCAACAGAGACAGAAAGAGGGACATACAGACAAAAGAATAAATTAAGATAATAAGAAATAATAATAATAAACATATATGCATAACAAATGGACAGACACACATATATAGACACACTCGCACATCAGACCTACATCAACAGCAACGAGAGATTTTAAGAAGGACCAAATAGGCACATCACTGTATTAAAACACACACACGCGCGCGCTCACACACAAACTAACACCACCACCACCCTATCCCTCCCCACACACTCACCCACACACCCACAAACACTCTCTCTCTCACACACCCACACACACCCACACACCCTCACACACACAAGCGCACGCTCACACAGTTATAACTGGCTCTTCGGACGAACGTTACAAACGCCCTGTTTCAACTGTGGTTCTTTTTAATTGCAGAGTTCAGCCGGACGACAACAAAATAGCATTCGACAATGGACTTGTTCTTCATCGTCTTCAGTGTGCGCAGATGTTCGGGGACTGGATCAACTCGATAATAGATTTCGGGCTCAGCCTTCACCGAATGACGCTTGACATCTCTTCCCTCGCGTGCATGGCCGCACTCTCCATGGTAACACGTAAGTAGTTCAGTGTGACGTAATATGCTGTTACTATTTTTGACCCGCGTCATAACGGACAGTCTCTCCATGGGTGACAAATTCATCATGTGTGTTTTTTCTTGCGCATCACAACAATATTTCCATGGTAACGTTTTGTGTATTTTAATGTATATATCTAAGTTATGACACGAAAATATCTAATTGCGTAAATTGTTTTTGAGGTGATATTTATTCAGTGAAAATATGTTAAACTAATTGTTGTTGTTGTTGTTTTTATTGTTGTTGTTATTATTATTATTATTATTATTATTATTATTATTATTATTATTATTATTATTATTATTATTATTATGTGAATTAATTAATTAATTTATAGGCAGCTTATAGATACTGGTCCCTCTGTTTAAATATTCAGTCTTGGTATTATGATAATGTAGTTTAATTTATTGTTTGTTTCTGTGTTCACTTATTTATTTATTTGTTTGTTTATTTGTTTATTTATTTATTTGTTTGATTGTTTGTTCACTTATCTGTTTATTTATTTATTTATTTATTTAATTGTTTCTTTCTTTCTTTCTTTCTTTATTTATTTATTTGTTTATTTATTTATTTATTTATGTTTCAGTGCGTCATGGATTGAAAGAGCCTCAGAAGATGGAGGACTTACAAATGAAACTGATCGAGTGTCTCAGAGATCACTGCACATACAACAGTGACGCGCAGAAAAAAACTCACTTTTTCTCAATCATTCTTGGAAAAATCGCCGAGCTTCGTTCTCTTAGCCAGGAAGGTCTGCAGCGCATTCTTTATTACAAGCTGAAATGTGTGTCAGCGCCCCCTATAATCGAAAATCTGTACCTCTCCGACTTACTTCCGTTCTGATCCTGTCAGTGGTGTGTGCTCCAGTCGTCTCGTGAGGAAAACAAACAAAAAACAAAAAACAAACAATGGATTAAAAAAAAAAATAAAAAAAAAAGAAAAAAAAAAAAAAAAAAACTTAAAAAAAAGTGTCTCACCCGCGTCTGCCTCGTTTTCATCTAGTCTTGTGACGTCATTATTATTATTTATTTCAATATATGTATACGTTTGACGTCATTACAATTAACTATTATTTTTTTTGGATATATGTAAGTTTGACGTCATTTACAATTAATTATTATTTTTAATATGTGTAAGTTTTTAATTTTCCTAGTAGAGAACAGTTTCCGCGTTTTAGTTTCGAATGATTTTTCATATTCTTTTAATTTTATTTTCTGTTTTTTTTTTTGTTTGCGACATTTTGTTGTTGTTACATGTGTCTGTGTTGTGTGTCTAAACAATAACAGAATACTACCTCTGTTTAACTGTCGTAAACATCAAGCTGACACTTGCCATTAATATTACTCTTTTTTTCTTCTAAAATTTCGTTATTTTAGGTCCCAAAAAATCTTTATTACACGGTTCCAAAATTAATGTATCGAATTAATTATCACAGAATGGAATACCTTGAAATGGTATTCAAGGGAGATTACGACTACCATTATAATCAAAAGTATGTAAAAAAAAATTTGAAAAGGGAAACAACCCTTCTGCATGAGTATGTAGACAGTTATTGAAGGGAGACTACCTCGAAAACTCGAGATAATAAATGAAACAATATTTCATCATCAGAGGTATAGAAAAGATATGGAATGGGGACAACTTCAAAACATGTGAGTAATAATTATTTATTTAATTTCATCCCTTTGAAACTTCCAGAAGCAAAAGAGGAAATTCATTTTGAATCATTAATTTAACATAAATTAATTTTGTTCTTCCATAACTATATAAACGAATTTAATTTTATTCTATGACAAAAAAACGTAATTAATTTTGCAACTATTTAAGTAGTTATTTTGTTGTTGATTTTGTTTCGTTGGATCAAAAAGTTTTGCATGTGAAAAGAATAAGGTCTCTCATAAATAAGATGTTTTAGTTTCAAAAGTAAAAAAATATGTTCGTTGATTAAAAATTCAGCTGTATATAGATGCGTCATTCGGCATATTTCGGATTTTTTCGTTGAATTACGGCTACTGTTTTGTTATGATATAAATACAAAATAAACGTATTAATGACAACATTTAATTATTATTATTATATTATTATTATTGTCATAATTATTATTATTATTATTATTATTATTATTATTATTATTATTGTAATTAAACGACACCATTAAAAACAATTCGGTCGTGTAATTTTACCGAAAATTTCCGAAAATTGTCGAATTAAAGACATTTTTGTAGTCTTTTTATTTTATTTTTTTTTCTTCTTTTATATTGTAAACCAAAGAAAAATGTATTGAAATTACTAGTCAGTTTTTTATTGTTACTTTATTACATTTGTATCCAATGGATTGACACACAGTCCGCGCCATATGGTTCCTAAGAGTTTGAGTCGTCACAAAACTGGTTACACGATACGACTTATATTCGATAACGATAACACAGCAATTAGTGCTAACAAAAATACCGTTTTGAACTTTTTTTTTTTTCTTTTATTTTATTGTTTTTTTTTTTTTTCTCTTTCCTTCAACTTTTTTTTTATAATAATTATTTTCTGTGTGTACTAAACAGTAATTTCATTTGTCAACACATTTTGTCATCATTAATTTATTTTTATTGTTAA
>CM022668.1:15455890-15588390 GCA_012295275.1 Chrysomallon squamiferum | reverse complement strand
GGCAAAGAGTATAAAAACTGGGCTGTCGCTACTGTACCGCCATAGAGTGACCACATAACCACCTGGTTAGCTATCGAACGTGCATGATTGCCTGTACAACTATTAATTAAGGAGACAGATTGTGATTTCGATTTTTGATAAGATAACTTAATGTATGTGCGTAAAATATGTAGGCACACGCAGACACACATACTCAGACAAGTGTACTTTTAACTGTCAAAAATTTGACAAAGGATAACGTCACTAACATGATACTACGATATAAATAAATTAAAAAAATGTAGAGAAATGCCGTCTCCCCCCAGTATTTCACAGCCCCCATTTCCATCACTGACATAGGTTTACATACATCGTTGTAAATATTTTTACCCTTTGACAATGTCGACGTCAAGGTTATCATCACTTTGCACCTTGTCTTATCGCTGAAAAATGCCCATAAATAAATAAATAAATACATGTACTTTATGTAGGCCTAACATTATTATTAGTGTGTGTGTGTGTGTGTGTGTGTGTGTGTGTGTGTGTGTGTGTGTGTGTGCGCGCGCGTGTATATGTGTTTATATATGAATTATACAATTTAGTATTGCATTATTCTCTGCTACAAAATTCTCATTTTGATTAATGTTTTGTCAAAAGTGTTATCAGAAATATTTTTCAAATATTACTTGTGCATCAATTCATAAATATTCCTTATTTCTGCCTTACTTGATTTGAAACTTTAATTTTAGTAAATAATAACATTTTGAAGTGATTTATGAGCGATTTGTTTTGATTTCAAATATATTCTCCTACGTACGTAGGGAAGAACGTAGAAGTACAGTACTGTATAACTAAAATGTAATATATAACATAATAAAAATTAACAATAAAATAAAATAAAACAAAAGAAAGAGAAAAAGAAAAGAAAACGTAATGTAAAAAACAAAAAAAACTGGTTTCCAGTGCAATAAAAAAAAAAAAAAAAATATTTTGATTTCAAAAATAAAATGAACTATTGAGTGAAATGGCTTTTGAACTGTTATTTGTTATGAATATAAACTAAGTTTGAAAACGTTTCTAATAATGTTACTGACCACGCGATTCATTGTAAAGTTTCGAACAGACAACAGTCACGTTTTAATCAAACTTGAATAACAAGAAAGATTTATAACGTGTACATTCACTCCTAACGTATCACGGCGAAGGGAGATAACAAAGACATCAGCTGAAACAGTTTGTTCCTTCATTCATTTTGATTGGTGGTTGTGAATGACGCGACTGTAGCGGGTAAAGGTCAAAGTTCAAGGCATCAAGCACAGCAAGAAATAAAAAGCATCTTCTCATGGATTCGAACGCGTGCAAGCACGTAGTTGTTTAAGCTTTTTTCTTGTGACTGCATTAAAAGCATAAGAGATAAAATGTGTCTTGAAACGAGAATAGAAGAAACACTGCCAATTTATTCCTTGGAAGAAGTTAGCAAACACAATACAAAGACCGACCGGTGGCTGGCTATTGATGGTTACGTTTATGATGTAACAAAATGGGGCCGAAAACATCCAGGGGGTGAGAGACTTTTGGCTAATTATGCCGGGGAGGAAGCGACGGTTTGTAATTATTTTACACAGTAAATGCTAATCGATATTTCTATTTTATTATTATAATAAATTATTGAATAAAAAGTAAATAATTTAATTTTTAAAATTTGTTATTTTATATATATATTATTGTTTTGTGATTATTATTTTTATTATATCGCATTGAAATATGATCATAAAATATTTTTGCTTTAAAATATTTAATTCAAAGAAAAAAAACGACTTTGTCCAAATATTAATTTAAAAAAATAATAATAAAAAAAATAAATAATCAATTAAAATAAATATTAATCAAACGTGATAGTAATGAGTCCTTTTGTCACATCAGCTGATCAAGGTGAAAATAGTGAATATTTAAAAAAAAAAAAAATAATAATAATGATGTATAAAACAATTACATAAATAATAATAAAAACAAAATTCAAACACCAGACTGAAGCTATGGTTATGGAAAATCAGTAATAATTTGCAACTGGGTTTAATTTGAATTTCATTACTTAAAATAATTCTTCCTTTTTTCTTTCTTTTTGATTTTTTTTAATTAATTAATTTATTATTATTATTATTTCTATTTATTTATTTAATTTTATTTATTAAGTTCTTTTCTTTTATTATTACTTCTTTAATTTTAATTTAATCTTATATTTTTATTATTTTTTAACATTCACAGGATTGCTGGGTAGCTTTCCACGACAACAAAGAGAAAGTGAGAAAATACCTGAAGTCATTTCGAATTGGAGAGGTTAGACAAGAAGACAAAAAAGAGGTATGAAAGTTATTAACTGTCTAAACATCTTTTTTTTACTGACCTTAATCTTTGATTTGATGTAACTTGAATTTTCTCAAAGCTTCAATTCATTTGGATAATTGTGCATTTTGAACTTAAAATATTTGCAGATAGTTTGTCAAAAAAGGAACAAGCTACTTGGCCAGTTGTTAACATTAATAAGCAATAAACAAACTGTTATTAAGTATAAAAAAAAAAAAAATCAGACTGGATGAATATTATTTTATTAATACTAATAGACTATTTATTAGAACCTTTTTAAAAAAAATAATAATAATAATAAAAAATACATATAAAGACATACCAACATTCCAATTTTTTTTTTTTTTTTAAATTATTAAAATTCATATTAATTTCTAATTTCTGTTAGACAATTTACTACTACAATATTTTCTGTATGTATAGGATTTTCTTCTTGTTAATATTAAAAATGATCTTTTCCTTAACACAAAATGTGAACGTTCACATAAACTTCCATTGAATCTCATTCCTCACAGCATTTAAATATTAAATTAAATTATTTTAACATTTTTATTTTGACAACAGACTGAACTAGATCGAGACTGGCGCGAACTGCGCAAGAAGGCAGAAGACATGAAACTGTTTAACCGAAGTTTTCTCTTTTTCCTGATCTACGGAGGTCAAATCTTTGTCTTTGAGATTCTTGGCTGGCTCACTTTCTACTACTTTGGTGCTGGTTGGATCCCGTATGTTGTCGCAGCTTTGTTCCTGACCACCTCCCAGGTTTGGTTTTAACTGACCAGTGTTTGATGTGGACATGTTATATTCAGCAGAAATTTATATTTAAAAAAATAAATAAATAAATAATATATATATATATATATAAATGACAAAATAAAAATAAAAAACAAATATATTTTAACTAAAGTAACAAATTTGTAGATATTTCTAATTAAAATTTAATAATCATAATAAACAAAAAAAATAAAAAAAAGTGAAACCTTCTATATTCTATAAATAACTTTGTAGGTATTTAAAAATAAATAATAATATATACCCCCTTCCTGCCCCAAAAATATCAATACCTTTTTTGACCTAACATAGCAAACATGCAGAAAAGCAAAAAAATATTTTCTTTTCTAGATTATCATGTTTCTACACATTGTGTGAAAAGGCTTAAGAAAAATTTACATGTGTATTTTATATCTCATTTTTTGGTTTAATTTGTTTGTTAATCTAATCAGTCAAGTAGAACAAGACAGGTCATTTTTCAAATTACTTTGTTTATTTTTCAGCAACAAGCTGGATGGTTGCAACATGACTTTGGTCATCTTGCTGTTTTCCGATCTCCAAAATGGAACCATATAGCCCATTTGTTCCTCATGAACTTCTTTAAGGTAAGTTTTTATTTGTTGTATTCTGTATAAATTATTTCTCTGTCTGCTTCTCTTAATTGACATAAATCTTTTTAGTTAATTCAGGAATTTACAATTCACGGTGTCGTCAACTCCTTATATAATATTTTGACATCATTTACTGATACCTTTCTAAAGAATTTTCTCATTCCTTAATAATATAATTGAAGTTTGTTTGATGAAAATATGAGTATGCTTATGTCTTGTGGATTTTCTCTAAACTTAATAACTGTTTTATATTTCTTTTTAACTATTTGTTTTAAAAAAATTGTTTTGTTTTCATGTAATTTCATTTAGTTTTATTTTGTTGAGTGTTTTATTTATTATATTTTTAGAATTTTTGTTTTGTTTGTTTTCTGTTAGTTTATTTATTTGTTTGTTTGTTTGTTTATTTGATTGTTTGTTTATTTATTGATTTATTTGTTTGTTTGTTTATTTGTTTATTTGTTTGTTTGTTTATTTTGTTTGTTTATTTGTTTTCACATCCAGGGTGCTTCCTCGGAGTGGTGGAACTATCGACATTTCCAGCATCACGCGAAGCCGAACATTGTGAGGAAGGATCCAGACATACGCCTGGAGTACATACACATGGTAGGGGAGATCATTCCAGTGGAGGTGAGTCAGTTTGTAATTTATTCTTTTTGTCACCATTTCATCTATTACTTGTTTATCTGTAAATTTATAGAACAGAAGTCTCCAAAATTGACATTATGGATGCTGTATTTTCGTTTAGTCATTTCATAGAGTCAATTTATGCATTACAATTTTGGAGTCGTAAAGTTTTGTTTTAAATTAGAAAGGTTTCTTCTTTTTTTTTGTAAATATAAATTTCCAATGACATCTAGAATATCTTTTGAATAAATAACTTAATGTGGAATAAAATAAATTTTATCTATCAGCAGTTTTGAAATAATTTATTTCATCCTGGAATGAATGAATTGGAAATAAACAATTTTACTTTTTAACTATTTTGGAATAAACTGTTCTGCTCTATAATTATTCAATGATAAAACAAGTAAAAAACAAGAAGTTATTTTTACCATTTGTACCCTGCAGACTGAAACTCTTTCTATGTAAATAAATACATAACACAGTTAATTTAATAAAAAATATATTTCAGTGGGGAAAATCGAAGAAAGGTTATTTGCCATATCAACATCAACATAAATATTTTTATTTTCGTAAGTATATCTTTCCTCCCATCATTGTTCACTACTGCTAATTTACAAATGCATCTAAATGTACTCGGCCATGTTTTAAATTGTGAATGGGCAAATCCAACTTACTGTTTTACCTTTATGTCAAGTACTTTATTTGTATAATATATATATATTTATTTATATATATATAATATTTATTGAAGTATAGTTTCTTAGTGTTTAAAGTTTTAAAAGAAAAACTATACATTGCCTCATAATTATCACAGAATTTTTTTTTTACCTGTAAAATTATTATATTTTTGAAAGAAAAAATATACACTGCATCATAATTACGTTAGATTATGTTAATGGTATAAACTAACTTTTCATTCTGTAATTCAAGATTTCTGTTTCCCTTTCAGTTCTACCTCCTCTACTTCTGCCAATTTATTTCAACTTTGAAATTACGTTTTTCATGGTAAAGAGAAAACTTTGGAAGGTAAGAATGTTTTCACTCAGCACAGACAGAATTGGTTTTCAATGAAGTCTGTAATTTTTGTGTGCTTCTCCAGTTTGCAGCATTATGGTGCATTATTCTGTAACAGTTAACATTGAAAATGATGTAGATTTGCATTCCTTTTTTTCATCATTTTGGGCTATATGGCAATTCTCTGGGCTCTGTGAAAAATGTTAGAATGGGAATTTTGCTCTGTCTGTTCTTATCTTATCCTTGTTTGACCCAAGGTCCTGATATTTAAGATTTTAAAAAGAAAAAGTGTTATTATTATTATGTTTCACTTGGAATATGAATTTATTGTTGGCAGTGTTGTTCTAGGAAAGCAAAATGGCAAACAAGTATTTATGTATTTTGTATTAGAAAAATGACAGGACCACTGGCCTGTTTTTGTCAGTCCAACCAGAGTTCCATGGCAGGTTTAATTTAGCTGTGGAATATCTTACTTTGTTACTTACTGAAAAATAAATATCACATTTATTGGTGGCTACAAAGCTTCTGTCATTATCTCTCTTCTCTCTCTCTCTCTCTCTCTCTCTCTCTCTCTCTCTCTCTCTCTCTCTCTCTCTCTCTCTCTCTCTCTCTCTCTCTCTCTCTCTCTCTCATTCCACATGATATAAAAATATGTTAAAGCTTATTTAATTCTACAGGAGATGTGTCTGACAATGACATTTTTCATTCGATGGCAAATCATGTTTTCACCTTTTCTGGGATTTGGTGCTGGTCCTCTCTTGTTCTATTTATTTGTGAGGTAAGTTCTTAACAAATTATCAAACAGATTTTACCTGATAAATATTCATTATGTTAGCTAAATGTGTCATTCTCTCTCTCTCTCTCTCTTTCTCTCTCTCTCTCTCTCTCTCTCTCTCTCTCTCTCTCTCTCTCTCTCTCTCTCTCTCTCTCTCTCTCTCTCTCTCTCCCTTTCACTCTGTCTTGCAGAATAATAAAAAATTAATGATATTATAATGTATTATTTTTTTTTACCTTATACTGTTTCCATCACTAATTCATTTAATGTATTTGAAGAACAAGACCTTATTTATTTTACTTCAAAACTAAATAAATATTTAAAAAAATGTATTTAATTCTGTAGGTTTATAGAAAGTCACTGGTTCGTGTGGACCACACAGATGAATCACCTTCCGATGGCCGTGGACTATGAGAAGAAACGAGACTGGGTGACGATGCAGTTGGCAGCAACCTGCAACGTTGACGGCTCCCTGTTCAACGACTGGTTTACTGGTCACCTCAACTTTCAGATTGAACACCAGTCAGTAGAGTTATCTTTCCTTTCTCTGTGACCTTTACTCTTTTACTTCTTCAGTACTGTTTGTGGTGGATACAAGAATTAGGATTTCAGCTTTTGTGTACCTGCTTACTTGTTAGAAAACTGAATTCAGTTACAAACTCAACGTGTGGGGTCTTTTCATCTCATTTCCGTGGGTTTTGTTGTAATGCCCGAGGTTTCTGTTATTATTAAAATGGCAACCAAGAGTTTATACTGTAACATCATCTTGAGAATAAACAAAATAAAAAAAACGAATTATAATCATGATACTTTGTTAAACATGTTTTAGTCCTGTTAAAACTTTCACATTTTTCAGCTATTTTCTGCGTTACAGTAATTCCACAATTTACTGTGAGACAGCTAAAACACACTTTGGTAGTAACGCTATTTAGCCAGTTGTGATGTGAAAATGACACTGATTTGATTGTGTTAAAAAATAATTTATAATTTTTTTTTCAGTTTGTTTCCCAGCATGCCTCGGCACAACTATGAGAAAATTCAGCCTCTTGTGAAGAGTCTTTGTAAGAAACATGGACTGACGTACGAGTCAAAACCATTGTTCCAGGCATTCAAAGATATTGTTGGGTAAGTCTGTTTTGAAATAACCAAAACTGTTGTTTTTGTTATCATGTTTATTATATGATTATTATTAGCTGTAGTAGCAGCAGCAATATCATCATCATCATCATCATCATTGTTATTTTTCTCTTAAAGACATTCATTTTCTTTCTAAACTAGATTGATTAATGTGGTCATATTAATAAATTAAAATTAAAAATATTTTTTTTTTCAAAACTAAATTATCATTGTTTATTTTTCAGGTCACTCAAGAAATCTGGGGAATTGTGGTATGAAGCTTACAATTTGTGATTCAGTTAACAAAGTGAAGTAACTGTGTGTGTTGTTTGAGACAAACAAATAACTTAATACTACTTTTTTTTTTTTTTAAATATATTTCTTTAGAAAATTAATATTTACATTGTGTTTAGTGGTTCGCATTGTCAACAGAGTTCTTTTTATACTGACAAAGTGAGATTTTTGTAAAAATTAAAATTTCATTGCTGGGCAATTTTGATATAGGAATTATTGACAATGAAAAATGATTGGGGAGGTTGGGAGTATATAGCATATAGTTCAACAGAAAAAATAAAAAAATAAACAAATAAACATGGAAGTTTGAAATCGACAAAGACGTTTTACAGCTAATGAATATGGAAATGGATTTTGAAATAAAGATGCTGTGAAGAATAATTAAAGGATTGAATTATGGTAAAATATGGACAAAGAAAATGGAACTGCATAGACAAAATGAAGATGAATATTCTGGTATGTGAATAAGGGCATCGTTAACTTAAGCTTTAAACAATCTGAAAAAATTAATTGTATTTAATTTAAACGCAGCCTGTACATCTTTAATTGGGCAGAATTCATAATAATTAGATTTTAAAATGTTGAAATTTTTTGATTTTTATTTATTTATTTATTTAATTTTTTTGATACAAGATAAAATTATTTAAATGAAATCATTTATTAAAAAGTTATCACTTTAAAGTAATGTGATTTTATTTTATTAACATATTTGTTTTTGTTTGACTAAAGATAGTTACTATGTGGTTGTGAGAATATTTAAATTTCAATTGGGCATTCCGAGTGAATGTATATGTAGAAGTACCATAGGATGATGTGCTTACAACATCAACAACATCTGCAACAACAGCACTCTTTTTTGTGCCAAAGAATCATTCACCATGCTATCATAAACTAGTGATCTTTCTGAATTTCACTGATAATGCACAGATGTAGATGTAATTTGCTGTTTACACATTTCTAACAGGCACCAGATGAATTAATTAATCAATAAACAGTAAGTTTACAGCTCTCACTGAATAATGAATGCATTGATACAGATATAAATAGTTTGTTAAAAACTCGATCTAATGTTTAACAGATAATATTTATTATCAAATAAAAATATTTTTTTATGATCCTGATGAATTGTCCACCTGATACATTAATTAACTCTTATTTTTTATGACTTTGAACAACAACAAAAATGCAATGAATCCAGTACATGAAATATTTATTACCAAATAAAAGTGGTTTCATGACTCTGGTAAAAATGAAAAAAGGTTTATTAGTAATTTACTAATAAGAGGTTTGAGAATCCCGGTGAATCTGAAAAGTCTTGTTACCATTGTTACTGTTGTTAATGTGTGGTCCCAGTGAATTGTTGTCTATATTTTATTAATAATAATAATAATAATTAGTAATGTACAACCTGGTAAATAAACTAGTTAATTCAAATCTGTGACAAAAGAACTAATTCCATGACGTTTTAAATTTATAATGATTTCTGAATGTAAAGAAAGATCTGAAATTGTAATAAAAATAAAAATATGCTGATAGAGATTTTAAAAAATATATATATATATATATATATATATATACATATATACATTGCAGTATTGAGATCAGTATTCCAAAAAAAAGCCTAATGTTTATTGGTCTTTAACCAATCTTCAGATTAAATTGCTTAACATCCAGCTTTTTCTACCAGTAGCTACCATTAGATTTTTACAATTTAGAAATTAGTAAGATTGCAGTGTTTTAACTTTTTTTTTTTTAATTTATATAATCAGAAATTAAGTCAAATGCACTAACAATGAATTGTTAATATTATTACTTTAGAACTTTGTTAAAAAAATCACAAATGTCTCATTGTCCAGTTTGTTGCAATATGATGTTAATAACTACAACAATTGTGTCTTGTAAAGTCATGTTATTTTAATAACAGTAGCTGTACATTGTCTGTTTTAATATGAGTATAATGATTCTGAGCAAAAAGTTTAAAAAAAAAAAAAAAAAAACTTGCTATTTCAGCCTGTTTGTTTGATTGGTTCCATGTAAAATAAGAACTAATTAAGTTGGAATGTAACTTGAATTAACTGTAATTTCTTTGTATGACAGTCAGTTTTGTTTTTCTTTACTTCTGTTGTTTTCAAAACCTCTTGATCTTCTTTTGTGTATTCTTGTAGTAAATTTATAATTCCAAGTCAAGGAGATGTTGAATGTATGTTGTTGGGTTCTTTTTCCTTCATAAATATATTTTGTAAAAATATTTTTAATATAATATTAAATTAATTATTTAATAAAACTGAATGAATGTTGATGTATTTTCCCAGTGAAAAAGGAAACAAAATCATTTTAAATATAGATTAATTGTTTTCATTAATTTCTTTTATATACACATTTTTGAAAATTGACATTGTAAATACTCAATTTTATTTCTTATATTTCATCACTTTAAATATACATAAATATATATATATATAAAATTGTTATAGGGTTTTTTGGTCTATTTTCTTGTCTATTTACATTTTAACGGACTAAATACATTTTGTATACCTCCGTTTTATTGTTGTATTATTTCACCATAACCAACCTTTGCTAAAAATAAAGTTTGTCCATAAAATAGCGAGCTTAAGAAGAATTGTTACTTCTTTTTTTTTTTATATTAATTGTGAAAAAGAAATCTAATAAAACAATATATAAATAATATAAATATAAATAAATCATTGGATAGTTATGATAGGCTAAGTCTGTGAGGGATATTTTGCACTGCTGAGTATGAAGTGAAAACAACACCAATTGACCATCATTTTAAGATTTGTTACTTTATTACTAAAACTGTTTTTCCTTGTTTTATTGACATTAAGAAAGGTTGGTATTCATAAATGACAATCATTTGGAGGTATCCAAAATGTATTCAGATTATTTATAAGAACCCATCTTAGATGAATTTTTAATGTTTATATTTAAAATTTTAATTTTGTTAAAAAAAAAAAATCTATTGCTAGCTTTGATAATTTGAGCTTTAATTATTTTCATTATAATTTAAAATTTTATATTAATTTAGATAAATATTAAGGATTTAAATCTTTCTGATTTGTTTTGCCTTCCCAGTTTGAATAACTGATCGTAGACTAATACCTTTTAAAACTTTCAAGATTCTGTACTCAAAATTCATGCATTTTGAAGTTAATTTTTACATAGTTAATTTTGTCACATAATGCTTAGCTTTCTATTAAACATAAATATATTACTTTTTTTTAAATTCATGTTGCAATATGTTATATATGACATCTGAAATACTGAAAAGAAAAAAAAAAAAAAAAACAGCAATTAAATTGTGTGTATGTGTTAAGAGAGAAAAATAATTGAAATTTCACTTATTTTATTGTACGTATGTTACAGGTGAGAGAATGATAAATAAATGGTTATGTATTAGCAATTCATTATCAAATTTGTTCAATTAAACTAGGTCACTTGACGATCATTTCAAGTATTTTTGCAATATTTGAATAATTAGTCTCAATTTTTTGTTGCCAATTTTTTATTATTCTAAAATAATTTAGTATGTGTAAAACATTTTAAAAATAATAATATAAAAAATTAATAAATGATTGTACTGAGTTGTTTTATTATTTTATTTCTTGATTTTTAATATTTACAAATCTCAATCAATGAATCTCTCTTCTCTCCTCTTTTTCTCTTCTCTCATCTCTTTCTTTCTTTCTTTCTTTCTTTCTCTCTTTCTCCCTCTTCCTCTCTCTCTTCCTCTTTCTTTCTTTCTCCCTCTCTTCCTCTTTCTTTCTTTCTCCCTCTCTTCCTCTCTTTGTCTCTTCCTCTGTCTTTCTTTCTCCCTCTCTTCCTCTGTCTTTCTTTCTCCCTCTCTTCCTCTGTCTTTTTTTCTCCCTCTCTTCCTCTGTCTTTTTTTCTCCCTCTCTTCCTCTGTCTCTCTCTCTCTTCCTCTTCCTCTCTTCCTCTCTCTCTCTCTCTCTCTCTCTCTCTCCCTCTGTCTCTCCCTCTGTCTCTCCCTCTCCCTCTGTCTCTCCCTCTGTCTCTCCCTCTCCCTCTGTCTCTCCTCTCTCTCTCTCTCTCTCTCTCTCTGTCTCTCTCTCTCTCTCTCTCTCTCTCTCTCTCTCTCTCTCTCTCTCTCTCTCTCTCTCTCTCTCTCTCTCTCTCTCTCTCTCTCTCTCTCTCTCTCTCTCTCTCTCTCTCCCTCTCCCCTCCTTTTAGAGAAACAAAATTTCAGATAAAGGACATTCCACAGTTGTAATGGAAGTAACTTCCCAAGAAGTTTGGAAGAAATCAAAACCAATGATCATTATAAAGTTTTGCATTTGAATAGTCTTTAGAGGAAATATGCTGAATTTTCTCACATTAATATTAAGAACTGTCAAAGAATTGTCTATTAAAGTTAGGTCAAAGTTTTTGTAGACATTTCAGTCATTTATTAAAATACGGTCGAAGTCTTACTAATGAAACAGTCTCTTTGTGCATTAATGAGGCTACAGTTTTTGTAGACATTTGAGTAGAGTGTCTCTAAGTCTAGTTCGAATTGATTCATCCCCTTCGCAAATTATATGCGTAGAATCACCTTCAATTTGTATCAACGTATCATCATTTGGCTGGAAGAAAAAAAAATGATAATAGACAATAAAATTAAATGCATGCATAAATTAATAATAAATTACTAAGTACTAAATATCTGTATTATAGTTTTATAAAATAATTGAAATAAAGTTAAAATAAAATAATTTAAATAAAAATAAAATGTGTGTGTTTAAAATAAATTGATAAAGAATCTTACCAAGTCAATAATGGATCCATTTGGTGTATCTTCTACTTTAATAGATGAAATTCCTTGCTGTAAGTAAGTAAATAAATAAATAAATAAACAAATAAATAAAATAAAATAAATCAACAAATAAATAAGATAAAAAATAATAAAAATTACTATAAAAAAAATTAACTAATAAATAAAAAAAGCAAAGAAACATATGGTTATTTTATTTATTCTTTTTAATCAAACTTTCCTAATAAAAATACAACAAAAAAATAATGTATGTGTGATTATTTATGTATATATATATATATATATATATAAACTTTCCTAAGTTAGATAGACAGACAGACAGACAGACAGACAGACAGACAGACAGACAGACAGACAGACAGACAGACAGAGAGACAGACAGATAGATATATCAGGAATCAGGAAAATCCATATCAAAATGAAAAACACACCAAAAATTCCCGTTCTAACCTGTTTAAGAGCCTCAACAAAATTGGGTATATTTGGTGTACCGAAGATGTACGGTTTGTTTGGAACTTTGGAGCCATCCAGTCTTCTTTTGATGCCCTGCTTTTCTTCTTTGGAAAGTGGCTATGAAAAAAAATATATATAATAACAATAATATATAAATAAAGAAAGAAAGAATTAAATAATAATAATTAATAAATAATTACAAATAGAAAACCTCCACACACACACACACACACACACAGAAACAGATATAAAATGCAACTCTGTACACTATGGGCTAGTTTGATTCAGCAGCAGTAAGAGATATAACATTTGTACCTTCCCAAAAACAGGAAACCATATATCACAGTCTTTGATCAATCAATCACAGAACAATGTCTAGAACTGAAAAAAACGCCACATAATGCTTATATTTAAAAGAAACCAAAGTTAACAAGCACCATTATCTACCTTTAACTGGTATGTGTTGTCTTTGATTATTAAGGAGGCTGTTACTATGGAAACAGCTGCACCTGGTTTGACCTCCATTGGTTCTAAACTAGCTGCAAGCTGAAAAAAAAAAAAAAAAAAAAAACAGATAAAAATTGCATTTCTGGATTTTCCAGTCTCCTTAGCAAAGATTTAATACAGAGTTAAAGCATAAAATAAAATTAATAATGAAAAGTAAAGAACTAAACTGTATTTTACAGATACAAATTGAGATACTTTTAAAGCTGATTTTACAGAAGGTGGATATTTGTTGTGATACCCAGACTTATACCTGGTACATATTTAGTTATCTATATCTGTTTTATATTTTTACTGCAAACTAGTGTTTTATATTTTGAAAGGAGCAGCAAATAAATAAATAAATAAAATAAATAATACAAAATATATATGTGTGTGTGTATATCTATGTGTGTATATATATATATATATATATATATAACTAAAGGTGAATTAATAAATAATAATAAAAAGTTCATTAACTATTTGAAATATTACTTAAATGAACTTGGTTTGAAGAGACAAGTAATTAATACTGTATGTCTTGCTTCATAACAATATTTATGATGATGAATTAAACTGAACTTAATCAATTAATTAACATATAAGTTGTAACTACTGAGTTATCTTTCTACAGAATTATAACAGGTAAGTTATTTAATATTAAATAAAATCAGGTAGCTTAATCCTGGAAACTAAATTTATCATTTTTAAAATTTAATTATTTGGAAGAATTAATTTAATAATGGTAATGTTATGTTCTGACTGGATTTGTAACACATATTTAACTAATTTTACATTAAAATAATTAAAATATATTAATCTCATTACATATAATATAGTTAAAATAATAATAATACTATTTTGTGATACAATTAAGCAAATTTAATTATTTTGAGAAATTTGAAACTTTATCCTTGAAATAATTTTGATTTAATTATTTGAAATAAATTTAAAAATAATTTTGATAAGAAACTGTTGAACCTCTGGGTCAATCTCGATAGTTTCAAATTTTCTCTTCACAGGAAGTGGAATTACCTCCCCTCTTTTGTACGTGAGAGGCGATGGTTCCTAAAAAGATTTAAAAAATTTTTTATTAATAAAATTTTATTATAAAATATACTGTGAAATATATATAAAAAAATATACAGCATTAATTATTATTTTGATATTTTTTTCATTTTTTAAGAGTATATATATTAATGTTTATAATTCCTATAAATTATAGTGTTTAAAAAAAATTAAAATAAAAAATATAATTTACAAATAAATATATGACAAAATATGATATTCATGTTTTTATATATGAATATTAATTAAAGTTTTATATATCTATATAAAAATATAAATATTTCATATTTTGTTAGGGATGGGTGAAGTCAATATACAGATGAAATGTAAAATACATAGGTCTGAGGCATAATTAGGCAATTTTACATTGCTTTACATTATACTTAATTATTAGTAAAGTTTGGAGTCTATGATCAAATAATACTTAACAAACATGGGATGCATTCCACCCAAAATTTCTACAATTTTTTAAAATTTTTGTCTAAACATACCCAGACTATCGTCAAGTCTGTACGATTTGGAGCTAAAATTGGCGGCTTTGTGTAACTTTCTGCAACAACCAAATTCAGTGGCCGGAGATCTCGAATGAGCTTGTTAGCCTGCGCAAAATTTAAACTCGTGTCGATGGGACAGTAACAGACCTGAAAATAAAAATGTAAATTAGGCAAGTGCCTGGTTTTTCAATTTAGGCAATTTTCAATTTGAAGATTGTTTTTTGTTGTTCGTTTTTTTAAATTTTTTATTCTGATTCTGATTCAGGTTGATTTTATTTATTTATTTACTTATTTATTTTTTTTTTTTTTATATTATTTAAAATTTTTTAAACTTTTTACTTTTATTTTACTTTTTTTAAATTAAATTTAAATTTAATTTGATATCAAAAAAAGAAAGCATTCATTCTTAATATCTAACATTTTTTTTTTTTTCCTTTATAATTTTTTTTTTATATAATATTTTTTAGAAAATAATAAATATCTAACTTAATTAATTCTTATACATAATGATTTTTATTCTCTATAAAACTTCAGCAAGACAGACAGACAGACAGACAGACATACCCTCATGTCCAAGGGCTGGAATGGTCCCAGTGCATCAAGATAGTTTACATCAGGTTCTGAAAAAATAAAAATAAAATAAAATAAAACAAAAATAAAGCTTAACAACAAAGATATATATATATATAGATATATATCATTAAGATGTTATGATTAAAAAAAAATAATGAAAAATGTGATTTTTACTAAATTCATTAACTGGAAAACAAAATTTGAGAATAAATAAATAAATAAATAAATAAATAAATAAAAATAAAAATTTTGGCTAAAATATAGAAATATGCTTGCAAGTGCACTAAGAAGGTTTGATCCCAAGTCCTCTGGCTGCTCAAAGAAGCTGAGGTGTAGTGAATGAAATACCTGTAAATATGATTGTGTTTGATGACGATGATCCCCACAGTTCTATAAAATGGACGACATCTCCCATCCTTAATGAAGGATGTCCTGAGAAAACTATGCAAGGATTTTTGAAATCTGTACTTAACCCTTCTGAAATGAATGAATAAAAAAAAATAAAATGAAAACAACAATGAACAAACACAACACACAAGAACAAAAAAACACAGACACAAAAATACAGACATACACAAGAACAAAAACATACACCGACACAAAAATACAGACACACACACAAAAGAACAAAAACAATATATACAGACACACACACACAAAGACATATACATGGACACACACAAGTAACATATTATACACATTTTTTACACTTAGATTGCTTTATAAATAAATTATAAAGAAATAAACAGAACAGAAAATAAAAATAAAAAGAAACTGTTTTTTTTTTTTTAGCTGTAAATTTAAAGACATGAAAATTTTAAATTTGAAATAAAAAGTAAACTAATTTAGATTATAAATCAGGAAAATACCATGTAAACTTTTGAAATTTTTCAATCTTCCCAAACTAACAAGCTGAAAAAGAAAACAGAAAAATGACAAAAATAAAATAAAATTCCATTTATTATCACATTAAACGCTCTCTGGTGGTTCATTGATATAAATTTTAAACATACGACCACAAACACACACACACACACACACACAGACACAGAAAAAACAAACACACATACACATACAGACACACACATTCACACATACACACCAGTAAGCACATCCCCACAATGAAAACAAACACGTATTAACTCACAAACAGAAAAGACATTAAAAACATTTTAAATTTTCTTTTTAATTTGAACTGACCTCTGCGTGGGGAAAAGGAGGTTCAGGTAGGTACACTTTGTTCTGTTTTGTTTGTGACAACCTGAAAGTAATTTCTGTTTTTAAAATTAGACAATCTTTGTTATGGAGCAGTAATCGGAACAGGAAAGAAACACATAGAAGTGTATAGGAAGGTTGTTCATGCTTATATAGCAGTTGTCCAATCAGAGATGTTAATGTAAGTTAAAATAAATTAATAAAAATAGATTTATAATTAAAAAGAAATTCACTAAACAAACCAAAAAATAAATAAAATAATAGCAAATAAAATGTAAAAATAAAAACTATTGATTATGTATACTGACATTGTGGATGTCATAAAATGTAGTTGATGTATTCTAAACTTTACCTTTCCTTAGTTCACAGTGAAAAATTAACCATTAAGGCATAGCTTACAGTTACAATCTAAACCTCTACCATTACTGTTATGGCATAGGTTATTGTTGAATCTTTAAAATTACTCTCAAGGCATAGTTTACAGTTAAAGTTTTACACTTAACATTAAGGCATGATTTGCAATTTAAACTTCAACATTTGACAGTTAAAACTTTACCATTCTGCAAAGATGTTGGAATAAGCCAAAGTGCTGTCTGACACAGGTGACAAAAAATACATTGGGACATTGGACAGTCCACACTGGTCCATGTGACCAGACAGGCACTCAAAGAGGTCATAGGTCACACCAGATGGGTTGCATGGCACCAAAACATTTCCACCATTTTTTATTGTTACAGCTGTTAAAATGACATGAATACATTTTATATTTAGAACAACTCCATTTTTGTTTTATTTTGTTCTTTTTATAATGAGCTAAAATCAAATCACATATTAAAAAATAAATAAATAATAATAACAATAACAAAATAAAAAATAAAATAAATAATAATAATAATAATAATAATAAAATAATAATAATAATAATAATAATAATAATAATAATAATAATAATAATAATAATAAAATAATATTAATAATAATAATAATAATAATAAAAAAATAATAATAATAATCATAATAATCATCATCATAATAAAATCATGACTTGAAAATATAAAAAGCACATTTTGACTATTCACCAAATGAACAGTTTAAATTGTTTGTTAATAACATAATTAATGAATGAATTAATGAATTAATGACTCTACAAAGGACATGTTACCTGCATTGACACAGAATTCTCCAATCATCGGGTCTGGGTTCACTTGCGGAGTCTGAGTCAGGCTGCTCAGTATCAACACATCACTGTTACGTAACGGAGCCTGCTCCATAGGCTGAAATTATATACACAGTGAGAGAGAGAGAGAGAGAGAGAGAGAGAGAGAGAGAGAGAGAGAGAGAGAGAGAGAGAGAGAGAGAGAGAGAGAGAGAGAGAGAGAGAGAGAGAGAGAGAGAGAGAGAGAGAGACAGAGAGAGAGAGAGAGAGTCATTGAGAGAGAGAGAGAGAGAGAGAGAGAGAGAGAGAGAGAGAGAGAGAGAGAGAGAGAGACAGACAGACAGACAGACAGACAGGAACATATATAGAGCATTCTAGTAAAGCTTCAACCAGCAAGGTACAGTAAACTCATTCAAAAATAAAAAGATAAAATAACATTACAAATGTAAACAAAGCTTTAAAAAAGAAATGTATTTTAATATGTAGATATTACTTACCTTTGGATGTGTGGTCAAAGTGGATGAACCCGAAATGTAGCATACCTGAAAATAAAAACAAAATAAAATAAATAAATAAATGTATTTAATGCATTTCTTTGTAATTTTCAGTTTATGAGAATAAAATAATTATCATTATGACAGAAAATTTAACTGCAGGTATAATATTATTTTTACCTTTTCATAAGCAGACTGAATGACCCAGTTACAACTGCCGAGACAATATCCTGAACTTGAAGGAATTGTCTTCACAGCTCCAAAGACATCCTAAAATGTGAAATATATTATATTTACTTTTGTTATGGTCATATTTGTGTGTGCAGGTGTGAATGTGTATGTGCATGTGAGTGTGTATTTTGTGTATTTTGTGTTTATTTTTGTGCATGTGTTTTATTGTGTGTGATTGTATGTATGTGTGTGTTTTTGTATGGGTTTTTTTGTGTGTGTTTGTGTGTATTTTGGGTGCAAGTATGTGTGTGCGTGTGCATGTGTGTATCTGTGAGTGAGTATGATTGTGTGTTTGTATGTTGTTTGTGTGTGTGTATGTGTGTATTTGTGCAAGCAAGTATTGTCAAAATATATGTGCAGACTATATAAGATCAATAAATATTAACATTTATTATAATCCAATAAAAACTTGCTAAAATCTAAACACTCAACATGATAATTTTTTTTTTTTTAAAGTATTCTTAAATAAATAAAAATAAACATAATCAGAAACAAAATAAGCGACGTTATAACACAAACAAATAATAAAAATAAAACAAACAGTCGCTTACAACTTGAAGAAAACGTTACTTGTAAACAGAAAATATTTAAATAATTTTGATTCTCACTTTCTTCTGGTTGAACCCGACAAGCTGGACTTTGCTCAGACAGGAGTTGATGTCGTGTTTAGTAAAACACTGGCGCCATTTTGAGGGTTCTATAATATCCTTCAGTGGAGTAGGAAGATTTCTGAGAAAAAAATCAACATTAAAAATAATAATAAAAATAAAAATAATGCGATGAGGCACCTAGATATGTATGTGTTCATATTATAATATGACTGCATGTATCTGCAATACACACACACACACACACACACACACACACATGTATATGTATATGTATATTTACAGTTTATCAATAGACAGACAGTCAGACAGACAGACAGATAGGTAATAATAACAGTAATATTTGCTAATGTTAACTAGTGATTTTAAAATATTTTATGTAAGTTTGATTACATCAGTTTTCAAACAGCTACATTAATAACCTTTGTGTACTCTACAAAAATATATGTTTCAACATGTAAATTGTGTGTTTTATAACCTAAATTGTTTTTCAATATGTAAATTATGTGTTTTATAACATAAATTGTGCTTCAACATGTAAATTAAGTTTTTTATTATGTAAATTGTTTTTCAATGTGTAAATTATGTTTTATTATGTAAATTGTTTATCAGCATGTAGATTATGTGTTTCAGTATGTAAAATTTGTTTCATTACGTAAATAAGAATTAAACAAATTATTTTAAAACTAACTTCAAAATGTCTGGATGTTTCCATTTCGCAGCCATGGCAGCTTTCGGGTTTCGCTGGACGTAAGTAGCCAACTCTTCCATGTACTGTCTGAAAGATATTATTTATTTGTTCCTGGTATTTTTATTATCAAATAGTCCAAAGAAAACCAAAATAAATGTTTATCATCAGTTTTTTTAATTATTATTATTCAAAATGTCTGGTTATTGAATGTTTTATTACGGATCAAAAATTTAAGATTAAAATACGTTGTAAATCTTTAAAAAAATGTTTTTTAACCAGTTTGTTTGTCTTGTTTGAATTTTGGTGTAAAATGACAAATATTTTGGTGATAAGCTGCTGAATCCATTCAAAATTTTATTATCATTGACTGCAAATTTCCCATTCAGGTTTAAAAAAACAGTTGGTATCAAATGAAAACCAGAAAATGTGAATTCTATTTGTTGGTAGATAGCAATGACTGAATGTTAAAATAAATGAAATAAATAAATAAATAAATAATAATAATAATAATAATAATGATAATAATAATAATAATAAAAAGAACAATAATAAAATAATAACTACAACAATAACAATAATAATAACAATAATAACAAAAAGAACAATAATAATAATAATAATAATAACAACAACAACAACAACAACAACAACAACAACAACAACAACAACAACAACAACAACAACAACAACAACAACAACAACAACAACAATACTGTTATATAGTTTTTACCTGCCAATCTGCAGTGTAGGTTCAGTACAGTAAATCACTCCTCGAAATCCTGTGTATTCTGTGATGTACGGCAACGCCAGCATGCAGTTGTAGTTGGAGATGAGTATGACATCAATCTGTGAGATGTCAACCATTCCAGTCTGTTAAAAATAAACATTGTGAATACAACATCATCATTTCAAACACATCATTCTAATATATCAAGGTAAATACAAGTTTGTAAACATCTTTATTTTAATTCTGTTGTGAAAATAACTTCAAATTTAAACTCTGTCATTGCAAACATATAAAAATAAAATATAATACAAATCTGTTAAATTTCTTTTTTAAATTTATTTCTATTTTGTAAAATAGCAAGAAGCAAATATTTATTGTTGTAAATATATTGGTGTCTATTTTTTTTTATTTCTATCATAATATCTGTGACATAAAAAATAAAAGAATGATTTCTGAAGAAAAGACAACTCTGTAATCAGCTTACCTCTGGAACAGAAAAATATGGCTGACCATCTATAAAAACACGTCCACCACATTCCTTAAGTTCATGACACTGAAGTAGCATTAATAATAACAGAAATTATATATATATATATACATATATATATACACACACACACACACACACATACACACACACACACATACACATACACATACACACACAGACCTTTATATTATTTAACATATGCACTCAAACAAACACAATTAAAAAGAAACTCAGTGAAACCTAAAATAAATAACGTATTAATAGAAATAAATTAACCTGAATAGAGAATTATTAGACTGTTTAATCATCTGATTTAGAAATTATGCACACCCCTTGTCAGTTAATGAATACGAAGTTTCGTGAATACATTATGCTTATTGGTCTTCCATACAGAGTTTTAGTCTAATATAAAATAAAATATTTAAATACATTAAAAGTATTTTAATTAAAAAAAAATTATAATAAAAATAAAAAATTATTTGAATATTACTATTGTTTTTTTAGCACATGACACATAATTTTGTAAGTTGAAAAATATAACAGAGATAAACAGAGAAAAATATTCTGAAAGATATCCAAATACTGTCTTTGAATTTCACCTAAAAATAATATATACATAAATTTGTCAGCTAAATCTTTTTTATTTATTATCACACACAAGGCAGACACTCACATACACACATACCCAAGTACGTAGTCACATACACACATGTACCCATTCAGTGTATTCAAATTTTATTATAAATGTATAATTATCTTACAACATCTTCTCCTAGTTTTGACTTTTTATCAACTCCAGGATTCCAGCTTCTAATTTTTGACATCTGTGACCTGAAAAAAAAAATTATAATAATAATAATGATGATGATGATGATGATGATGATCATAATAATAATAATTATAATTATTATTATTATTATTATTATAAAAAGTAATAATAATAAAAATAACAGAAATTGTAGAAAAACAATAAACAAAACTTTAAGATCACATAGAACCTTGCAAACACACACACACACAGACACAAACATTCACAGACACAAACATACACACCTACACATAGTAATAACATACATATTCATGTTTGTACACTCTCTCAGACACAAGAAATAAATAAAACTAACCCAGGTACTACAGGTAAGGGGAGGTAATGCTGAATTTGAGCAATGTCCAGTCCACAGTCTAACATTAACGTGACTCCCTTGAAATACAGAACAAAGCACGGCTTGCTGGGGTTGCTTGATAAACACATCTGAAAAATAAAATAAAATAAAAACAATAAACAAATAATAAATAACCAAATAATACTAATAATAAATGTGTAATAATAAATCAAATATAGCAGTTATAATAATTTTTTTTATAATACTCTGTTTCACTTGATTAACATAATTCTTTAAAAGATGTTAATCTGATTTCAAGAGGCATTAATTTCATTTTATTGTCATAACAATATAATGGATGTTTCATCTTTTTTTCTTTTTTTTTTTCTTTTTTTGTTTCTTTTCTTTTTTTGTTTTTTCTTTTTTTGTTTCTTTTCTTTATATAGTTTTATTTAGTTACCAGCTTCATAGTGTTTCTGGAAATTTTTCTTCTTTCTGTGATTAGAAACTGAATGCAATAGCTGAAAAAAAAAAAAATAATAATAATAATAAATAAGAAGAAACATAGAATATAAGAATTATATAAAAGGTAAGTATAATATAAGTAGTAAAAATCAATGTTTGATATAGAAACCCTGTTCATTGATAGAAATTATAGCTGTATAACATACTAACATTAACAATAGAAACATTTATTAAATTAAACTGTAATCTGTTAAAATCTATATTATATGTAGAAAATCTGGCTAATAAATAAATAAATAAATAAATAAATAAATAAAAGAAAGAAAGAAAGGGGTTAAAAAAATATGACTAGAATATTTAAAAACGAACCTGGTTAATCTGTCAATCTAAAAGTATTTACAAAATCATAATAATTTCATAGCTAAAGGAGTAAAGGTAAGAATTAAAGAAGTTAAGTGACGGAATTATTTGTAATTATTTTATCTATTTTATTTATTTTTTTTACTTTTCCTTACGTTATTATTCTTGTATTAGTGTCGAAAAAATACAGATCATGGAAAAATCTCGACGAAAAATGTCTTCATTAAGGAACAGGTATAGAATGCCAATCTACAATAACAAGTCATTGCACTTCATTGAATGCTTAAAATATTAAATGTTTTCTTTTAATGTTCTCCTTCTTACCGGAAGTTGTCACAAATGTAAATTATCTCCCCTGCGACAATTTCCGAAGTGCTTTTGTTTTGTTCTTTGACAGAAGAATCCTGGCTTTTATGCCGTTTTTCAGAGATGTTTCGTAATTGTTTTTATCGTTGACACGGCGTGTGTCATTTGAATAAAGGTACTTTAATCAACAATGCCGGTAATACACTGTTATTAAGTGTAATGGCCCAGATTTATTTTAAAATTAGAAACAGCCAGCGAGAGTTCGAAGAATATGTAGACGATGCCTCTGGATGCAAGAAACTGACGAATAATATTTTGAAAACAAGTAAATACATATTTATGATATTATGATTTAAAAAAAAACACCACATAAACAAAAACTTTAGAATTATAATTTCTTTATGTGATCTTTTAATGATTAAACATTTTCAAAATATTTCGAAATTAATATTAAACTCGTTACGTGAAAACATTTGTTTCAGATTTAGTGTTAAACTAATGATTTATTCATTTACATACCAGACGATAAAATTTATATAATACCATTAATGGATTTGCATGACAGTGTGAACTTTCCTTTATATTTCTGAATAGTTGTTTTATTATTATTATTATTATTATTATTATTATTATTATCATCATCATTAATTTCAGATGCATAAACAGAAGTTTATATTCTAAAACGTAAACCATGGGAACAGGGGGTTCATTTCTCCGTTCCCAAGATGATGACGACATCTTGGGAAGTGATCTGGATGGTAATGGAGTTCTTAAACGAATTCCAATAGAGATGAAACCTCGAGGGAAGCTGGGCTTGAGGAGCGTCGGTTCGGAACGTAGAAAACCAAAAGGTGGAAGTTTGAGATCTGCTCTGTCGTTTGACCTGGAGAATCCAGAAGCCGAACAGATCAAGAAAGATTTTGACTTGTATCGACTGGACAAGGAACAGGAAATAGCCAGCATGCAGAAGAAAGAACAAAAATTGGAGATGGAGAACAAACGGATGAGAGCGGAACTGCTGGCCATGCAGAACACGTGCATGAAGCTGAGAAGCGAGAAGGAAGCGTGTCTGAATGTTGAGAGACAGGCGATGGCAAGAGCTGCAGCCTTCGAAAGTGACAGAGACAAAGTACAGCGACAGTTTAAGGTAAATAAATAAATAACTAAATAAATAAATAAATAACTGTAACTGTAAGATAAAATGACATATGGA
Organism: Chrysomallon squamiferum; assembly: GCA_012295275.1. Taxonomy (NCBI): domain Eukaryota; kingdom Metazoa; phylum Mollusca; class Gastropoda; order Neomphalida; family Peltospiridae; genus Chrysomallon; species Chrysomallon squamiferum. The sequence continues at coordinate 15,563,920 of CM022668.1, read as the reverse complement.
AAGGTAAGGCACGAAAACAGTTTAAGTGATGATGACATAATTTATAACAACAGTTGAAGATTTGGTAAAATATCAAGCTAGAAGATAACATAACATTACTGTTTGTTTGAAAGAGGACCTCGTGGCAAATGTTCAGACACATTAACAACAGATGCAAATATGGAGGTTACAGTAATGACATTAGGGAAATTTTATTTTTTAAATTAAAAATTAAAAGAAGTCCAAATAATAATGTTATTACAAACTTGACTTGTGTATATCAATAAATGCAAATTTTATATTATGATTATTATTATTGTTATATTACTTCTTTTATTATTATTGTTAATATATTACTATTATTATTATTATTATTATTTTATTATTATTTTTATTATTATTATCATCATCGTCTCCATCACAGTCATGAACATCATTATTATTATTTCTATTGTTGTTGTTGTTCTTGTTGTTATTATATATGTTTAATTAAGGATCATTCAATTTTAAACTTCCTAGATATTCCGAGAGAACAAAGAATATGAAATTCAGAACTTACTGCGAGCCAAGCGAGAACTGGAAAACAAGTTAGCAAAGATTGCTCATGGTTATTACCCAGAAGACAATGACACAGCATCCAGATCTGGTCTGGGAGATTCGTCTATAGGTGAGAAATAATAACAGTTACTTTCTAGAGATGTGACTGGTGATAAATCTATTATTACATCTTCTCCATTGATGCATTTTGTATTAGGATGACACTGTATGAGACAGCAATCAATTTATGTTTTTCTTGTATGTTTAACTGGTGTTTCTATATATAAGAGAGAGAGAGAGAGAGAGAGAGAGAGAGAGAGAGATGGAGAAGGGGAGAGACAGACACACACACTTAAGGATTTAAGAGACACACACACACACTTAAGGATTTAAGGACTCGTATTTGACCATTTGTAATATTTATAATAAATATTTATTATTCAAGTCAATACTCCATATCAAAAAATCATTTGTCCAGCAACATACTGATGAACATTTAACATCTATCTGACATTTAAGATGGTAGTATAATTACAATTAACATTTTGTTACTCAAGCTGGTACGTCTAATCCTGGAGACTGGTGGACAGCTCTGGAGAGTGAACCCTCACTGGGCAGCACTGTCCAGCTTCATCAGCCTGCGTACCTCCGCGGTCCAGAATTCGCTAACAGTCTGTTAGAACTGGAAGGACCATTTGTAAATGTCAATAAAGGTGAGGATATTTCTTTAATTATTTTTTTAATTTTTTTTTTTTGTTGTTCATTTCTTATCCTTCTTTATCTAGTGGAAAATATGGGCTTCATTAACAGGATAATGTTTTATGCTGAAGTCTAATGGGTTCTTTATAGAGTGGAAAATACAGACTTCACTGACATAACAAAGTTTTATGTTGAAGTCTAATGGGTTTTTAAATTATTTTTATACAGAGGAAAATACTGAAATTTGTTTAAGAATCCAGTTTTTTGCTGACTGTTGATTTGGGAATTTTTACTAAATACTGTTAAAAATAATAATTTTCTAAATAAAACTATTGAATTGAGCTTAATCAAGAGACATGATCAGTTTTTCTTGCAGGGCAATTTCCTGTTCTGACCATTGCAACACTATTGTTTTATCAAAATCAACATTACACGTTTTTTTGTGTCTGTAGGAATATGCATTGATCAAATCCTCACCGTAAAGTGACATATCAACTATGGGATTCCTTTTACCCAGTGTTATGGTTTGACAGCCATTAATATAAAAATATAATTAGTAAACTAATGATTCTTTCGTTCATTAAAAATCTTCTTTTAAGACAGAAACTTTGTTATTTGTTATTGTAGAGGACTGGAGTACAGCTCTAGCAAACATGACACGAAGTCCAGCCTCTCTTCCAAACCACACAATCAGTCAGGTGATCAGGTTGTATGTGATAGCATCACCAGACATGACACAGGATGTAGACATTTTTATAAAGGTAGGCAACTCTCATTTTTTAGACTTTTACAAAGGTAGGCAACTCTCATTTTTTAGACTTTTACAAAGGTAGGTAACTCACATTTTTAGACTTCTGCAAAGGTAAGTAACTCTTGTTTATAGACTTTTACAAAGAGATAATAACTTTTGCAAATATAGGCAACTTTTATTTATAGACTTACAAAGATATGTAACTCATTTTTTAACTTTTGCAAAGGTCAGTAATTTAGTTAAGACTTTTGCAGGAGTAGATAACTCTCATTTAGAAATTATTGCAAAGGTAGATGATTGGTATTAATCGACATTAAGAGTGTGATAACACTTATTAATACTTTTACAAAGGCAGATATCTTTATCTGAAGACTTTTAGAAAGGTAGATAACTCTTATTAAAAGACTTTCACCAAAATTTAATAATCATTACTAACAGTACTTGAAATACACAACAATATTCTTTTAAATATAAATACTTAACTTTATCACTGATGAGATATCAAAATCCATTTTTTTTTTTATGTTCATGCAGTTTTAATCTTTAATAGTTCTATATTTTTCAGGACCATTTACCTAACTTGAAGAGACTCTGTGAATGTCAAGGTAGAGGATTTGTTTTGATTCACCTGCCATTTGATGATTCACAGCTTGAATCAGAGCAGGTAATTAATTCTCTTTAGTTTAAGATCCAAGCATGTTATCCTGGCCATTTCCTGGTAATTACTTTCCCATCTAACAAGGTGGATAATTCATTGTTATTTCAGAATATTAAAAATAATAAGCAACAGTAATGAAATGTAAATAAATGTTGTTAAATGAATATTCAGTCAGTCATTTGGTCCCTCAGTCAGTTATTTGTTCAGTCATTAAACATCATTCAGTAAGTCATCAATCAGTCAGAGGCTGAATCAGTCAGTTAATCAGTTAATCAGTCAGTCTGTCAATCATTTATTCATTCATTCATTCACTCACCAGGGTAACTTATTCATTACTTACATACTTATTTATTTGTTTGTTTGTTTGTTTATTTCTATGTTTGTGTACTTGTTTGTATGTTTAAATATTTATTTAGTTATTTATTTGTTTGTTTATTTATTTATTTATTTATTTATTTATTTATTTATTTATTTATTTATTTATTTATTCATGATTACTACTTGCACACTTTCAGACTATTGAGAGACAGAAAAGAATGAGAAAACTGCAGATAGAGATTTCAACAATGTTAGCTGTGTTCATGGGAGACACTCTTCACAGGCAAATACATTTTATAATTTCATTTTATAGATAAATATAATTTCACTCTTAGTTATCTCTAGAACACTGTAGATTTTTTCTGTGGGTGATAAAAAATGATACATTCTATCTTACCATGAGTCTCCATATATGTGCATTTGCGTACATATTTTGTGCACACACAGACACACATGCACAGACAGACAGACACACACACACCTACAGATAAACATACACATAGATATACACAGATCTTTTCAGTCAGTTTTTATTTTTTGATTACTTTATCTCTTCTGAATGTTTCATTTTTTTTATTTTACTTTTTTTTATCATTATATATTTCATATTTTCATTTGGCTAACAATGGACATCACTGTTTTTCAGATTTAACAGTTTTGAGATAAACTGCAGACATGCTGACTCGCAAACCAACAGACCAGTGATTTGCTGCTTCAAAGAAAACAGTGGTAAAAGGTAAAAATTAAATTTATTATTTTAAAATACTTAATCCCAAACTTCCCTGTGAAATTATATTTGTTAATATACTGTTACAGCGACAGTTAAACTGATTTAAACAAATGAAGCAAGATTTTCTGAATTCATTGTTTATTGACATCATTATTTTTATCTTGTTATTATCATCATCATTTTAATGATGTTATTATAGAGCCATAGTTAGAATAGGATATAATGAAAACAGTGTACCTGTATGAATGGGTCTTTAAAACTTTAACATGGTAGAACAATGGATATTAAATAAATTTTTTTAATATTTAGATATATGAATTGAAAAAGTTATCTTAATTCTGTATTAAAAGGTTGTTGTTTTTGTTTTCATGAAAAACAAACAAAATTCATTTGTAACCTTTCTTTGTTTTTAATGTTTAATTTTAGTTAATTATTTTTACTTTCATTTTTTTTTTATTTGTTGTTGTTTTTGTTTCATTTTTTATTTAAGGCTCCCCCAAGAAGTGAAAGATCTGAAACATAAAATCCAAGACAGAAACATGACAAAGATTATTTGTGAAACAAGCACTCCAGCAGAAAGGGCTCAACAAGTTTTTAATGAAGTTGAAAAAAGACTCAAAATGGTAAAAAAAAAAAAAAAAAAAAAAAAAAAATGTTTACTTTTCTTTAAAATAATATCTATAAAACTGTGTGTTTAGATAGGAAATTCTTCTGCAATTAAAACCCCCAAAAAAAATCAATTATAAAAAAAAAAAAAAAATAATAATAATAATAATAATAACTGCTCAGTTGTTAATTTATTCATTCATTTATTCATTCATTTGTTCATTCCTTTATTCATTCATTTATTCATTCATTTATTTATTTATTCAATCATTTATTTATTTATTTATTTATTTATTTACTTACTTATTTATTCATTTATTTATTCATTTATTTATTTATTTATTTATTTATTTATTTATTAGGAGCTTGGTATTGAAACAAAAGAGAGCAGTCCTGGATGACCTTCACCTTGCTGACAGTCCTGAGCAGCTGTGCTGTGGTGCATTGTGGGATATTCACAGTGACTATGAACAGATGGAAAGATTGAACTATGCTGTGCATTCAAGCTGCGAACTTGCTTTTGAAAGGGTAATTTTTTTAATATTTTTATTTATTTATTTATTTATTTATTTATATTTGTTCTTTTAAGAGGAGCACTGGTCAAAATTAACTGCTTTTAAACTTAAGTCAAAATATCCAGGAATAGTTTGAACAGTTTAATTTATATTTTTCAATTTGATTTTAAATATTAAACAGTTTTTTATTTTAAAATTTTAATCTCAAACTGTAAAGAACATAAACTGAAGATGGTCCTGTAATCAACAGTTTAGGCAGAATTAACCTTCACTTCAATTTTTCTCTAAGTATTTGATATCTCATTTCATCCATTAAATTAATATTTAAATTCTGTTATTATTATTATTAATAATTTTTTATTTTTTTTTATTATTTTTTTATATACAGTACTATGAACGTCTGAATGCCCACATATCAGCAGCTGGTCCTCTACCCCCGGTCCTAGTGAATGGATGTTCAGGATCTGGAAGATCTCTGCTTCTATCCAAGTGGTAAAGTTACAAGATAATTTAAAAATGTCATTTAAACATGTGAAACGGTCATCACTGTGTTTTCTGTCTTTGCAAAAAAAGTGAAGTAGGCTAGCTGTTTTAAATGTTTAGTTTTGGTTTTAATATGCCATTTGTTTGTTTGTTTGTTTATTTAAATATTTATTTATTTATTTATTTATTCACAGGATACATCTACAACAGGAAAGATGTCCCAGTACACTTGTACTCTATCACTTCGTGGGATCTGAGTCATCAATCAGTGCTGATCCTATTGTCATGATTCGACGACTAACTGCACAGGTAAACATCATCATCATCATCATCATCATCATCATGAAACTGATCAACATCAGTATTATTGAAACTGCAGAGTTTTCACTAAGATTCAAATTTGAAAAATTATTTGATGTAGTTTTATGCTTTTTTATTCATTCTTTCATTTTCTTCATTAATTTATTTATTCATCCATTGTTCTTCTTTGAATTCTATAAAATAAATGATCTAAAAATGGATTAAACAATAATTTAAATAAATAAATTTAAATACAGCTGTAGCAGTAAATGTGACATAAATTTCATGTCTATTAAAAATAATATCTGTGAAATAAATCAATAAATAAATAATTATTTCTTTCAGTTGATGCAACACGTGAGTTCACCTCCGGCCTTGACCTGTGACCCTATTCGTCTGCTCGAAGAGTTTCCAAGATGGCTGGAAAAGGTGTCTGCCAAAACTCCTGGAGGGTCTATCCTAGTGCTTGACTCCATTGACAGAATGCCAGTATGTCTAACAGACACCTAGATGTGTTGAATAGGATACAAAATACACTCATATTTGTTTTTTATTTTGTCTTTTACATTATTCTTTTGAAAATTTGATCATATCACAGGTTTTGTTGGGATTTTTTTTTTTATGCCTATGGGAAGGTGCATGTAAATGTTTGTTCTTGCTAATAAAACAGATTCTGAATATATAACTATATATTTCATTTCAGTATAATGGTAGATTTTTCAATATGAATATATTTTGTGTTTGCAACATAATTGTTGATTTAAAATTTGATAAATGCATAAATGAATAAAATATTTCTTTATTTCTTTTTTCACAAAATGTTGTCATTTCATGATTTTTAAAAAAAAAAAAAAAAAAAAATAATTTTTCATTTATTTATTTATTTTTATTTTAAGTTTTTGTTTTCTTTCTTAGCAAGCTGAAGTTCATCTGAAGTTTCTGCTGGATCCACTACCTGTGGACTGTCGAGTTATTGTGTCATGTCATGACGACACCTGTCAGTCATGGAGGTCAGTGACACTTTGTTGTCATCCTCAGTGACATCTTGTGTTTGTCTGTGTATGTCAGTGTGTGTGTGTGTGTACATGTACATGTGTGTGCGTTTGTGTCAATAAATGTATGTGTATAGTTATGTGTGTGAATGTGTCTGTATATGAATATATGCTTGTGTGTGTGTGTGTGTGTGTGTGTGTGTGTTTGTGTGTGATTAATAAATAATTGTTAACCACACAGTTATCATTAATCATTGTTATTATAGTTAATTGTTTTTTTGTTTTTATTATTATTATTATTATTATTATTATTATTATTATTATTATTATTATTATTATTATGATTATTATTATTATTATTATTATCATCATCATCATCATTATTGTTATTATTTATTTATTATTATTACTGTTATTATTATTACTATTATCATCATCATCATCGTTATTGTTATTATTTATTTATTATTATTACTGTTATTATTATTACTATTATTATTTATTATTATAATTATTGTTATTGTTATTGTTATTATTTCAGATCATGGCCAACATTGAACTTGGAGCCACTAAGTAACAAAAACGTCAAAGAACTTCTACATGCAGAGTTAGCAACTCTCGATGCAACAATCAGCCCAGAGAATGAATCAAAAATACTCACCCACTGTCGCAACAGCGCCACCTGCTGTCCACTCTACATAATGGTTCTCTCCCATTACGTAGCCAGGTTAAAATCTTGCGACGTTTTTCTAATGATTATTATTTTTTATTTATTTATTTATTTAATTATTTATTTATTTATTATTATTATTATTATATTATATACAAGTTGAAATTTTGTGACTTATTTGTAATGATTATTTTTATTTTTTATTTATTTATTTATTATTATTATTATTATTATTATTTTATTATATTTATTATTAGTATTTTTTTATTTATTTATATTTCAATGTATTTATTTATTATATTAAACTTTTTATTTGATAAACATTAATGTTATGTATATCATTTAATTTTTCTATGGTGGAAGAAATTATAAAATGCATATTATATACTTCAATATAACTGTTTTATTTTTAATACATCTAATCTTTGCTAATAGTAGAATATACTTTTTAAAACACAGATATTTTCATGTGTTTCTTAACAGATATATAATTTTTATAAAACTAAACTATGATACAACATTTCATATACTTCCAAATCAGTATTTTATTTTATTAACAGATACATGTACACCAATATTTACTAATAATAAAGTATGACAAATTGATAAAAAAAACCAAATAACCATGGAAGCTAATATTGTCTTACATTATCATTTTATGAAACACCTTATATTCAAATCTGAACATTCATCCATTCAAATATACTAATATACTGTTAAACAAATATTTGTTTATTTTTAAATAAAGATTGTTTTTTCTTCTATATTTACAGTTTCTATAGAGATGAAGAGAAAATTAGTCAAAACCTTGATGAGCTTTTATCATCCTCAGATGTTGAAGAGTTGTACACAACTGTTTTAGATTACCTCAGAGTAGAGTATGAAATCAGTGAAAATGTTGGGATATTGAAAACAGTGAGTATATTTGTTTGTAGTTATTATTATTCTACTAATGTGTATATTGTTAAGTATTAAATGTTTTATATTTGTATAATGTATAAAAGTTTGATTCACTAAACCAGCTGAAGATTAAACCCATTCAAAATAAAAATAAAATGTTTATTTAATAATATTTATTCTTTATAATTAATCTATGATAAATAATCTCTCTCTCTCTCTCTCTCTCTCTCTCTCTCTCTCTCTCTCTCTCTCTCTCTCTCTCTCTCTGTCTTTTTGTGAATATATATCAATACTTTTTTTTCTTTTCTTTGTTTTTTATTATTTCAAATAATTTCTCTTCATATTTCAGATACTCAGATATATTTGTGCTAGTCGATGTGGTCTTCAGGAAAGTGAGTTATTTGCCCTTGTTCCCGAACTCTCCTGGTCAACTCTTTGTCCAATCATAGAAGCTCTTTGTTCTCATCTTGTCTTGAAATATCATGCTGGAGTACTCACCTTCGCTCACTACCAGGTACTCACAGATTGATGAAACTAATATAAAACAGTTTTAAAATAATTATGTTTTGTTTCCTAAACATTTATTTTATTTTATTTTATAAAAATTTTATTTTACTTTATTCTATAAAGATTTATTTTATTTTATTTGACAAAGATTAATTTTACTTTATTTTACTTTATTTTATAAAGTTTCTATTTTAATTATTTTTTTATAAAGATTTAGTTTACTTCATTCTATGATGATTTTAATTTACTTTATTCTATAAAGATTTATTTTATAAACATTTCTTTTACTTTATTTAATAAAGATTTATTTTACTTTGTGACAGGCAGAGAAGTCAGTGTTTGACTGGTGTTTTGGTAAAGAGGATTCTTTACAAGAGGCAAGAAAAGACCTGATAAGTTACTTCTCTCAGTTTTTAAGGTATTTCTCCATTTTATTTACAAGTTAGATAATACTCTTACATCATTATGTCTTGCATATTGACAGTTCATCAATTCACGAAGATCACAAGTGTGAAAAAAAGGGATGGATAAATGTTTTATTTAATTTTGCTTTTAACTAAAACATAAAATGATGAAGATTACCTATATGAAAAAAAGGGATGGATAAGTGTTTTATTTAATAGTGCCCTCAATAAAATATCCTGTTGATGACTACTGAAGAAAATAATTTAAAAAAAAGAAAGAAGAATTATTTTTGTTAATCAGCCTATTTAAATCCATGATTATATTCCAGTAGAAATATATCAATGAATGCACAGACAGAACAAAACCACAGCTGTATATTTATTTTTTTTAAGAATAAAATATTATTAAAAACCTAGTATTTAATAATAATAGAAGAAAGTCATAGCTATATAATAGGTTAATTTTTTTGTGTTCTTGTTTAAACTGGGACTTGCATATCTTTTACAAAGCATTATCCTGTACCCAGTTAATATAGATGGTTTAAACCAGTTTTGGAGTTCTGGTTGGAATGAGAAATTGACTAATAATACTCTCTGTGGATTTGATCCTAAACAGATCATCACATCAGACAAGTTTGTGTTTTCATTAATAACGTAAAATTTTCTTCAGTGTAATTTTTCATATCAGTTTTTAAAGTTTTAAAAGTTATTGATATATTTCAGTCCTGACAGTGTTACATACAGAGTCATAGACGAGTTGCCATGGTTACTGAAAGAAACTGAGGACAAGGAATCTCTTCACAGATGTATTCTCAACCCTTGTATTTTTCAGCAGCTTTATGCAAAGTAAGAGTTATCTTTTCTTTAATCTTTAATCTTAGGAGTATATATAAAATCATTTTTTTTTCTTTTTTTTTCTTTCTTTTTAAAAACCTATCCTAAAGGTTTTTCAAATATTTGTTTGTGTTTATTTTTGTGTGTGTGTGTGTGTCCTGTGTGTGTGTGTCTAATAAAAAAGGTTAATGTGAATATAAGATGTTATTGTTGTCTAACTGGAATACATCATTCAGTCAGTAATTCTAAATATACTTACATCTCTGAAGATTTAACCATTCATGTTGTTTACAAACAATCCACAAACATTTTTAGGATGCATGTGTGTGTTGTCTGCATGTTCATGTTTGTAAAAGTGTATGTGTGTGTTTTATTTCATTAAAGTATTAGTTAAATAATAATAAGTAATGACGTTACATCTGGGACTACTTTTTTCAGAGGAAGAAGCTGGGAGTTGCTAGGCTACTGGCAGTTTATAGGAGCTGACAAAATCAACATGGCGCAGACGTACTTCAAAGCAACAAAGAAAATGGAGGAAGGTTTGTATTTATGGTTATAACCAAAATATTTTCATTTTTGGGGATCACAGACAGTTTAAATTCACATCTGATGTAGCCTCATGCACATGGGTTGTATGTTAGCAATCAAGTAAAAGTAATTTCTGATGCTAGTTTTGGGTATGATATCTTTAGAAAAATTCTTGCTTTTTATTGTTATTATTATTTTTTTTATATTTACGTGATTATTAATATTATTACTGTTACTAATGTTAATAATAATAATAATAATAATAATAATTATTATTATTATTATTATTATTATTATTATTATTATTATTATTATTTACTACTACTACTATTATTATTGAATCTATTACTGCTATTCTTGTTATTGTTATTATTTGTTATTATTATTATTATTATTATTATTATATTATTATTATTATTATTTATAAATGTTATTGTTATTGTTAAGCTGGAGGTCAGTTTGATGGACTGGTCACTTTACCTAAGATTGCTGACTTGTATGAAACTTTGGGAAAATTCCTCAAAGACATGGGACTACTAAAACAGGTGAAAATTCATTAAATATCCTTTAATGTTCTAAAATTATTAAAAAAAAATATTAATTAACAAGTTTACAGATATTAAGAAATGTCATAACTGTTTTAACTAATAATTCAGTTTTGAAAAAATATTTATAAGAATGTTTGTCTCTGCTTTGGGAAAATTTTTCAAAGATATATATAAAATATATGAAAATTCATTAAATATCCTTTAACTATCTGTCTGTCTGTTTAACTATCTGTTTTCATTCTGTCTATTTTCATGTTTGTTTAATGTACATATGCATCTGTGTTTTTCCTTTATAAATTAAACCCATTTTTTAAAAATCTACTACTGTTTGTTTCCAATCTACAAACTTACACCACATCATCATTATCCCACCATCAACATTTTTCATCGTCTTTTTAAATATTACTTTTATACTCCCAGGCTCTCCCAGCTCTCCAGCGAGCCCTGGAGGTGAGAGAGACTGCCCTTGACCCTGACCACCCAGTCATAGCGAGGTCTCTTCATCAGCTGGCGGGCCTCCATGCCCAGTGGGGGAAGTTTGCCACAGCAGAAGCATATTACAGACAGGCTCTGGACATCTATGAAAATGCATATGGCGGCGACCATAGTCTGGTTGCTAAGGAGTTGGATGCCCTGGCACTGCTGTATCAGAAACAGGACAAGTAAGAATTTGGAATTTTTAAAAAAGAATTTTGTTTGAAAGAATAGTATTATGATTGTTGTTGTTTCAATAATGATAATAATAGTAATAATAATAATAATAATAACTGTAATAATAATAATAATAATAATAATAGTTATAGTAATGATAATAATAATCTGTTTAGTAATATTAATAGTAACAATTTCTTAATTTTTTTGTTGTTGTTGTTTTGTTATTGATATAGTTTTTGTTTTTGTTTTCTTATTGTTATCATTATTATTGTTATTATTATTAATATTATTATTACTACAATTCATAGTTTCAAATATTAAATGATATATTTTAAAGGATATATTGCTTTTAAAATATATTTCTACTGATAAATTTCACAAAGAGATTAATTCTAACATTTTAGTAAATTACATCATATCTACTATTACTGAAAACTATATATTTTCAGAAATAAGAAAATACAGCAAGCAAAACCTATTTTGAAAATTTCGGTAAAAATACATTAGTAATAATTTGTTTTAGAAGAAAAAATACATTTTCTTGTAGACAATTTCACATACTAAGACTAAATGTTCTAAAGATAAGTAATTTTTCATTGTGTTGTTTTAGTTTACAACTGATACCTTAATTAACTGTCAAATAACAGACTAATTTTATTTTATATTATTTTTTTATTTTAGACATGACCTAGCTGAGCCACTAAGGAAAAGAGTTGTGTCCATTAAAAAGAAAACAAAACCTCAGAAACTGCAAGGTGTAAGTACCAGCATTCAGTTTTAAAAAATTTTGTACAATTTAATTTATCAAAAATTTTAAATTAAAAAGATTTAGATTTGGATGTTATATTTTGTGTATTGTTTAGTTTAAATCTGTACAAGTGATTTTTTATGTCAGTCAGTGTAATTATTATTTAGGGACAGCCTCGCGGAGTTAACCCCCTTCAAAGAAGAACTCTTCATCTGGAGGAGTTAGCAATTGGTCCTGATTCTCCAGACTTGGCCAGAACACTGAATGAACTCGGTGTCCTGAATTATCTGCAGAATAATTTAGAGTAAGATTTATTTATTTTATATTACTCTGTTCTGTGTTTTAGTGCAGATTTATTGTTCCTTATCCCATTCTTTTTCCATCTTCTTGTTTTTTTTTCTCTCTCTCTCTCTCTCACTCACACTGACTCACACACTCTCACACATTCTCTGATCTCTTTTTCTCTCTCTTTTCTTTTTCCTTCTTGGTTTCTTTCACTATCTTTCAAATTTAAAAAAAAATTATTATATATACCAGCAGCCTTGTACTTGTCATAACCATCATTATTCATTCTTTTTCTTCTTGTTTATTTATTTTTATTTTTTATTATTTTTTATTTTTTTTTTTTTTTTTTTGTTTACAGTACTGCAGAATCATTCTTCAAGCGTTCTCTTGAGATGAGGGAGATAACTCTGGGTCCTGACCACCCGGATTTGGCTCAGTCTTTGAACAATCTTGCTGCTCTGTACAACGATCGAAAACAATACGATAAGGCTGAGCCATTGTATGAGCGAGCACTTGAAATTCGACTTAAGGTTTTGTTTCAATTTTACTTTTATTTGTGTTTAAATAATAACTGTCTTATATCAATAAATAGTCTTTGTATATTTTATGCTGGTTATTTAGTTGAGTGTTTGGATCCTTTTTTTTTTTTTTTTTTTTTAATATTATTTAACTGTCGTAGTACAAACAAACAAACTAAATATATTTCATTTATTCTGTCAGTCAGTATAAACAAACCTATGAAAACAAAGAAGAAAAACAGAAAGAGATACAAAGTACATATTATATGCAAGACATGATTATTCAAAGTCACGTGTATTTGATGTGTGTGTGTGTGTGTGTATGTATGTGTGTCTGTGTGTGTTTGTATTTCCGTTTACATTTGTGTGTTTCTGTTTATGTTTATATGTCTGTGTGTTTGTGATTATGTTTACATTTGAATATGTGTGGTGTATGTTCAAGTCACTAAAACCTTTTCCTTTTTTCCAGTTCCTGACACCAGACAGCCCAGGGTGTGCTGGTATTATCAAAAACCTGGCCATGCTGTACAAGAAGCAGGTCTGTAAATTACACTTCGAATCAGATTGCTTACATAAATGTTAACTACATATACATTAGTAAATATGTCAGTCTTAAACAGAGTTTGAACAAAATGAAAGACTATATGACATATCATAAATGTTTACTATAATTTCATATAATTAATCAGACTACTGTTTAGCAAAAAGAATTTAAACCAGTGTAAAAAAAGTATCTTATGAAAACATTTTTACAATTTTACCTTGAACAATTATGGTCATCAAGTCATAAGACAAAAAAAAAAAAATAAAATAAAGGTATTTAAAAGGTTATTATTATTATTATTATTAATATACCAGTTAATTCATCTTCTTCTCTTTTTTTTTTTTGAAGATTTTTTTATTATTACTACTTTTATATATTTTACTTATTTTTTTTTTTTTTTTTTTTTTTTGTTTATTTTTATTTATTTGTTTGTTTGTTTTATTGTTCTCTCTGTTTGTGCAGGGTAAATTTGACAAAGCAGAACCGCTGTACAAGCAGGCTGTAGAAATCAGAGAGAAATCGTTTGGCTTGTATCATCCATCAGTAGCCACAGCTTTAGTAAACTTGGCTGTACTGTACTCACAACAGGTAAAACACACACTTAATCATTTTATCTTTTTTTCCTTCTATTTAATTCAGGTGATAAAAAACAATATTATTGTTGTTTCTACTACTACTACTACCATACTTCTTTTACTACTAGTAGCTAATGTTACTATTACCACAAGTACTACTACTACTGCTGTTATTATTACCACTATCATCATAATTGTTATTATTATTATTATTATTATTATTATTATTATTATTATTATTATTATTACTACTACTAATACTATTACTATTATTATTATTATTATTATTATTATTATTATTATTATTATTATTATTACTACTACTATTATTATTATTACTGTTGTTATTGTTGTTGTTGTTGTTGTTGTTACTACAGAACAGATTCAGGGAGGCAGAACCGCTGTATGAACAAGCTCTGAAGATTTACGAGGAAAGTTTTGGTCCACAGCATGTAACTGTAGCAGAGACACTGAGAAATCTGGCTGTGATGAAATATGAAATGGTGAGTTTTTTAAAAAACCACATTTTTAATAACAAAATTAATCACATCCTTAAACATGTTTAGCTGTTTAAAATCACTATCAGCTTCAGTTTGGTTTAATTGTCGTTGTTTGGAGTTAGCGATGTACAGAGTGTGTGAGGATATTTATTAGAAACTGTTTTAAGTAAAGTGTATATTTGTGTGTTAGTTTATTATGTTGATTTATGTGTTGTTTTCATTTTTGTTTAGTTATTATAGAAACTTTTTTGAGTTTTACTCCAGTCTAAATAAAATGTTATGTTATGCTGTTTTTATAAAAAAAATTATGTTATATTACATACTTATTCTTTTAATTACTTATTTATTTATGTTTTATTTAATTATTTATTTACTAATTAATTTTCTCCTTCTTTATTTTAATTTGTTTTATTATTTTACTTTTATTTACTAATTAATTAATTTTCTCATTTATTTTATTTATTTACTTGTTTTTTTATTTATTACTATTTAATTGTTTTTTTATTTATTTATTTAATTACTTTTTACTCTATTATTTTATTTACTTAGTAAATTATTTCCTTATTTATTTCTTTATTTATTTTATTTTAATTTTTTTTTATTTTATTTTATATATTTTTTAATTACTTATCTTGTTAAATTTATTTATTTTATATTCTTTATTAATTACTTATTCACTTACTTATTTTATTTATTGGTTTACTTAACTTATTTTATACATTTATTTGTTTTACTTACTTTTTTTTTTTAATTTTTGTTTTCTTTATTTATTATTTTTTTATTTTTTTATTCACTTTTTACAGAAAGACTTTGAGACTGCTGCCAAGTTGTACAAACGCTCGACAGAAATAAAAGAGACAGAAGCACATTACACGGGAAAAGTCATATCTAGTCACAGCTCCAGTGGTGACACAAACTCAACAATCAAAAACATCTTACAGACCTGAAACAAAAACACTTAATCATTCAGCACAAAGATACCAGATTCAGAAATCTAGAAAAAGATTGAAGGTTACTCAAAGTTTACAAAGAAAACAGAGTTTGGGGGCTTGCTCTGTTTTGGATTTTATGGTGGAGGAAAATAAAATACATCATTGACCTGCCGTTTCTAAGGTTACCAACCAACGATTGTTGAGGAGGTTGGTAAGAAAATGGCTGTTATTCAAAAAAAAAGAAATCTATTTGACTTTTTGTATAACAAATGTATTTGAAGAATGATAAAGATTTCTTTTATTTTTTTTTTATTATTTTTTTTTATCAAAGAATGGAATCAAAACAAAAATAAAATTTGCTGGTAGATGAATGTTTAACATGACCCTGCATCAACCAGTCTAATAATTATGACAATTTTTCATGGGTTTCATTAATTCAGCTTTTATTTTCTAGTGGCCTGTTTGAAAAGAAATGAAGTGAAACCCAGTTCCTACTCCCAAAACTAAAGCTGACACTAAACAATAAAAATCAAAGTAACATTTTAAATAAACAAAAAAAATATAAAATAAATTATGTAAATAATTCATACATATTTCTATTATTGTTACAATGAATTTCAAGTTTTGTTTTATTTAAATTTTGATATCCATGTAATATTTTTACAGTTTTAAATAACAAAGGTAAATAATTTTATAATAAATGTAAACAAGACTAAGTTAAAGTATACACACATGGACCCACACATATAGATGCAAAACAACTACATTATATACAGAATTATGCATGCAGACACACACACACACACAAACACACTCACAACTATACACAACTAATTTAAAGTTTAAAGATTCATACTTGACACAAAATATTTTAAACACAATCCATTTATGTTCACTGACTCTGTTTTTTTAAATCACAATTTTACACATTTACTGTGATATTTACATTCATGTTTTATCATTGTGATATATTTCTACATTGTGCCATTAACTGTGTGTTTAACATTCATATTTTAATACAAGGAACACCACTGAATAAAATGTCTAATATAATTTGTTAAAAATTGAAACTGAATTGGGTATAATTATTACTGTAAGTTTGTGTATTTATTTTTATATGTGTTTGTGTGAAAGAAATGGAGTGATAGATTTATTTATAATTCACTTTTTAAAATGTTTTTATTGTTTTATTGAATGATTAATCATGATTTTATAAATGAATGCATAAATAAATAAATAAATTGCACCAAAATGACAATCATATAGCCTGGGCCACATCCAGATATTTTAACTAGAGTGAGCTAAATGTATAATTAATTTAAAAATAAATACAGAAGAGATCAGTCAAACCAAGCAAAGGTTTATGCCCAACCACACCCCTTAGAATAACCCCTGCAGTTCACTTTGTAAAAGTTGTGTTTATTTTCTTCATTATATACACACTTTTTAGATTAATTCTTTGTAAATATTAGTACATTTTAATATATATGAAAATAAACAATGGTTGTAAATGAATTTATGAAATTATACACATACATGTATATATGTATCTAAATATATTTCAGAAAATATTAAATATAATATTTTCCCATGTTTATGCATTTGTAACAATAACATTTAATTTGCTGGTTGTTAAACATCTGTTTGTTAATCCAAATTCATACTTGTTTCTTTTTTTTTTTTTTTTTTTTTTTTGAATTAATCATAAAAATTAAAAATTAAAATGTATGTCTGTCCATTATAAACTGCTGATATTTATATTTCACTATTGTTTTTTACTAACAATTTTGACATGATTTTTCATGTAGCTTTTCACACAGATAAGATGCTTAGAAGGAGTATAGTCTAACCTACAAAACATAACGTTTAGATAACTGACCTTGAAACTGTTAAAGTCTCTCACATTTAATTCTACACATAAAACTTGTATTACTTTTGTTCACACACACACACACACACACACACACACACACACACACACACACACACACCTAAAATCGAAAGTATTAGAAGAAGGAAAAATAAATTATGCCTAGCAATCATTTCTGTCGTATACAGTGATTAGTCTAAATAATATTCCGTCCATAAAATGAAACTGCTGAAATTCTTCAAAAGCAAAACTAGTCAACAAAATGTTATTAATAGAAAATTTTTAATAAATGTTTAGATAATTTATACTTTATTTTATTGTCATAAATTTTGTTGATCTTTGTCTTAGATTAAATCTTATTTTTATTTCATTTGTTTGTTTTTATTTTACAAATGCACAAGAATTACTACGTTAAACTCACTTCAAGAAACTGAAACTCGTTACCAACGGAAATACCCTGTTTTCTAAGTACTGTTATTGACTGTCAACAAAGCAGCCTAAATCTTGTTTAAAAAGAATAAAAGCTTGCCGTTTGCCTTGTGCCACTGAAATCATTTCAGACTGTACAGTTCAAGTTTTGGTTAGGTACATTTTACTTTACAACAAACGAACACGGCCATATTTGATCTAATGCGCATGGCAAACGTGTAAATCAACAGCTGCGCATGCGTATTTTGCAGAGGGACGGCCCGGCTTTTACTGTTGCTGGGATATGGCATTATGATGACGTCATTCCAAAACAATGTTTGACTGGAACGAATTACAAATGGTTATAGGATTGAATCGATGATTTATTAAAACTGCACCAGGATTTATTAAAACTATATATATATATATATATATATATTAAAACTGCACCTGTGATATATATTTATATATATATATATATTTTGTGATTGTTAACTACAGAAGAACGTTGTTTCGTCAAAACGAGGTAAGTTATTATTTAAATTACAAAATACACGGATCAGATTTGGTTAGTAGCCTGTCGTGTATGTGACGTATAACTAAAATGACTTCCTTATTTCTTTCCGTTCCTTTTTAAATTAAACAAGAGAACAGTAGCAATAAAAACAAAAATAATAATAAATAATAATAATATTATTATTATTATTATTATTATTATTATTATTGTTGTCGTTGTTGTTGTTGTTGTTGTTCCTTCATTAAAAACATAGTTACATGATATTCAAGCAACATGCACCGTAAGATTAGTTATATAATTATTTCAGTAATTAATTATTATATACTAACATATACCTCACATCTTTAAAGATTACAAAATAATATTCAACAGGAATCCAAATGTCCCACTCTAATCTTTTGTTTTGTTTTATTTTATTTATTTATTTATTTATTTTATATTTAATTCATTCTCTCTCTCTCTCTCTCTCTCTCTCTCTCTCTCTCTCTCTCTCTCTCTCTCTCTCTCTCTCTCTCTCTCTCTCTCTCTCTCTCTCTGTATACATATATACACACATATACATACATACATACGTGTATGTGTGTGTGTTATTGTCTTTCTTATCAATTATTTTATGTATACCTAGTATTTTTTTTTCCAAATAACAGTCGATGTAACATTAATTACATTAAAACCATTCGTGTTAAAGAGTGTACATTTGGTAGAAGTTCGTTTGAAAAGAAAATGGGTACAATCAATATCGTACAAACAGCGCTGCGCACAAGTCAGAACAGACTGAGCCGTGACGTCATACAAGTACTCCATCTTTACGTTCGCTTCTGAAAAAGTCATCTTTGTAAATATTGTCGACACAAATGATGGTTTCGATACTGCAATAATAATAATAATAATAATAATAATAATAATAATAATAATAATAATAATAATAATAAATAAATAAATAAATAAATAAAATTAAGAAGAAACAAATATAAAAATTAATTTATGATAACATTTCTCTCTGAATGCCCACCCTTCTTTTTCTGTTTTTATTTCTTAATATCAAAACCAGATACGAGCTAATCTCTACTACTACTACTACTACTACTACTACTACTACTACTACCACTACTACCACTACTAGTACTACTACTACTGCTGCTGCTACTACTATACTACTGCTGGTTCTACTGCTGCAACTGCTATTACTGCTGTTGTTGTTGTTGATGATGTTAGTACTACCACCATCACTACTACTATTACTGTTCTACAACTACGACTACTACTATTGTTATTGCTACTGCTATAGCTACTACTACTACTATTGCTACTACTACTACTATTGCTGCTACTACTACTACTACTACTTCAGCTGCTACTACCACTGCTACTACTATTGCTACTACTACTACTACTAGTACTACTAATACTGCTGCTGCTACTACTACTACTACTGTTAATACAACTACGACTACTACTACTGTTATTTCTACTGCTATAGCTACTACTACTGTTATTGCTACTGCTATAGCTACTACTACTACTACTACTGCTACTACCACCACCTCTACCACTACTCCAGCTCGACCACTGAAAGTGTGTTTCTGCTTATATAATGTCATACAATAGTAATCCATACATCAACTTTCTGATCCTAGTAATTATTATTATTTTTTTTTTTAATCTAAAACTTACACTGACAGTTAGGTGTGTCACCAGTCTCCCCTGCGTCTACTACCCACGATCCATTCAGCGTGCAGTACCGGGTCCCTGCCCCACCCACGTTTACGTACCCCGGGTCACAGGTGTAGTTCAGTGTAGCGAAATATCGTCTGTCATCTGAAGGGCTTGCATGTGGGTACGATTCAGGTTCAATACATGTTATAGCTGAAAATAATAATTAGTATTAGTATTATTGTTGTTGTTACTATTATTACTGTTGTTGTTGTTGTTGTTGTTGTTATTATTATTGTTATTATTAGTAGTAGTATTATTACTGTTGTTGTTTGTTGTTGTTATTATTATTATTATTATTGTTGTTGTTGTTTTATTATTATTATCATTATTGTTATTTTTGTTGTTGCTGTTGTTATTGTTGTTATTATTATATTATTATTATTATTCTTGTTATTATTATTATTATTATTATTACTGTAGTTATTATTATTATTGTTATTCTTGTTATTGTTATTATTATATTATTATTTTAATTCTTATTATTGCTATTATTACTGTTATTATTATCATTATTATCATTTTATTATTAGTAGTAGTAGTATTGATATTATTATGTATATGTAAATACATTATAGACAGACAGAAAGATTGACTGATAGACAGACAGACAGACAGATAATGCATGTATGTACTTTTTCATATGTATTTGTATGTATGTCTGTCTGTACGTACGTATATTTGTGTACATTTATTTGTGAACGTTTGTACATATTTTCATATATTTATTTGCTTGTGTGCGTATGCGTGTATATGTGTGTGTTCATACATACATACATACATCTGTATGTAAGTTCTATAAAACAAAAAACTCACTGTCGCGCCTGTGGCACGTGACAGGACAAACAGAATCGTGTACAGTCTGATTGGTTTCGCACAGACCACTTTTCACGTGCTGGCCGCACAAACAGGTTTCCTCTCCTTCTCCATCTGTGTAAATGATTAAACTAAGTAAATGATGAAAAAAAACTTCAAAATTTAAAGCATTGTGATTTTAATTACACAAACAAATAGCCTAAGTTTCTTTTTTCGAGCTTTCAAGTTTAGTTGTTACTGATAACCAGTCTTTGCCGGTAAACAAGCATGATATTTATAGTAGGTTATGTTTGGTGGAAAATAAAACAAAATACAATTAAGATAAATAAATAAATAAAATATAGTACTAATAAAAAATTACTTAGACAACGCTTTATATTTTATAGATTTTTGGGGCAAATAGTAAATTATTTAATTTTGTTTTTGTTGAAATATCTGATTGGCATAAATTATAATAATAATGTAATATTAACAATATTAATAACAATAATAATAATAATAATAATAATAATAATAATAATAATAATAATAACAATAATAACAATAACAATAACAATAACAATAACAATAACAATAACAATAATAATAATAATAACAGTAACAATAACACCAACAACAACAACAACAACTATAACCAATACAAATAATAATATTACTAAAATCTGAAATCTCACCGTTGCACATTGCAGGCACTTGACAGGTTTCTGCACACCCTTCCCACATGGCAGTCAGACGAGAGCCGTAGTAACAGAACTGCCAGCTTTCCTCACAGTCTTCAATGTCATCCTTACAAATCACTGGAAAAAATACATAATAATAATCATTATAGAAAATTTCAACAAAAATTTAACATGAAAGTCTTCAAGATATATACATATATATATATATATACACAAATCATTTGTTTCATTGGAATGAATATGTAAAAGACCTTTAATTGTGTTGGAATTCCTTTCTGATAGATCTTTTACTGTGTTGGAATTCTTTTGTAATGGATCTTTAATTGTGTTGGAATTCCTTTCTGATAGATCTTTTACTGTGTTGGAATTCTTTTGTGATCGACCTTTCACTGTGTTGGAATTTCTTTGTGATGGATCTTTCACTGTGTTCAGTTCCTTTGTAATGGATCTTTCACTGTGCTGAATTCCTTTGTGATGATCTTTCACTGTGTTGTAATTCGTTTGTGATGGATCTTTCACTGTGTTGTAATTACTTTCTGACGGATATTTAATTGTGTTGGAATTCCTATGTCATGGATCTTTAGCTGTGTTGGATTTCTTTTGTGATGGATCTTTCACTGTGTTCAATTTCTTTGTGATGGATCTTTCACTGTGTTCAATTCCTTTGTGAAGATCTTTCACTGTGCTGAATTCCTTTGTGATGATCTTTCACTGTGTTGGAATTTCTTTGTGATGGATATTTCACTGTGTTGGAATTCCTTTGTGATGGATCTTTCACTGTGTTGGAATTCCTTTGTAATGGATCTTTCACTGTGTTGGAATTTCTTTGTGATGGATTTCTCACTGTGTTGGAATTTCTTTGTGATGATCTTTCACTGTGTTGGAATTTCTTTGTGATGGATTTCTCACTGTGTTGGAATTTCTTTGTGATGATCTTTCACTGTGTTGGAATTCCTTTGTGATGATCTTTCACTGTGTTGAATTTCTTTGTGATGGATCTCTCACTGTGTTGGAATTGTTTGTGATGGATCTTTCACTGTGTTGGAATTGTTTGTGATGGATCTTTCACTGTGTTGGAATTCCTTTGTGATGGATCTTTCACTGTGTTGGATTTCTTTGTGATGGATATTTCACTGTGTTCAACTCCTTTGTAATGGATCCTTCACTGTGTTGGAATTTCTTTGTGATGATCTTTCACTCTGTTGAATTCCTTTGTGATGATCTTTCACTCTGTTGAATTCCTTTGTGATGGATTTCTCACTGTGTTGGAATTTCTTTGTGATGATCTTTCACTGTGTTGGAATTTCTTTGTGATGGATCTCTTACTGTGCTAGAATTCTTTGTGATGGATCTTTCACTGTGTTGGAATTCCTTTGTAATGAATCTTTCACTGTGTGTTGAATTCCTTTGTGACGATCTTTCACTGTGTTGGAATTTCTTTGTGATGGATCTTTCACTGTGTTGGAATTTCTTTGTGATGATATTTCACTGTGTTGGAATTTCTTTGTGATGATATTTCACTGTGTTGGAATTCTTTGTGATGGATCTTTCACTGTGTTGGAATTCCTTTGTGATGGATCTTTCACTGTGTTGGAATTCCTTTGTGAAGATCTTTCTCTGTGTTGGAATTCCTTTGTGAAGATCTTTCACTATGTTGGAATTTCTTTGTGACGGATCTTTCACTGTGTTCAGTTCCTTTGTGATGGATCTTTCACTGTGCTGAATTCCTTGGTGATGATCTTTCACTGTGTTGGAATTCTTTTGTGATGGATATTTCACTGTGTTCGAATTTCTTTGTGATGGATCCTTCACTGTGTTGAATTCCTTTGTGATGATCTTTCACTGTGTTGGAATTCCTTTGTGAAGATCTTTCACTATGTCGGAATTCCTTTGTGATGATCCTTCACTGTGTTGGAATTTCTTTGTGATGATCTTTCACTGTGTTGGAATTTCTTTGTGATGATCTTTCACTGTGTTGGAATTCTTTGTGATGGATCCTTCAATGTTCTGAATTCCTTTGTGATGATCTTTCACTGTGTTGGAATTTCTTTGTGATGGATCTGTCACTGTGCTGGAATTTCTTTGTGATGGATCTTTCACTGTGCTGAATTCCTTTGTGATGATCTTTCACTGTGTTGGAATTCTTTTGTGATCGATCTTTGTGATGGATCTTTCACTGTGTCGAATTCCTTTGTGATGATCTTTCACTGTGTTCAATTCCTTTGTAATGGATCTTTCACTGTGTTGAATTCCTTTGTGATGGATATTTCACTGTGTTGGAATTTCTTTGTGATGGATCTCTCACTGTGCTGGAATTCTTTGTGATGATCTTTCACTGTGTTGGAATTCTTTGTGATGGATCCTTCAATGTGTTGGATTTCTTTTGTGATGGATCTTTTACTGTGTTGGAATTCCTTTGTGATGAATCTTTCACTGTGTTGGATTTCCTTGTGATGGATATTTGACTGTGTTGGAATTCTTTTGTAACGGATATTTGACTGTGTTGAATTCCTTTGTTATGGATCTTTCACTGTGTTGGAATTCTTTTTTAATGGATCTTTCACTCTGTTGAACTCCTTTGTGATGGATCTTTTAGTGTGTTGCAATTCCTTTTTAATGTATCTTTCACTGTGTTGGAATTCTTTTGTGATCTATCTTTTACTGTGTTGGAATTCCTTTGTGATGGATCTTTCATTGTGTTGGAATTCCTTTGTAATGGATCTTTTAGTGTGTGTTGGATCTGGACTATGTTGGAACGTCCATGTGATGGATCATAACTGTTTTGGAATGCCTATGTTGTGGATCAGGATTTGTGGGAATCAGTTTGTCTTGGATATAGACTCTTGGAATGGCTATGTTGTTTATCAGGACTGTGTTGGAATTCCTATCTCTTGGATGTGGACTGTGTTGGAGTGCCTATGTGCGGGATTTGTAACTTTAAAATGCCTATATCTTGTGTCTGTTCAGTAAGTGAAACAGGTCAGTGCTTGATGATTATGGAACAACTATATGATTCATCTGTTTCCTTCATATTGGAATACTTTGTTTCACATACTATATTCTTCTTCTTCTTCTTTCTTCTTCCTTTTCTTCTTCTTCTTCTTCTTCTTCTTCTTCTCTTTCTTCTTCTTCTTCCTTTTCTTCTTCTTCTTTTTCTTCTTCTTCTTCCTTTTCTTCTTCTTCTTCTTCTTCTTCTTTTTTTCTTCTTCTTCTTCTTCTTCTTCTTCTTCTTCTTCTTCTTCTTCTTCTTCTTCTTCCTTTTCTTCTTCTTCTTTTTCTTCTTCTTCTTCTTCTCTTTCTTCTTCTTCTTCCTTTTCTTCTTCTTCTTTTTCTTCTTCTTCCTTTTCTTCTTCTTCTTTTTCCTTTTCTTCTTCTTCTTCTTCTTCTTCTTCTTCCTTTATCTAGAAAATGTTTTTGTTGCAAAATCTACGTCAGCTTTGACTGAGGTTTTACTTACCTCTGCAGTCCGGTTCTGTGTAATCTTTGTGAGCCATCCACGTCCCGTTAGCCAGACAGATGTGTTTGGCCTTTGACCTCAAGCCGCCAGCGCTCGCCATGCACGAGACGCACACGTACGTGACGTAGTCAAGGTAACGGTACGTAAGAAGCTCGGGAATGACGTAGGTGTTTTCCCACACTGGTGGAAGATCCAAGTCGTCGCAGGTAACTTCTGCTAGAATAGTAAATTAAATAATAACAACAACAACAACAACAGCACAACAATAATAATAACAACAACAACAACAACATCAACGGCAACAATAATAATAACAACAACAACAACAACAACAATAATAATAAGAAGAAGAAGGAAACAACAGCAACACAAAGGAAAAAAGAATAGTAATGATAATAATGACATTAACAACAAAAACGACTAGAATACAAAAAAAGAACAATAACAATTTCGAAAACAACAACAACAACAATAATAATAATAATTACAATAATAATGATGATGATGATGATGATGATGATGAATATAATGGTAATAGTAATAATAGTTGTAGTAGTAGTAGTTCTTGTAGTAAAGAAAAAACAAAAACAACATAGTAACAATTGTAATCATCATAATAACACTTATGCCCGTCATCATGATAGTCGGCTGTTGCTAGGATACAGATTACTGAATGGAAACGTGATCTGTCACAATATCAGCTCAGAACTTTAGCTTGTCTGTTCACCACTTCAGCCAGTGCTCAGAACTGCAAGGTTTATGAAAAACGTACTTTCATTTCTACGAGAGGGTTTATATAAATGATCACTTACTGCTAACAGGTGAAAGTAGAACTTGCAGTCATGAAAACGATTTTTATTTTAAGATGAGTAAATGAAAGCATTAAATTGCAATGTTATAACGCAATTAAAATTTGATAAAAAAAAATAAATAGATGGCGGATAATAATCCATTGAACGATAATAGATCATTAAACATGAAAAGAACAATAAAAAAAAAAAAAAAAAAATAGATAAATAAATAAATAAACTTTTCATAAATTATATTAATATAAAACTGTGGAATGAGACCTTACCCGTTCTTAATGCGCATGTGTACGGACAATCTGTTTGGATGGCTTCCGTGTCGCAGAGGTTGTCGGAGGCAAACTTGGCACATCTACAGTCTCTGTCTCCTAATGTTTCTGAAAAATAAATATTTTAAAAATTAAATAATTAATACATAAACGAATTCAACAGAGTGATTTTATTAAGGCAGATATTTAGTAAAGAAATATTAGCAATGTATAATACACAGAACAATTTAAAATGTAATTCGGTAATTCGCAAATACACAATTAATAATAACAGTATACCATTTTTTACAAGAGCAGTATCAACTACTGATATAATATTGCTACTTCAGTACAATTTCTAAGATAACCAGGTTATATTATACAGGTAAATTATAAAGAATATTAGCAATGTAAAATGCAAAGAGTAATTAAACGTGACCCTATTCCGAAATTCGATAGTTATACATCAGATTCAATAATAGAAGTCATTACAACATTGACCATTGTTGTTTCATTAATAAATACGTAGATAAATTTCATGTCTTGTTATAAAGTAATGAAAAGGCGTAACTAGCAATTTGATTGTTACATCAATAACATCGACAACTATTAATTCTAAGTTATCCAGGGTGTTCGATAGTTCATGGATACGTAACAAAATTTGTAATATTACTACAGAGAGGAGGAAATAATAGCACAGAACCTTAACATTTGATATCTCAATAATCACTTTTTGAAACTTTCTAAAACACATGATTGAAGACGGTGATTTTGTCCGTTGATGGCCAGCTTCAAGTTAATAAGCCAATCTTCTATATTTACAATAGACCAGAAATCAAAATTAGATATTCAAAAATACTAGAACTATTTAACCTTTATTAATACTGTTATTATTAGTTTCCATAGAGGTAACGTGTGTATGCGTGTGTGTGTGTATATATACATACACATATATACACACACAAATACACACACACAGTTATAACACATCAAAATAACACCACTACTGATTTTAATCACTAAGTTTATAACAACTGATTTAAGTAGCTTCTTTGAATTAAAAAAAAAAAAAAAAAGTAATAATAATAATAATAATAATAATAATAATAATAAATAAATAAATAAATAAATATAATTTTTTTTTAGAAAAGTTATCCCAGTGCTAATGAACACGATGACTACAAACGTCGACGTTTGTCTTACCGTTGCACAACGAGAACGTCTGACACGACGTGGGACAGTTACACTGCATCCATTCCATTGTTTTCTCATCGACGCAGTCCCCGTTCACAGCGGCTTCTGTGCAGTTAGCAAAGAGATCAGGCGGACACTCCGACACTGGTTGAACGAAGAAAACATTTTCAAGATACTGGACGAAAGATTTTATATGCTGCCTCTACTGTTTTTCTCTTCTCTCTCTCTCTCTCTCTCTCTCTCTCTCTCTCTCTCTCTCTCTCTCTCTCTCTCTCTCTCTCTCTCTCTCTCTGTTTATCTCTTTCGTTTTCATGATCTGTTTGTGTGTAGTGTATTTTTTATCGGTTAGATCTGACGACAAAATATACAGTCGTAAAAGAGTGAAATAAATAGAGACAGGTACAGAAAGACAGAGAGAATGTACGGTTAGAATGTTTTAAAATGAATCTGTAAATTGATGTTTAAAAAGTAATACTAAACAAATAAATAGTGATATTAATGAAAGAAAGATGCAAAAATTAAAGAAATTAAATCTAATAACTGTAATTTCATTTATAACATGTTTGAAGTAAATTATTTCAAGCAAGCAAAAGTATTCAAACATAGTTCATTACGGTGTCAACAAAAATATAAATAAGAAAGATACGATTAAATAAAATTATACCATGCACTGTCCTTAAAGATATATTATATATATATATATATATATACTTACGAATACATCTCCAGAATTGAACCCACACAACACAGAACATTAAACCTTTCACTGCGACAAACATCGTGAACGAAATGCTCTAAATTAAAAAAATACGAAAGTGTCGCTAATTATTTTATACAGAAGTTGTGACTTTGTGATCCAACGACCATGGAAGAAATTAGTTCAATAAATGATGTGACAAAGTCATTATTACGCTCTAAATGTTAGCACATAATGATCGTATTTGCGATAGGCTTTCTCGCTGATGCAAAATTCATTTTAATAATTTATCCCGTTCCTGTGCAAAAAGATAACGAAATAAGGGAAGATGGCGTTGATGAACGGATACATATTTTGATGATACGAATGTTTTAAGAAAATGTTTTAATGATATATATATATACTGACTTTTTGGAGATGTTTTATTTAAGAACGTAACAACAACAAATAACAAGAATTTTTTGATTATTTAACTCAAAAGCAATGAGTCCCAGGAACTGTGTTATCTATCACTGGCATTGTTATCTCGTCAAAGAATGTTTTTAAAATGGTGATTACCGTATTTCATCGCCACCATATTATTATTACTATTATTATTATTATTATTATTATTATTATTATTATTATTATTATTATTATTATTATTGTGAAATTCTAAGAAGCTACTCACATCTAGTGTTAAAATATAGTGATTAAAATCAGCAAAGTCGTTATATGGATCCTTTTAAAACTGCATTATTTTAAATTATATTGAACACCTCATTTACAACCGTATAACTGTAAAACGGTTCAAGTACGCATGTTCATAGAAACCCACTATCGCTTTAAATCCTTCATAACTCAAAAACAAGCAACAATTACACAGGCCGATAGTGAAAACGGTGTCATACTGTTTGTTTTATTAAAACTTCCGAACCGCGAATGTTTACGATTTTTGTGCAGAAAGGCAAAATAAAGTCACAAATGTCAAACTGAATTATCGTATTGTTTGTTTTATTAAAAAGTCTGGACCGTAAATGGCTGAGTTTTTTTTTTGCATGAAGCCAAAATAAAGTCAGAATTATTGTAATCCAACGGAAGTCGCTCTCAGTATTACTATATAAATCAGCTTTATTTATATATACATATTGATTAGCACTGCCTGAAAATTATGACAGAAATCTAAATATCGATCCGTAATCATAATTATGTAATAATTATAAAAGCCAGACTTTTCAAGCAATGAAGCTTGGCATCAGTGTAATATTAGCAAACATAACGTATTACCAATGTAAAACGAAAACAAAAACAAAAAATAATAAAATAAATAAATAAAAATTTATTCTGTGATTCAAATTACGCTCAATTAATGTGTAAATTGCCTCTGCGATCTTCGAAGCTTGACCCGTATAATAACAGTAAAAATGCCACAATCAGAAAGATATTATTATATTTCTTAACAGAAATTGGAAATAGTTATACATTTTTAATTAGTTCAGGCATGTAACCGGTCATTTTGATTAAATTGCAAAGCCACATAATTTCCAGTTATTAAGCATTATAATAGTCCTATCTTTAAATGAAACCAGAATTGATTTGACATAAATGACAATAAATTATTTTTGTCGAAATAAATTTGTGTTCTTATTGCTGCCATTATAATTGATATAATTATTATAACAATCTATTATCGTCATCACCATTATCATTGTTGTTGCTATCGATACCATATCATAATCGTTACGATCGTTATGGTTATTATTGTTGTTGTTGTAGCTATTATTATTATTATTTATTTATTTATTTATTTATTATTATTATTATTATTATTATTATTATTATTATTATTATTATTATTATTATTATTATTATTATTATTAAAGGTTGTTTTAAAAATTCATAGTAATTACACAGCTAAGACTTTTGGTTCCAACTCTTTCTAATTTATTATTATTAATTAATTAATTTATTTGTTTAAATGTGGACATGCACATTGTTGTTTTAAACCACCAGTCCTATTCGTAATATTGCAACAGCAGAGGCCAAAACAAATTTATTTTCCTTTTCTGGTATCAGTCTTACATCTTTAAATTAACAATGTCGTCGAACAGGCAGCCTCATTATCAATACTCAAGAGTTTTATCCAGAGGGCAGAAATTAATGTAAAAAGAAGAAAGTATCTTGGGCTGTTAAAATCTACCGGAAATTAAACTAACGAAGAGGACCAGTCTAGAGCTATTAATAGTTCGCGTCTGACAACAAACAACATTTCAAATAAGTTGAAAATAGTAAATGGTTGGGAACAAGAACGCCATTAACAGAGCAAACATTAATTAAACAGACGACGGATTTCAAAAGAGGCGACAGAAACAGGAAAACAATTGGTACCTGAAGCTTCGTTTGTTTAGAAATGTTTTTGAGTGTATTAAGGCATATTTGTTATCTCATGAGTCATGTCTATCAATTGGCAAAAATTGAATAAAAGTTTGGGGTTTTTTTGTTGTTTTTTTTGTTTTGGTTTTAATAAGATATTTTCCAGGTCATTTGGTAATTTACAGATTACGTGCGTTAAAACATTTGACATTGATAATAAAATCTAGCTGACATGCATTGCCTTTGTTAGTTTTGAAATGAATGGATGCGTTCACTTCATGACCATCTATTCAGCTAAACGACGGCGAAGCATTTTTTATTATTATTATTATTTTTTTAAATAATCATAAATAAATAAATAAATAAATAAATAAAAATAATAATAAAAAATATCTAATGAATTTCATTACCACGAAAAAAGTTTTTTTGTCGTTGACTTTTTTTCATGTTTGAGGTTAATGTTACTTTGTTTTCTCTTAATTTTTGTCTATATATTTTTTTTAAATTTCTTTTTCTTTGATTTTCACTTCATTTTACAATCCAGACCCTATCCTGTTTCTCGTATACAACGGGTAATACTAATGGGTACAGCCAATAATTGAAGAATGCACTAAACACACACTTTCCTATCCACCGCAGTTGTTTATCGATTAGTCGGATCTTGGATTTCCTGTAGGAGGAGCAGTTGTTATATTAAGGAGAAGTTTAGAAATAAAATCAATTTATGATTAGTTAAGAAAATAGAAGAAGAAGAAGAAAAAAAAAAAAAAAAAAAATAAAAAAAAAAAAAACGAACTAGTTATAGAATAGAATATAATAGAATAAAATAAAATTATATATATATATAAAAGATTTAAAAATATATATATAATTAAGTACAGAATAGAATTAAAACAACAAAACAAAAATAAATAAAATGACAATAATATAAATTGTTAATAATAATAAAACAAACAAACCAAACAAACAAATAATTAAATAAATAACAACATAACAATATCCACTGTTTTATTAATAACAGAAAACAACATGGCACAGAAATTATAAATCTAGACTGTAACTCTGTCCACCTTTTTACTTTTTCATGCTGTTACAAAATCTTTTTATAATTTTATGTTCCAAACTAGACAGTAAATTTCTTTTTAGAATTAATGGAAAGGCAAGGTTCATATGTGAAGGACCTTTAAATAAACAATGCCACTGGATCAATACCCCAAAGAGGCGTTTTCATTCCCACTGTTATTTTTAGTTTTATTATAAATTAATTACATCAGAGAATTTTATGATGAACTTAATGCCCAGCAGAAAAGAAAAAAATATATATATATATATATATATATAAATATATAAATAAATAAAAAAAAAAAATGTTCGAACAGGCTAATGACACAGATATTGATTATTTACCTTTTTGAGAAGTCTTGGAACATAAAGCTTTATTATGTCATCAACAGCACTCCGTGATTAACCAGATAGGTGGGAGTAACTACCAATCTGGTAGGAGTAACCACACGCTTGGCAGGAATTACTCCAGAAGTCACTCCTAATAAGAAGTAGACTGGTAGTGATAGTATAATAACCACATTTGAGTAATGAGTAACAATCAGTTTGGTAGGAGTAACTATGAATTTGGTAAGAGTAACAACAAGTTACTGCAAGAAAGCACTAGACTGGTATAAATAATAATCACACCTCAGTAACTGACAGCTGACAAAGATTAAAAACAGTGTAACCATTAATGTGATAGGAGTAATTGGACCTTTATTAGAAATATGGAGTTGTGTGGTAGCAATAACAATAAACCACATCAGACTAGTCATCAGTCTGGTAGGAGTAACCTTCAGTAGGAGTAACAATCAATGTCATGTCAGCATCATTTCCTTCTTAAAAACAAATCTTAGCCTCACAAGAAACAATTCCACAGTGTCATAGCAAACAACTATCAGTTGGATATTTACTGTTTTCTTTGGGTTTTGTTTAAAATGAATTTTTCTTTTCGTACCATAGTGCACTTTGCATAGTCAGAGTTGATAACAGTCTTGTAGTTCAGTATTTTCTTTTCACTGCACAAACACAAAACTTAAATCATCTGTCCAAGGTTGGAATGGGAAATATTTTAGCTTTGCTGTCTTCTGATACAGTGGCGATGAAATTTCCTCTGCTGTGAAAAGTAAAAAAAAAGAAAAGAAAAAAAAAGAACCTGAATTTGAGGAATTTCATAAAAGGTAGTATGTCACTGGGCTGAGACAGATCATGATCAGTTGGAGACACAAAATTGTGAAAAAATATGTGAACTGGCAACAATTTCTGTTGGAACCACTCTGACTTGTACATATGATACATTTGCGTATCCAGAAAATTTGCGATCATAGGGAGAAATTGCAGTTTATCATTGCAATTTATTCCCAACTGACTCGCAGTTTTGTTGTGCTGCCACAGGTCTCAGGGGCAGTTCACACCTGTATCGTCTCTGTGACTATTTTGTAATTTCAGGGACATGAGAGCAAGGCCCTGCGACTCTTGTGAGGAAATTAAAAACCTGCAGAAACATTTCAAGATTTTTGGAAACTCCTTTGTGAATGCCATTCACAATTTGTAGCAGTCCAGTGAGATACTACTAATTATAGTACATCATAAGCAGCAAAGACTTTGCCTAGCATGACCATATATTTGAAATATTTTCTATCAACTACATTGTGTAGTAATATTTTCACAAATATAATGATGTGCTTTAACCCTTTCATTACTAATGGAACAGCAAAAAATCTGAACAATGGTAAAAATCAGAAAATGCTGACACTGTACTGGACTGATGAAAATATTTAGATAAAAACTTGAGATTTTTAATTTTTTTTATTAATTTTTATAATATTTAGAATCACATTAGGTTCAGGGGAAGTAAAAATTTCAAGACATAACTTTACACAGTTATTTTTCACCTGACAGTTATTTCATCTCAAGATATCCATTTATCATACTTGTTTCTCTCAAGACATGAATTTATCATAATTCTTTAACTCAAAACATAAATTTATCATACTTTCTATTAAGATGTAAGTTTACTGTAGTCAATTGTCTCCACATACAATTTATCACATTCATTTATCTCAAGATAAAAATGTACACTTAGATACTGCACCATTAAGCAAAATGTTAATTTTAGAATTATCTTTACCTGGAAATATCAAAGTCTAGAATCTCTAACGGGTGACACTGCAGAGTAAACAGATTACTGCCATTCCGTGCGTCCCACTGTCTCATACATCCGTCAAGACTGGCTGTGAAGATGAGAGGAGAGTCTGAATGCCATTTCAGTTTTACAATTCCTTCCTGGAAGATGAAGAAGAATTAACATAACTCTTTATGATTATTAAAGTAGTAGTAGTAGCTGTAGAGTAGTGGTAATGATAGCAGTAGTAATAATAACAGTAGTAGCATCAGAAGCAGTAGTAGTATACATTTTAGTAGGAATAATAGTAACTGCTGATGGTAGTAGGTGTTGTAAAATTTAAAATAATATTAGTAATAGTTGTAATGGTTGTAACAGCATTTGAATAGAAGCTGTCGAGAGAATCATGATTAAAATAAAGAGAAATACAACAATTATTTTTTTTTGGTTGTTGTAAATATTTCTCTTTACCTCATGATGGCATTTTTGTCTCACTGTCTGAGACGAAACATCCCAGATTTCTAAAACCCCTGCCAAGTTTCCAGTAGCAACCCAGGGCATCCTGAAAAAAAAAAAATGAAAATGAAAAAAAAAAAAAAAATAAATAATAAACCATAAAATATAAGATCAATACATTCTCCAAAAAAAAAAAAAAAAAAAAAAAAAAAAAAAAAAATAAGAAAAAAAAAAAAAAAAAAAAAAAAAAAAATAAATGTTATCTGAAAAAATGATGCAATGTATGGTCCACACATCTTCACAAATCATAGATTCATTTATCCACAAATGCTTGACAATTTTTTTTTTTATTATCATCCTTTATTATTAGCAAAGATTAATCAGTAAGAACAAAATAATTGCACTGAAATAATCATTATAAATATAATCAAGCTGCTTGTTTGGTATCTGATGCACCCAAAACAGTTAGAAAGCTGTGATCACAAACAGATAGTTACTTACACTTTTGAAAAGCCAACAGTTTCGACTGATTCAATTTTCGAAGGATCTGATCTGCTTTTACAGCTAAATGTAGCTAATACCTGAAGAAGAATAATAAAGATAAATACAGATTAGATATGAAAATGTTAATATATATATACAGAAAGAAAACAATAAAAGACAAAATCAGAAGTCGATATACACACACTGATAAAACAATGTAAGCATGCGAATAGATGTAGATATATACATATTTTTCTAAATTCATATTTATCTATATATCTTCTTCTCTTTCTGTACTTACAAACAGAAACACACATATATGTATATATATCTATCTTCTATTTCTGAATTTACATATATACAAGGGTGTAAATGCAAAAATAGAAGAAAATATATTCATAAATGTAAATTTGGAAAAGAAAGATGTGTAAATAAATGTGTATATTTGTAAAAAGAAGTAGATATATATAGATATATATATAAACATTTTTTAATTTTATGTGATAGAAGTTTACAAATAATTACAAATAATTTTTCTAAACTATTATCATTCACAAAAATGTTCAATAAAGAATAGCTGACTAGTATTTCAATTTTATTTCTAACATACAGCAAATGTTGAAAATAAAATTTTACCTTTCCTGTAGCAGTATTAAATAATTTTGCTGTGTTGTCTGCTGACCCACTGACAGCCAGTGTGTTGTCATGGCAACAGTCCAAACTCACTACACTGGATGTATGTGCATCTCTACCTGAAAAGGAAAACCGTAATGTAGCATAGTGCATGTGTGCATATCATGTATATTACATGTCATGTTGTATATTATATCATATGTCATATGATATATATATCATATATATATCATATCATATCAAGTCATATTATTATTTGTGAAGTAATTGCTGATGTAAATTAAAACAAACTAAGTTATTAAGTGCATACGATATAGTTCGTAATTAAAAATCCTTTTTTCAGAATTCCTTGTTGCAAATTCAAACAGACTAAGTTAATAAATATATATGATGAAAGTTTATAATTAAAAATCTTTTATTAGAAATCTGATAGGTGAGATGTGTTTGAAAGTTCAGTAACATTAATATTAAGAAGGCAGATGTAGGTTAATAGCCATTTAACTGTTTGTTTACCTGTGAATGTGTGTAAACATGACCCAGTTTCTAAATTCCACACTTTGATGATTCCGTCTTTGTAGCCAATACAAGCTCGTTTTCCTAATTAAAAAAAAAAAAAAAAAATAAATGACATGTATTACTACAATTGCTACAACTACTGCTATTACTACTACAACTACTATTTTTCTTACAGATAAAATAAATCACATACCATCTGGACAAATAGCACCACAGACTGAGCCTGTCCCCTGTCCATAAAGGATCTTAGTGTCCTTAGTAGACAGTGTCCACACCCAGGTGTCTCCATCTGCAGTACCAGCTAGTAAGACAGGTTCTGTTGGTAGCCATAGCAACCACTGTAAATTTAATAAACAAACAAATAAATTTATAAAATGTAATTAATTATAAAGTTCTAAAATTACATATAAATATATCCCTCAGTTGGGAATGACTATATTTTGAAATGCATTTAAATTTTACTCTTAAATCTGGATGAACATTCTTAAAATAAAAATGCATTTCCTCAGCAACATCGTCATATATCATCCTCATCATCAGTATCGTGCTTATCATCAATATCATTTTCATTAATATCAACTTAATCATCATTAACATCATCAACATCATTTTCATTATTAACAATGCAAATAACATTATTATCAGTATCATTTTTATTAATGTCATGATATTCAAAATCAATTATTATTAATCATCATCATCATCATCATGATTCCACTTCACCTCAATGTCGCTGCATTCAAACTTCCAAATCTGTTCCCTTGTGGCCATGTCCCACACCTGCAGCAACCCCCCAAGATCTCCCGTAGCAACGTACTTCCCATCCTGACTAAACCCTACAGCAGTCACAGACTCTGCATGGTCTGTCAAAAAAAAAAAAAAAAAAAAATATAATAATAAAAAAATAACAATAAATAAATAAATTTTTGATTTAAGCAAAGATAGAAAAGAAAGACAATGATGTTGAAAACATGTATTTAGGTTTTTAATTTTTTTAATTATTGTTATGAATTTTTTATTTGAAAATGAAGGGGGAAGGGGAGAGAAAGAGAAGTGCAGACATCCATCCATCCACCCACCCACCCACTCTGACAGACAGACACACAGAGAAACATAATAAATTAGGAATACATCCCTCATTGTTGTTTAACAAATAAAGCAGGTTTCAACTCGTA
Source organism: Chrysomallon squamiferum (assembly GCA_012295275.1). NCBI lineage: Eukaryota > Metazoa > Mollusca > Gastropoda > Neomphalida > Peltospiridae > Chrysomallon > Chrysomallon squamiferum. The sequence goes on along the minus strand of CM022668.1, from coordinate 15,527,015 downwards.
GACTATTTCAGTAATCTTTAAAACATGATAATCTAGGACAGGAATGCAATATTAAAACATCCTGCTGGATTTGTTTAAGTAAAAAATAGAAAGAAAACCTTGGTATCCACTGACCTGTACACTCAAACACAGTTTCACCTGTCTTCACATCCCAGACAAAAGCTTTGTCATCCTGCCCACCTGTCACTGCATAATTCGAAGTAAGTGGATCAATCCGGACACAGAAAACTGTATCTAGGGGAAATAAATAAATAAATGAATAAATAAATAAATAAATGATACTTCACTCTTAATAAAATAATCAAACAATTTGTGAATTAAAATTAAAATTTACCTTTGTGGCCTGAAAACACCACAGTTGTTTCAGCATCTGTAAAATTGGTGTCAACAGTTGCCTGCATTTCTGTTTCAGTCTCATTATTGTGTTCGTTTTCATGGTAATCTTCATCATCCTCTTCTTCTTCATATTCATCGTCTGCAGTTACAAAGATTATATTATACAATATAATGAGAACATAAAGCTACACACACACACACACACACACACACACACAAATCATCACACATACATCATTACTTGTATTATTTTTATTATTATTATTATTATTATTATTATTATTATTATTATTATTAAATGTTTATTTCACTATTATAATATGTTTTGTAAGTCACATAGGTGTTCTAAATACTTTGCATTGCATTTAATTATTACATCATGATACATCAAATTGTTACGATGTCGGGTATCTCACACAAATTGTTGACCTATTGCAAAGCTTATACTAGATGATACTGTAACGCACTGTGCAGCCAATAACAGCAGTGATACAAAAATAGTTAAACAGCGTTTCTCCGAAAATAAGTCACTATCGTAAATTAGTAAATCACTAAATGCAATCTAGAAGGCGAGGCTAAAAAAATATCTAAACTTACTTTTAACTAATTATTATTCGACTAACTGATATTATTTGAGTTTTCAATATAGTTTTTAGTCGTTTTCGGTTGAAGTTAGATGAAACTAAAAACTTTTGAAATTATTCGTTAAATTGTGACAACCCAAAGAGCACCTTGTTGTTTACTTCCGGTTTACAACAGACTATTGCATCTTGCTCGAAAGCATCGTCTGTTTGTCCTTCCGACACAAATAAACATTATGAAGATACCCGACGCTCTGAAGCCTTTAGTGCACAAATGGAACCGCTTAGGAAAAGTAGCCAAAATAACTACTGGATGGTAAGATCTAAAAGAAATATTTAATAATAATTATTTTCTGATAATGGTAATATGGGAGGTAATTCCTGTTAGCACGCATTTTCAAGCACGTTCGCATTTTTAATTCGGTAATAATGATTTTAATGCTGAAATATTAATTTCCAATATAAAATATACAGATAGATAAATGATAACAATTTTAAACTAATAGCTTCTTTTGTTGAAACGAATAAAGGACAATCTCTCTTGATTAGTTTGTGTGAGGTGCCCATCATCGTAACAATTTGATGTATCATGATGTAATAATCAAATGCAATGCAAAGTATTTAGAACACCTATATGATTTACAAAAAATATTATAATAGTGAAATAAACATTTTAATAATAATAATAATAATAATAATAATAATAATAATAATAATAATATGTATGTCATTTATATGAATTAGCGTATGTATTTTAGACACCTCAGTATTTATCTAATTGTTATCGTTAGTAATAGTACTAGTAGTTGAGGTGATTATTTACAGGCCAGAACAACTAACTTACATTAAAGTAAATTTTGAGATAATATATACATAGCCAGAATTATTTTTTGAACAATTTGTAATGAAGTCAAAAATATGTTCAAATGAATCAATATCCGTAAACACTAAATGCTTTTTACGATTTTATTTTTATTTTGTTTGTGAGGATATGTTTTGATATGCAAAAAAAAATGTCTAAATTATATTGAAAAAAAATAACAACAAAACATTATAATAATAATAAAAACATGTATATAACTAAATTAAAAACTAAGTAATAATAATAATAATTTTAAAATAACAGCAACAACAACAAACAAATATTTGTAAGAAATAAAAAAAAGTAGTGGATACAAATATATTAATTATTATCAGTTTGCAGCATATAACACTTACAATTCAAGAAACGTATGGGTTTTTTGTTCTATAAAAATCTCTAAGGTAAATGATGAGTGGGAATGTCATATATATATTATCTATTATTTTTCAGGGCCATACTTTTCCCTACAGGCATAGCTGCTCACATGATTTATCTGCAGTTCTGTTCCACTGGTGGAAACATCAGAAAAACAAAAAAGAAAATTAGAGAAGCTGTAGCAGCTGACAACCAGAAACTGCACACAGCCAAGAGTTCTTGAGAAACTTTTCAAACAGTTTGCTTGTACATAAAAAAAAAAAACAATGGAGGGACAAAACAAAAAGACTGTTGAGATAGGACATTATTGTGCTTTTTTTGTGTCCAAGGCATATAAATTTGTTATTATGTGAAATATATGTATCGGTTGAGATGATTTGTTTTTGGAAAATTAGGTCTTTAAATTGTAATTTTCTAAATAGACCATTTTTTTTTTTTTTTTTTTTTATTAAGGCCTATATCAATATGTGCCACATATATTTATTCAAAACAGTCTCACAATTTCATATCTGCTGTTAATCAAGAAGACCTTTCTTTTTTACTTTTCATTAAAAAAATATAAAAAAAACAGTACTTTAATTTCATTAAAACTGTTTTTCAGATTATATTAAAACTGAAAAATATACCATTCTTCAGTTAAACCAGACCTGTAGTTTTGTTATGGTGTGAATTTTTTTTGTTATTTGTAATGTTTTTACTTTTATTTTTGTTAACCTTTTAATTTGTATCATCCTAAAGTGCTAGATATTATTATTAATAGTAATGAGATGAAATGAACTGAGCTGCTTTCAGTTTTGTATGAAGGACAAATGAGTTTTTTGTTTTGTTTTAGAATCTCCTAAATTTTATTTCTGTCTTAACACGACTGAGAATATTTGTAAAGTTTGGTGTGTGACCTACATTTTAAGACTAATATATAATTGATATATTCATAAGATTATTACAAAATAAATTTAACTGGGTAAAATAATTGGTGCCATATAGCAAGTGTTTTTCTATAGTAGAAAATACAATTATAATTTTAAAATGCAGCATGAAGTTTGATTTCAGTATTGTTTGTGGATTATTATTTATATATTTTTATTAATTTTAATTGAAAATAAGAGTGGAAGTTGATCTCTCTCTTTATTTTACTAATAAGGTGCATTGTGAAAAGAAAGAATGAAGAAATATTGGTGAAAGCATTGACATACACTATCAGTATCAACAATACAAACAGGAATATGCTGTCATTAATCTACATGTACTGTAAAATACTAAATAACAATCCTTTTAATGAATAAAATTCTTTTTTTATTATCAAATATTGTTTGCCATTATTAATAAAAAAATAAAATTCTCTCTTTTTCTTATTTGTTAAGTTCATACACATCATTTTCTACAAAAGGTTACTTACATAAATTAATTAAAATATTTTGTGTATGTGAAATCTTTGACAATTCACTTACACTCATTTGTTTAAGATACAAATAATTTATAATATACTCTGCCTTAAAAAAAAAAAAAAAATAAAAACACCAATATAGATAGATATATAGACAGATAGAAAGACAGACAGACAGAGATATATAGATAGAATTTAATTTGTCCATCTTTTATAAATTTGGAACTTGCAGAAACAAAACTAAATTGAAATTTAGAACTTAACAAATTGTAAATAAATAATAACATGAAATCGATTACAAAGAGAAGGTACTACATCTACGTTTAATATTAATGAAACAAATCAGCGAATATTTGCTTAAAAATTAATCATATTTAATTACAGGCAGTTATTGGACGTTAAACACAGTAAATATCATATAGTGACATAGCCTACATTTCTATCATTTCTACTTCTACTTCCAGGCATGATTATCATTATCAGATTATGAGTAATCAGAATACGATTTAATTGATATGTAAAAAGGATAGGGGAAAATAATTTTATATATAAGCCTAAGCCTTAAATGATTTACTGTTTATTATAACCTTCTTCATTTTGTAATTAATATTTATATACACATGATACACAATATTATTATTAATAATTAACAAACGTTACAATGTCGGTGTGCAGAACAGTAAGTTTTGATAGGAATCTGTACCTGCTTTTAAAAAGGTGCAATTAATACTACGATAAAAAATAAAATTAAATAAGAACAATAATAATTTAATGAGTTCCTATAATATTAATTCAATAATTGTAACTAAAACATAGTTACAGATACAGTGACAGTGCATAAGATGGTAAGTCATGAGTACTATAAATTTAAAGTGAAAAAAAGAAATTGACTGATTAATCAAATTCGTATGGTTATATCGTGGCTCGGGTTTTAAATACCAACAATATTGTTTCATTACCAGCAAAATCGTCGTTATTTAACTCAATGACTTCGACAATATCTTCGTATGAAAACAGACTTTCGTCTTCACATGCCTCTTTGTCGCTCATTTTGTTGCTTGTTTTTTTTAAGTTCACACGTTGGTTCGATGTCTCGATCATAAAGACTATTTGTATTAAAACATCAACTAGATAACTTCCGGTTTGGTTGTAATGTTGTAATTTCCCATAACAATCTGAGGTCATTGGTTCTCCGACAGATGCTCTGGGAAATTTATTTTACATGAATTCTCATTTTGACATTTTATGATATATTGACTGTCTGTTTAGTTAAAAATGGCTCTTGCAAAAGGAACAAAAATAGCAATTGGATGGTAAGAATATAATAAATATTTATAAATACTTTTTCTTCTGAATTATTGGAAGCTCGAAGCGGAGACAACTCGCACTCTAATGTTTTGCGTGCACGTTTCGGTTATGATGCAAGCTGCTTATTTTCTATACAAATAAAAAGTTGAATATTTTAAATATGAATAGAAACTATAAAAGTTTAAATATAATTAAAAATATATTTTTTTTAACTGACAGTATTCTGCTTTTTTAAAATAAATGTTCTTGATTGGGCCCTGATTAGGCTGTAGTATAAAAGTATAAGTTATGATTTATACCGTATTGTGACCGTTGTCATCAAGTTTGCATCATAGCCCTACAGGTCGTATTAGGAATTGGTAAGACGAGCATTTGTTCTCTAGTTGTAAACTGGAGAAAGATGAGAAATAAAATAAATAAAAAAAGAAATAAAATATAAAATTATTTCTTGTTAATCAGTAACATTACTGTATGATGCTATTTCACAAACGCTTTCATTACAAAACTGAAATATAAATAAGAAGTAAAACTTTTAAAATATGACAGTCGTTAATTTTTTTTTTACATTACCAATGAAATATATTTGATAAACATAATACAACTTCTTTTCTGTTGTAGGTTTTTCATTGTCTTTGGAGGCTTGGGAAGTTTTGGTGTAGCACGAGAAATAATTTATAGCAACAGAGTGGAAATGATGAAAAGCAGGAAAAGAATAAAGGCCATAGTTGAAAAAGAAACAAAAGAAAAAGCCTTAGCAAAGGCTGCAGCAGCAGCTGAAAAAGAATAGTGTTCTGTTTTTTGATGTTTGGAACAAGTCAATGTGCAAAAAAAAAAATGTGAATATGTTGCATCACCATAATTCATTTGGTACCAAAAGTACTTTTCTTTTATTTTTGTGCTCCAGCAGAGCAAATTATAAAATAAAAAATACACAAAGATGTTGAGGATATTTTGGTATTTAGATGTGAAGGACAATTACTACAGATCTGGATCTGTAATGTTCTTATCAGTTGGACTGATGATATAGCTATGTTATTTTTGAATAGTAAATTTAAAAAAGGAAAACAAAAGCTTAGAAATTAGAATATTTTTTTAGATCCATCTGACTTCTTTCTTTCTTTTTTAAAAAAGTTTTTAATGGATGATGATTATAATTTAAATAATAACTTTAAAGATTTTTTTTTTCAGTGGTTTCTTTATTACAGTGTACATGCTGTGTATTTAAATTACACACATATTTATTTGGTAATGCATTAAGGTAAATTACAATGGAAAATATAATTAATTTTAATTCTTAAAATGAACACCTGTAGATGTAATTAAAAGTTTTAGGCCTTGAGAATATTAATTATAGTAAATAAAAACATTTAATAAAACCATTGATAAACACTATTAATTTGTCCTAAATTTCAAACTGTTAAGTCAGCCTTATGTAAATATTTTATTTAAAAAGATTTACCTGTCTTTACTTCTTAAATTAAAACTTAAAAAAAGAAAAAAATATTCATGCTTTTATTGAACAAAATGGATTTTTATATGAATTTCCAGATACAGAAACTAGGGCTTATCAAAACAGGAATTAAAAGTCTTTATTTAAAACATTTTCATTTCTATATCTGCAAAGGCATGATTATGTGAGCCTTTAGCTTAGGTACGAAAACAAATTAAACATTTTAATTTTTTTTTTTAATTAAATGTGTGGATTATTGGATTAATATATTTGTAAAAATAAAATTTAAAAGGTTATTTCTTTTTCTTTTATTCTGTCTTTATATGGTATAAAGATTTGGTTGACACTGTGGTATTTCATTGTATGTTTCTAAACATGAGTAAGATGATGTAGTTTGAATGAATGTTGAAAATAAACTATTCACAATAGTTTTATTTACTATTGTTTTGTTTATTTATATTGTTTAATAAATAAAAATAAATATAACAATTTTTCAAAGTAGTTTTAACATAATTCATTTGTTTATTTACTAATTTTTGTTTCATTACATTATTTATTTATTTTATTTTATTTTATTTTATTTTATTTTATTTCATCATAGACCAACTACAAAAGATATATTGTAACACATAAGATGTGTTGCTGTTGCTGTTATTCTTGGGTTACTCTTACTGATTATTGGCAATGAATCTTTAATGATTATTTCCAAGTACAAATAAAAACACAAACAATGGGATTTTTAAATGTTTTATTTTTTATTTTATTTTATTTTATTGATTTATATGGATAGATGGTGCATCAGGATGAGAAAATGATTAAATTTTAATTTTAGAATATTTTTTAAATTTTATTTATCCGTTAACATTATCGTAACAACTGATGATCGTTGTTTTTATTATACGGAGATGTCATGGCACGTTCATGATTTTATTCATTCATTCTTCTAACACACCGTTGTTCGTTCGTGCGTACTTCTGCAAAAGACAACATAAACAGGCGGATCGAACTGGCTACATCCGGGAGACATTTATCACGGGTAGAAGTCTTATAAACGATTCCGGAAGTAGATGTCGAAGCAGTCCAGTCTCGAGAGATTTGGGCATGTTAATACTCGGGTTTTCAATTTCTGGTATCAAGATGATGTTCCGATAAACCACTGTTTTGATAAATGTAAGAGCAGAAACAATTAGGAACAATTCCTCATTATAATATATAATTTGTACTACCAGTTTATTATGATATGGCCATATTGAAGGTCAGACAACGACTTACGTTCTTACTTTTTCCTGTCCTTAACACAACAGTGTAACGAGTGTTACTGAGTGTAACATGCCTGCATGGGCATTTAATTGATCAGGTAAACGCTACGTTTGCATTGCTATTTCTTTTTTTTCTTACTTTTTAAAAAATTATTATTATTATTATTTATTTTTATTGACAACTGATTTCCTTGTAAAATAATAAGTATCTGAAATAAACGAAACTGAACGTGCAAGGTTTATCTTGATGAACCTGGTTGTGGTAGTGGTACGAGCTCATGATGCTGATAATATTAAATATAAAATTTAATATGGCTTTTGGCATAATCATGTACCATTAATATTAGTATTAGCTACAAAATATAATAAGATAATGGTAATTATTAACCAGATAATTAATTAGGATGTCATTCTAAGCTGGGCATTTTTTCAAATGTTATTGCAGCATTGCTATCTGTTACCTGATTATTTTACCTTCAATATTGTGATAATTAAGTGAAATTTTTTGCAGACCCCCCCCCACTATAAACAACAAAAGAAAACACCTATAGTATTTAGTTTATAAAAAGGTTATTGTTGTATTAGTTTTATAACATAAATAAATTTTGTTAATAACATTAAGTGCATGCACATGTATCCATATTGAAACTGAGTAATATTGGAAGTGCTACCAAATTGAATTATGACATTTTCATATTGAACTTGTTTAATAAAATAATACATAGACAATTAGTTATCATACTGTTAGCAAGTAAAAGATCTACAGATTAAGATTCTGAAGTATAGTGAAAATGATAATTATAAATCTTGAATGGATAAGAAAATTATTAATTAGTCCATTTTATTTTCAGTACAGTGGAACATATGAAAGAAAGTATCATCACCTTGATAATTGTAAATCTTGAATGGATAAGAGTAATATTAATTACTGCGTTTTATTTTCAGTGCAGTGGAACATATGAAAGAATACAATGTCTGGAGAAAGCCAGTCATCGGAAAACCTCCGCCAGTATTTGAACACCAGCTCTGACGGCAGCCAGGTTCTGTCAGTGCCTGAAGGAGCCTACAAAGGCTGGATTCCTCGCGTGCTGTACACGTTTGAACTGGATGAGCTCAGGCTGCCGTTTCTCAAACTTCTTTCTTTCCCTGTCGGTGGAACTGCTCTCGGCACTCTAACAAACCTGAAACTGTTCGAAGCAGTTGGAAATTACCTATACAAATTACCATCTTCCTTTGTAGAGTGCTCTCAACTTGTTTACTTAAATCTCGAGTTCAATCATTTTTCAACCATCCCTCCTTCAATCTTTGAGCTGGTTAACTTGCAAGTTCTGCTGTTGGGGAATAATGAGATAACCGAACTTTCGCCGGATGTAGGAAGACTGGTCAATCTGAGGATTCTGAACTTGGGAGGTAACTGCCTGGAACAAATACCTGAGGAAATTTCAGAGTGTAAGAAAATGCAGCATTTCAATTTGTGTGGGAAGTTGTATCCCCGAACAGGACTGCAGTCTCTTCCTCAAGGTGTTTGTTGCTTGTCAGAACTTAATGATTTAGATTTAAGCTGGCAGTGCATTCAGACAATTCCAGATGGTTTTGGCAATCTACGGAAACTTGAAAGCTTGAACTTGAAAGGCAACCATTTGGTTCAGGTTTCCATGGATGTCCAGAACTGCAGAAATCTTCAAACGGTGAATCTAACTGGTGCACTTCGGTACTGCTCCATTGTTCCAGAAGCTATATTCATGCTGGAGGGATTAAAAAATTTGAATCTGACCGGTAACTTTTTCACTGAGATTCCGTCTGAGGTTTGTGGTTTGAAGAAACTGAGGAAGCTTTCAATCCAGAGAAATGCTTTACTGAGCCTCCCAGAAGAGCTGTTCAGTTTGGAAAACCTCGAACATTTGGAGCTCGGTGAGAATTACCTGGAAACCATTCCTGACGGGATTTCCAAACTGAAAAAACTGAAGTATCTGAATCTGGAAAGAAATCAGATGACCACTTTGCAGGAAGATATATGTAACTGCCGCAATCTGGAAAACCTTCATCTAGGATTCAACAAACTTACTCGCGTTCCTGAGAAAATCTGCCAACTTGGCAACCTGCGCTACCTGTCTCTCGACAACAACAAACTCACTGAATTACCTCTCCTCATGGATCGACTGGAATACCTGCAAGAAACCGGGGGTCTGTACCTGCATAACAACAGTCTGCGAAAACCACCTCAAACCATCTGCGATCAGGGAGTCAATCCCCTTTTTCTTTTCCTAAAAGAGATGAGAATCAGCACAGCAAAGCATCGTCGGAAAATGATTCTGATTGGTGCAGTCAGAGCTGGAAAAACGAGTCTTAGAAATGCTCTGATTCTTGGACACTCGAGACTGACAGCTGAACATGAACGGACGTGGGTTCTAGAACGTCACCTTTGGGAACCCGAATCAGATCTTCGAGTGCAGATTCTAGATTTTGGGGGACATCATATTTATTCCGCGGCTCATCAGATGTTTCTAACACCCGAAGCTTTACACCTGTTAGTGTTTGATTTCACAAAGTACAATATGGATAATTACGATTCACTGATTGGAGATTGGCTGGATGCCATTATAGACAGGGCCCCAGGTGAAAATATTTTTATTTTTATTTTTATTTTTTTTTTTTTATTTTTATTTTTTTTTTTTTATTTTTTTTTTTTTATTTTTATTTTCTTTTATTTTGTTTTGTTTTGTTTTGTTTTGTTTTATTTATCAGTTTCATTTTTTATTCCATTTCATTTCGTTTTGTTTTATTTGATTATTTTTTATTTTTTTTATTCTTTTATTTTTTCTTTTGTATATTTAATTTTATTTATTGGTTTAAGAATTTAATGACAAAATTAATGTATACTAATTTGTTCAAATACTTAATATGCATGTTATTAATGGCATATCATTAATTTTCTACTGTTTCTTAAAATATTTTAAAAATTTTAACAAAACCTATTCACAAGAAAAAGAAGAAAAAACAAAACTGATAAGTATTCATTCATCATTTTCATTATTTAATATTGGTGTAAACTCTTATTTTGATGCCATCTCAACTTCAACGTTCATTTTTATTCCTGCATCATGCACAAAATCATTATCACCACTTCCACAACAATAATCAAATTTTTATTAATTAATGATTTTTTATATTTCCTCGTTCAGGAGCGACCATCATGGCAGTCGGTACTCATGCAGATCTTTGCAACCAGGAGGACATCACAGACAAAACGGAAGACATAATTCGCAAGATGAACAGGAGGAGAGTAACAAGTTGAACAAACTGAAACAGGAGATAAGTAAGATTCAGAAAATCCTCGACCAGCCCGAGGTCAGGGAGAGTGGGGGGATGATTCGCGACACCAAGCTGGAGCGCCTGCAGGAGAAGATGTCGCACATGCAGAAGATGTTGAACACAGGTCGTCGATGCCGCAAAGACTGCACGCTGTCAGCTGTGCTGCCGATTTGACAGGTTGAACGTTGTTGTTGTTGTTGTTAACATTTAAAGACTGAATTCATTTTTAATTAAAAAAAAATTTGGACTTGTTAAAGAGTCGAATATAATATTTAATCATCTTGACATAAAAATTTCACTAAAATATTTTTAAATATTCGCTGTGTGATTTCTCTGCCGTTATATATTTAAACAGAAATTCCCATTGAAAATAATATTTTGAATTAAAAATTATCAACAATTTTTCACCAAAATAATCAAAAGTAAAATAAATGCATTTTATTTTATTGACTTTTTTAATTCATACTGTTACTACTATTACGACTACAACTGGTTACTACTAATATAACTATGACTAAGTGCTGATGCTGCTCCTGTTACTACTACTACTACTACTACTACTAATTTCACTACTATTATAGCCACCACTACAAAATCACCAAACTTGCAGATCAGTTGCTTTAACTACGAGGTGAAATCTGTTTATATATTTCAGGTATTGCAGAGTTTCAGGACTGTTTGGTCTCCAAACTGAAGGAAAGTGAAGAAAAGCCACTTCCGGCTTCGTGGCACAAGTTCTTAACCACAATCCAGAACCACCCGGAGAAGATTCTCTCGTGGGACAAAGCTGTCAGCATGTTCACCGAGATCATGTCCAACATGAACCAGTCTATGATCAGTCTGGGCGGGTCGCCAGAACTCAGCCTGGGAATGGTCCTCAAGTACCTGCACTCGACAGGCGAGATTGTGTGGTTCCCGGACAACAACCAGCTGAAGAACATCGTGTTCCACTGTCCCGAGACTCTGATAGAGATGCTGAGAGCCGTGTTCAGACACGATTTCGAAGAGGTTGTCGTCTTCAACGAAGAACACGGCTCCGTTGCGGGGCTTGAGGAGCCTCGTTTTGACACGCTGAAGCAGGATTTCATCAAGAAGGGGCTGATGAGCTACGAGCTGCTGAAGTACACGCTGGTCCACTTCGATCTCTCCACGGACGCCCTCGATACGTTCGTGTCGCTGATGCTGAAGTTCGACTTGTGTTACGAAATCCACAAATCCCTTTCCAATCCCCTCCTGGCTGGTTCATCTCGCATACTGCTGTTTCCATGGTTCTTCCCCGAAGAAGTTCCGGACAACCTGAGAGCAAAATGGCCGTCACAGGCACCTCCCAACACATTTGAACTCCGCTACTGCCTGATTTTTCCAAACAAAGGCCCGCCAAACTTTTTTGAAAAATTTTCTGTGAAATTACAGCATCACGTTTTTGACAGGGTGAACTGGAAATACGGGATCCTGGCACGCAAGAACTTCTCGGAAATGTTGATTCAGAGGACAGAAGAAGACGAAGGCGACACCATAACTGTTGCAGTTCGCGGGACTGACCTCCAGGAACTGTGGGAGCTGATAATGGCGACAAGGAATGACTTCATATCGCTGTTGCAGGAGTGGCCGTTCATTCGGTTCAGACTTAACCTCGTGTGCTCCCACTGCATTCTCCTCGGTTACGATGATCCGTACCAGTTCGATGGGGAGGTTCTTGAGATGTCGATGCCCAGAGCCACCTACTGGGCGCAGTGGTGTCGCAAGCACGAAGATGACCTCATTCCAACTTGTTTTGTGTACCGACTGGACCCAGGTATCATTGGATTACTACTACTATTACATTTACAACTACTATCACATCTACCACTACTAGTACTACTACCATTATATCTACTATTATTATTACTACTGCTGCTGCTACTACTATTACATCTACTACTACCACTACTACTACTACTACTACCTCTACTACTACTGTTAAAACTACTATTACATCTACTATTATTACCGTTATTATACTATTACAACTACTATTTTATTACTATTACTGCAACTATTACTACTGTTGCTACTACTAGTACTTCTGATGCTGCTTCTCTTCTTTAACTTAATTATTATTAATGATTAGTGACATATAATACAGTGGCAGAGAACATCTCTTAGATCAATTCTGTAATGTATACCCATCCATTTTATTCCCCCATACTAATTCCAGAGACTAATGTTGCAAAAATAAGTTTACTAATTCAGGTTTTGGTTATTACATTTATAATACATAAGAAGTGTTTGGAAACCAAAACACTTTTAATAATGAAAACATTTTAATGGCTAAAATAATAATGTGTAAAATACTCATCGGGTCAGTATTTTATTAATATGTTGTTGTTGTTGTTTGTGTAGATTATCAAGATGACATAGCCAAACACATGCACGCAGCGACAGAATTTCTGCAGAAGTCGATGGATGCAGTAGATGGAGCTCTAGGTACAGTTGTAAATAATATAAGAAAATAGTCTAAATGCTTTCTGCATACTTTCAGGTTACGTTTTATTTCAGTTTTATGAACAGATAAAAAAAATCAAAAAAATCTGGACATTGTCACTTTTCGGTAGTAATGACATCACTGATTAGAGGAGAAACCTGTTTGTTTTAAAGGTTCTTCAAGATTTGTCAAAGTACAGCCCTCTGTTGTTTAAAAAAGAAAATAATAATAATAATAATAATAAACAAGCCAAAAACCCACTTAAAAATGTTGGCATTCTGATATTTAATATTACTTCATTGTTGTATTTATTAATTATGAAAAGTAAAATGAAAGCAACTAAAAATAGGTAAACAGTAACAATAGACTAATAAATCAGAAATATAAAGAATTTTTTTTAGTCATACTGTGATAGTCTTGAATTTAATCACAATATCCATTACAGATTGATTATTCTCATTCCATTTTGATTGATTACAAATTTTTTTTTATTTAATATTAAATTAAAATTTCAATCACTTGGCCACAATTTCAAACTGGCTATACTTGTTTATTGTGTAATAAGTTATAACTGAAATGTTTCAGTTCAATGCAGCATTTTAAAAACTTATTAAGTTCCACTTAAATTTCAACATAGCTCATGCTTTGATTTTGTAATCAGAATTATTTCCAGACAATATTTTTGAAATGACATCTATATTAAAATAGATTAGGTATATTTATAATTAATAATTCATAATTCATAAAAACGTATACTTTCATTAATAATAATAAGTAAATAAATGTTTATAATAGTTAAATTATAATGTGTTTCTGTGGTTCTGTGTATATATATATATATAAACAAAAATATATATATAATTTATTGTTTTACCAGGTCTTATATCAGATGCGGGTCTGATACATATTTCTTCCCAACTTGGTTTTAATTGGACTATAATTGCTTTGAGACTTGGACTCACACAAGCTCAAATTGAGCAGATACAGATGAGTCACCCACATCAGGCATTTCACCAGATAAACACAGCACTGACAATGTGGCGAGATGCACAGGACACCTCTGCAGATGAGAAAATCTCACAGCTGTTGACAGTGTTTGAAAGTGAGGAGATCGGACGAAATGATTTGGCTGAGGAACTCCGAGAAAAGTATAATTTGTGAAGCAATTTATTATTATTATTATTTTTATTTTTTTATTAAAATAAGTAAAAAAAAAAAAAAAATTAGGTTAATTTATGAAAATAAAGAAAGAAAATTGTGTAATGGGAATGAATTTGAATTTCATTACCCCCTCAAAAAAGTATGAATGTATGTAAACATTTGGTCAGTTGTGTAGTTTTTAATCAGAGTTAAATGTTCAGTTCCTTTACAATAATAGTGTGATAAAAATTTTGATTTGATCATTTTTATCAATGAAAACGGTAAATTTTTTGTATTAAAAAGGTTGTCTTTAATTATAGAAAACTTTTCGTGTCTTTCATAAATAGAGAATTATGTATGAATGGTTTAATTTGTACAGCTTTTCATTGTAAATGACTGTTTTTCACTTTAAACTTTTTATATATATATATATATATAAAAAAAAAATGATAATTTCATTTTAAAAATGTATTGCAGACTGATCAAAAACAAAATTATGATTTAGCATGAAAAAAATCTTTGATTTGTAAAATATCTGATTCAGAACAATTATGTCTTTAATTTTTTTTTTGAAGTTCATAGGCTTTTATATAAAATGTATCTAGACATTTATAAAATAAATAATGATCTTATTAAAAACAAGATGATGATTTAGCACAAGAACAATATGAATTGTTTTTTTCACAGATAACATCAGTTTGTGTTATAATTCTATCCCAGTTTGCTATGCATCAAAGTGATATGTATTATTCTTGAAATAATTACATTTTTTTACATCAAGAGTATTAAAAAATAACAATGATAAATACGAATGATAAACAGGTTTGAAAGAATAGAATTAGTCAATTCCAAAGAGACTTGTGATATACTGATTGATTAAGATAGTGTAAAAGATTTTTTTAATCCTTGAAAGTATAAAAAAAAGTTATCAGAATGAATGATCTAGAATTTGAAATCAAACCAGTGTGTGGTTTACATTTGAATTTCTCGATAATACACCATGATTAGATGTTTTCATAAATAAGCTGGTGTGAATGTGTCTTAAATGTTCAAGGATAAATGCTCTGTTTTTTTTTTTTTTTTTTTTCTTGAGATGCTAACAAGAATATCTGACAGTTTCATATGGTGTGTAAAAATGTGACCCCTCACATTTTACCAAGTCTTAAGACCTCGTTTGATGTAATGAGTCACAGTTACAAGTTATAATAAAGACACTATCAGTAATAAGTGTCTCTAAAATGTTAACTGAACTGTGCAGTATTTTATTCATTAATTTCTCTTACTATTTTTGAAATAAAATACATGGTTTTATGTATGAAAAATATTGATTTACACCTTTTGTGTGTTGACAAAATAAAAAACAGTTAATTATAGTAAAGTATTCGTGTGTGTGTTTCTGAAATGCAGAACATAATGAATGCTGTATATTTCCATAATAATACTAAAGACATATGTAATGTTTTGTGGCACTTATATATATATTTGGATAAAAAGGCAAGATTTAATTCTTGCATTATGAACAAGAGACCTCAGTCAATAACCAAGGTCAGCTGATGATATTAAAGTTAATAATTATAGGTGAAAATTAAATTTAAATTTAATCCTAAGAAAAATTGTCAATGAATGTTTGAATTGTTTTTTATATGTGTGTGTGTGTATATATATATATATATATATATATATATATATACACACACGTAGATTACAAAGCAAATGGTGCATGTCCCATGAAATGTGTTGTTATGTCCATCAGGCAGATTTTAACACCATTGGTTGTAAAGATTATTTAATTAAGTTTGAATCTGGGTAAACTGTTATTAGCTAAAGGAAAATTTTGAGTGTATGAAACATATATGTCAGATCTATGTCCATATATGTGAAAAGGATCACCTAAGTGTAATAATATTATGAAAGCTGACATTGCATGAACATATACAGATTTCATTGTGTTACTAAAAACGAAAATATTTCAGTTAACTAAATATAATAATTGTAATCATTACTTTGTTATTTATTTATTTATTTTCATATTTTTTAAAAATATTTTTAGTTTTTTTTTTTTTTTTTTTCAAATTTTATATAATTTATTTGCATCTGGAATGTTCAGAAGTGGTATGTTAAACAATTTGTTTGTTTTTTTTGTTTTTGTTTTTAATAAACAAATGACATAATATATTAAAAACCTGAAGAGTTAAGGTAAAATTCATGTAGAAAATTAAGTGCTATTTTATTTTTTTGTAATATGAGAATGAGCATAATAAAATCAGAATTAGGCTTCTGAGGGAAGAAAGAGACGAATAAAATTATATTTGTAAACAATCTGAGGTTAGCAAAATGAAAATTATAAAAAAATAAAAATAAAAATTAACACACTCAAAACTCTGCCAAGTGACATAAGACTTTATTTGTTGTGATGGGTCACAAATATTTAAACATTGGTCTGAATGTGTCTGTGAAGTAACGCAATATTAACAAATAGGATCACTGAAGATTATCTGCACCTGCATAAGATTAGAGGGTTAAAATATTAATATATTTACCTGTTATAACCGAAGATAATTGGTATATTTCACTTACCTTAAATAGAACCTACAGCTTTTTGAAATGCTTAAAACAGAAATTTGGTTCCAGTACTGCCTATAACACTAGGCTTTATTTACTTTTTTTTTTTTTTTTTTTTTTTTTTTTAACAAATCCACTGAGTTGTTATTAGTGCAGGTCATGACTAAGCTGGGTTTACCAGGGATTAGGATGTTGTTGCCAACAGCTATTCAAACCATTACTGAAACTAATCTCACTTAGAACACTGATTCTACTTTTTGTAGATATTATATTAGAAAATAGCATTTTCTTTTGATAAATTTGTACTGCTTAAATGTTTATATATATATATATATATATACATATATGTATGTATGTATGTATGTATGTGTGTGTGTGTTTGTCTGTCTGTCTGTCTGTCTTTATGTCATATCGAACATTCTGAATAGATCTCATCATCCTTTCAGTTTCACAGTTAAGTAAACTTGATCACACATACTTATAGAACCAGGATAAATTATAATGTGCAATTCATCATGCAACATTTTACATACATCTTGAAAATTCCTGTTTCCACTGCAGTCAATAATGTCTCAATATGTCTCTCTCTCTCTCTATATATATATAAACTTTCTGGAGAGAGAGAGAGAGAGAGAGAGAGAGAGAGGGGGGAGGGAGGAGGGTGTGTGCGTGTGCATGTGCATGCGTGCGTGCATGCACCTGAAGTTGGAAGTACATTTATTTAGGAGGTTATTTAGTTAATGGTCAAATTCTTTTTATTTATTTATTTATTGTTATTTTTAGTTACTTTATTTTACCATTTGGTATGAAATGGTTAGTGGAATTAATTTAATATATGTACTGAATTGGTAGAATAATGACAACAACAATAATGATATATATATACCTGAGGTTACAATTAATCTGAAAAAAAAACAAATAAAAAAAAAAAAAACTGAATGTCATGTAATGTATATTGTTTAAAGAAAAGAAAATTAACTTTTTTTCACAGATAAGTAGTAATATATTAACACATTTTATTAATGATTATTGGGTTTCAATCAAGGTTTTTATAGAGCAAACCTATCAATATAGGTTCTTGTCAGTTAGCTGAAAGGATCTCATACATTTTACCTACCCATGATTTTTTTTTCTTCTTATGGACAATGGATAAATTATGAAAATAATTTTGAAATTTTTAAAATTTAAAGATAGTATATTGAAGGGATTAAGAATGTACTGAAATCAGATTATCAAGTTATTAATATTTTAATACTTTTTTTATATATATATATTTAGAATTTCATTAAGTTTGTATGTAGCATATGTATTATGTTTGTAATGACTATTTGACTGTATGAACATGTGCATGCATGTTTGTGTATGTATGTATTTATTTACCTCAAAAAAAAAAAAAAAAATGAAGATTCATTTTAAGTTGTAAAATTATTTAGTCATAAAAATGGTGCATAGGTTTTTTTACTATAAGTATACCCACTCATACCAAGCAGTCATTAATCTTGCAACAAAGAAATGAGAATTTTAAAATACTTAACATCTAATTAAAGTAATTATATCTTATTATAATAACCACTGGAAATAGTTCTTTAGATTCTTCATTTTAATAATGTTATTATTGCATTATTAATAATGTATATTTATTTATTTATTTATTCTGCATTGTCTCTGCTGAATATTTTAAAAGCCACAGCTGTTTAAAACCCAAGCTGCACTTGTTCTGTTCAAACACACACACTTGAGTAACCCTTGTTTGTTTTTGACATTATTAAGTTACTATCAGCATAAATTATTATTCTAAATTTGACTGATATTACAATATTGTAAATTACTGAACAACAAAATTAAGTTTGTTGAACTGTTGCTGAAAATAAAACTTTTGTAAGAAAAAAAAAAATGTATTTGTGTTTGTTCATCACAAAAAGAACATTAAATTTTTGTTTAAAAAATATATTTTGATGTTTATTTATTTTTATTTCTTATATAATATAAAAAGTAGAAATACACCACTTTGGTCTGATCTAGTATATAATAAATAATGATCTCTCCAAAATGTGATATATTCTGTTTACAAAAAGGTATTTATATTTCAGAGTAAACATGGTTATCTTTTAATATTTAAAATGTTATTTCATTCCATTAAAAAAAAAAAAAAAAAAAAAAAAATGTATGTATATAATTATATATATATATAACTATTAATTATTATGGGTATCACAATAGCATGAGATAAACAGAAAATAACTTTTTTTTCAGTCCTCTATCTTCAACAGAGATCCACATAACATTCTGTCTCTTTCATTTAAAAATCATTTAAGGCCAGAATTACTATCCTTTCCACAAAATGTCTTGGAAAGTAATTAAACTTATTTATCAGTGCAATGGCTGTGTATTGACAGTTGATGTCATCTTTATTTTAAAACTGTTTCACTGATATTATTAACAAACTTCATTTGGAAGTTAATTCTGTCATAAAAGTTGCTAAGATTTTTCTTTGTTGACCTCTGTTATGATAGTTTCTGCAATGGATATGTATGCCTTTGCCTGAAAGAATAGATAAAAAATAATAATAATAATAATAATCAGTTTAATAATTAAGATGATGATGATGATAGCAATAATCATCATCATTGTTACATTAATAAAAACAATAATAAGTAAACAAAAGGTCTACCAATACAATCGGCAATAATTTCAATAATATAACAATAAGAAAATGTACCGAGTTGTACATATTTGAAATTTATGCAAATTCATTTATTTTTACATACTGACAAAAAAAAAAAAAAAAAAAAAACAAAAAAAAAAAAAAAAAAAAAAAAAATAATAATAAAAAACCAATCCTTAATAAATAAATAAATAAATAAATAAAAAAGAAAGAAAGAAAGAATACATGTATGTAATAATGACAATGAAAAGAAGAAAAAACGAGCAAACAAAATAGAAATAAAGAAATAAATAGTTATATTCAATTTAATAGAACTGGCGTCTACTTTGCTACAGAGATACATTATTTGCGTGTACGTGCGTACGTGCGTGAATGTTTTGTGTTTACCTGTGGACTATCAGGATAGGCTATAACAATCGGTTGACCCGTGTCCGAAAGTTCTCTAATAGATTTATCTAAAGGAATATTTCCTGAAAAAAAAAAAAAAAGCAAAATAATATTAATTTTTAAAATCACCCTCTTGACTTGAGGGAAAATAATAATAAGAAGAAGAAGAAATTAATAAATAAAATAAAATAAAAAATAAAAATGCGCAGTCTTTGGAAACATAATATAGCAACTAAAGCAATTAATAAAAATAAAATATTGAGTAATGGAACGTATTTGCTCATACACATTTCCACTTTAAATTTATGTACAAAATTTAGTTACTTAACAGGATAAAACGATCGTCTGTAGAATGTGAAATAATTTTGATCTCGCAATTTCACGTTCCATACGAGAATGTTTTTATTAACAATCACGATACCTTGGAAATAAGTGACGTCATATTTTTAAGCACGTCATTTATGACGTCTTGGTGTGAAAACAAATGCAGTCAGGTTTGTTTTATTTCTTTTTGGTTTTTAAATTTTCTATTATTATCTTCTTCGTCACACTGTTTATTACTGTTATTTTCAAAGCAGCTTTGGCTAAGGAATAAAATATGACAATAAATCACAACAGTGTGAATGAAAAACAGGAAAAATTACATTAAATCTATTGTAAACGAACGTAATTTTTATCGATTCATTCTTTCAGAATGGGGTTTAGTCAATATTTTGCTATCATCAGCTATTCGTCCAAAAACAAAACAAAAGAGTTTATATAAAACTAATTTATGTCACGCAAAAGTGCCTCGTTTTCCGTTTATTTGGACTTCGTTGTAAACGAAGGATACAGACTTAAATTTGTTAAAATCAAGGGAGATAATTCGCGGTACTTTTCTATGTCCAAAACAACCAAAAATAACGCCTTTTGGGTCAAGTTGGCTGATTGGACATGCCAATACGAGCTTAGAAAATGTTTATTCATTTAGTATTTGAACTAGGAGAAAAAGAACTGTGCAGTAAATTCCTACTTATAAGTCACAGATTTAAACTACGTTTTTAAATGTCGTTTGTATAATCACCAGTTGAACAATACTGTAACTTAAATCAGCTAAATACTAATACATGTATGTCTGAAATTAACAGTATTGGTAATAATAATGATGATGATGATGATAAAAACATCAAAGAAGATTTGTTACATCAAAACAATGAGAATAAGATAGTCACTTTTCTTTTACTGTCAGACGTTCAAAAGGCAGTTCACATATGCAGGAATGTGTTGAAAACTATTGCTTTATTAATTTGTATTTAATAAATATGTGACAAATTATTATTATTGCTCTGTGGCATTAATTTTATTTGTTTAATAATTTCATAAAGTTATGAAAACAAAAAATTAAAGATAAAAAAATAACTTACAATCTCTCTCTCTCTCTCTCTCTCTCTCTCTCTCTCTCTCTCTCTCTCTCTCTCTCTCTCTCTCTCTCTCTCTCTCTCTCTCTCTCTCTCTCTCTCTCTCTCTCTCTCTCTCTCTCTCTCATACCACACACACATTTAACACAAATGTAAAAATAATAAAGTAATAATAAATAAATAAATAAATAAATAAATAAATAAATAAACAAATAAATAAATAAATTTTTAATTTTTGATTATTGTAAAAGAAGAAAGCAATTTTTTGATTTTTTAAATATGTTATTATAAAAGATTTAGGGAAAAAAGAGAAAAGAAGTATGAACTGGATTAGAATTTATTTAATTTTAGTATCACAATTAACTGCAAATTAATGTATGAACATCTGAACGTGCACTACCCTAGTCTAAAAAACAAAATCTCGAAGAAAAAGAGCCTCGATATTAACAAAGGACAGATCAATTTAGAGTTACCTACGCTGCAACCAAAACGCAACAGTCTGTGGATACGAAGCATGGAAACAAGGAAAATACCATACAGGTTGCCGAGGCAACCGCCCGAAGAAAAGTCGAACAGCATGAAGGATGTCCGAGAAAACAACAATTTCGAGAAACGGCAAAAGCTTGTGAACCTGCTAAACGATATTGAAAGTAACCACATTTACCTGCGCTACCAGCATCGATCGGATCTCGAAAAGCGCAACACTCCGCAAATTAACGTTTTCGAAGATTTAAATTCTGGCATCAGGACGGTCTCAGACTGCAGTCAGAGTATTAAACACGACGCCGCTAAAGGCCTGAGAAGAGAGAACCACTTAAAAGCTGGAATCAAAACGCTAACAGATTTTAATCTGGACAGAAAGAAGAACAAGTATGGCTGCAGGTTCAGAAAGGCTGGCAAGGAACCCAGCAGCGACGTTGTAGCACACTGCTACGCGACCTGCAGTGCAATGAAAGCAGAAGACGAGGATGCTGATCTTGCCGGTCTGTCAGATTTAATATCTCGCTATCTTAACCCTGGAAAGCGACGAGATAGCAACGACACTCGTCTTACTGATACCGAATCAGACTCCAGCATCAGCAGCAGCAGCGCTGGGGTACAGGTATACAACAAAGATGGCAGTGTCACCGATACCGTGTCAGATTTCAGCATCAGTGCCTTTACAGCTAAGCTACAAGAAGTCAACAGAAGGTTTAACCTTTCTGATTCTAGTCTGAGTATTCTTGCCTCTGGGATACAAAGTAACAACAAAGGATCCAGTGTTACTGACCAGGTATCCGACACAGCCTTGAGTACCATTACCACTGGGATACAAAGTAACAACAAAGGATCCAGTATCACTGACCAGGTATCCAACACAGCCTTGAGTACCATCACCACTGGGATACAAAATAACAACAAAGGATCCAGTATCACTGACCCTGTATCCAACACAGCCTTGAGTACCATTACCACTGGGATACAAAGTAACAACAAAGGATCCAGTATCACTGACCCTGTATCCAACACAGCCTTGAGTACCATTACCACTGGGATACAAAATAACAACAAAGGATCCAGTATCACTGACCCTGTAACCAACTTGGAACTGAACATCATTTCTGCCGGGATGCAAAAAGGAAAGGAAGACACAAATCTGTTTGCCGCCGCGTCAAACACCAGCATGAGCCTCTTTCTCACCGGCTCGCAAAACGACGACGGTGACGTGTGTAACGTATCGTATTCCAGAATGAGCAACCTCACCACGCCCTCCCCAGATCCTTCGGTGGTGTTTCCAGAGCCTCTTGAGATGTTTCCGGACAAGTGCTGCGAGAAGAAGCACAAGCAGCTCTACTGTATCGAGTGCCACTGCACTGGGCGTCACGAGATCTGGTGCAACTCCGATTTGCCCATTTGTCTCAACTGCGAAAACGTGTACCTCAACGAGCACCACGTGTCGTAGACACAAACGAGAGGTTTATTTTTGTGATGTGCCAGCATTTTGTAAGACACAAAATCAGAGTGGTTTTTTGTAACAGAATTTTTGTGATGTGCCAGCATTTTGTAACTGTTAAGATTTTGTATTTGAATCATCTGTGGGTTTTTTTTGTAACAGAAAGTTTTGTAAGAAGGTTGTGTCAGTATATTGTGATTGTTAAAATTTTGTATTTGTATCAACTGAATTTTATTGTAACAGAAAGTTTTGTAAGAAAGTTGTGTCAATATATTGTAACTGTTAAAATTTGTATTTGTATGAATGAATTTTATTGTAACAGAAAGTTTTGTAAGAAAGTTGTGTCAATATATTGTAACTGTTAAAATTTGTATTTGTATGAATGAATTTTATTGTAACAGAAAGTTTTGTAAGAAAGGTGTGTCAGTACAATTGTGATTGTTAAAATTTGCATTTGAATCAGTTGTTTTTTGTAACACAGAAAGCTTTAATATAACTGTTAAAATGTGTAAGAGATGGATACCATTTTATCAAAACTGTTACAATGTTTAATTAATATGACTGTGTTATTTTTAAGAGTTTTGTAAGAAAGAGGTATCAATTTATCAGAACACTTAAAATGTGTATTTGTATCAGTTGTCTAATAATTTACAACAGGGAATTTTATAAGAAAGAGATACCACTTATTTGTAACTGACAATATTTATTTGAATGAGTTGTGTTGTTTTCAACAGATTTTTGTAAGAAAGGCAGCAATTTCAAGTATTAAAATGTTATAGAATTGGTCCCTTGTTGTTTAATGCAGAACATTTGTAAGAAGTAATTACAAGTTTATTTTAACTGTTAAAACATTTATCAGGTGTATTGTGTCTGTAGAAAGTGACTGTAGAATAACTTTTTAAAATAATATTATCATTTATATGATAACAGGATGATAATGATGTCATAACTTTGTACATATGTTTGTTTTTGTTACTGTTTTTAGATATCTTTCTTAAACTTTGTTTTATAGATGTATATATTCAAAATCTGAAATAAAGTATATTTTTATAAAATGCTTTAATCTTTTAATAAAAAATAATTTACAGAATTTTAAATGTGTGTATATGTTTTGTGTGTGTGTGCGTGTCTGTGTGTGTGATTGTGTGTGTTTTTGTCCTGTATTTTGTGTATGTGTGTGTATGTAGTGTTTGTGTGTAGTGTGTGTGTGTTTTTGGCCTGTATTTTGTGTATGTGTGTGTATGTAGTATGTGTATAGTGTATGTCTACTTCTATTCCTATGTACCTTTCTCTCCTTACTTGTGTTTGTCAGTCTGTCTATATGTGTATTTGTGTGTGTATATATATATATGAACATTACATTATATCTGCAAAAGTAACTCTTTGTTCTTACAAGTAGCAATTTTCCAACGAACAAGAACAAAAATCTGTACACCACATAATCAAATACATCCACAACTACTAAACCCCTCAAGAATGCTCTTTAGCTTACCTAACACTTGGACATCAATTTCTTTCGCTATTCTTTCTGCACCATCTTTGCCAAATATGTGTTCCTGGTGGCCACACTTGGGACAGATGTACACACTCATGTTCTGTACAATGCCGAGGACTGGAACATCCACTTTTCTGAACATGTCAGCACCTCGCCGAGCATCCAGCAGAGCAATGTCCTGAGGTGTTGTGACTATCACAGAACCTTGAAAACCACACGAAAAACAAACACAATAACATATCTATATCTATATCTATATATCTATCTATCTATCTATCTATCTATATATATGTATGTATGTATTAGTAAAGTATAAATAAATAAAATAAGTAAATACAAAAAGCAATATCATTTTATTTTATAATTATAAGTTTTTATACAACTGTTATTAATATTATTATTATTATTATTATTATTATTATTATTGTATTCTTAATTAATTAATTAATTTATTTGTTGTTTGTTTGTTAATTTGTTTGCTTATTTGTTCGTTCATTCGTTTGTTCGTTTGCTCACTCGCTCACTCACTCCCTCATTCACTTATTTATTTATTTATTTATTTATTTTTTTTTGACCTGCCTGATATTGGCACATTCTGAGAGATAGACAACTGTGTATCGCCTGTCCCTGGTGGCATATCAATAACTAGATAATCTACAGGACTCCACGCTACCTGAAACGAACTCATTTACATATAACAGTTAGTTATAACAACAGTACAGGCACGATATTATTATAAATACATCTTTTAAAATTAAATTATAAGAAATTTGTATCCATTTTATTGCAGTGCAGTGGTCTGTAATTGTCATACCACTTTTACTAACCAGAGCATTTTGCAAAACTTGATTTATAAAATTTTGTATAGAATTTATTTTAAAATAAATTTGATAAATACAGAAATAATATAAATCTACATATCAAAATGATCAGGAAAGAAATTTTCAAGATGGGACCAAAACATATGAAAAGTGGAAAAAAAATTAAAAATAAAAAGAGAAAAAAAAGTAAATAAATATTCAGCATAATTATTAGTATTTTACTTATTTTTCATGAAAATGAAGTTAGTTATTAGAGAATACTTACTTGTCTGAGTAATTTCTCTACCGCTGACATAACCATTGGGCCACGCCAAACAATGGCTGCATTTTCTTCAACCAAAAATCCTATCGACATACTGTAAACAGTAATTAAGACTTTTTAAAACTTAATGAATTCAAAAATATTTCCTTTTAGACCATCAAGAAATTTTTAAATAATATATTAAAACGTTTGGGAGGGGTTGAGAAATTCACTGGAGGCAGAAAATACTAATCTGTTTGTCTTCTGTTTTTATCTTTTTATGAAATGTTGTTTAAAACACTAGTTCTTTGCCAGTGCTGTTATAAAGTGTATGATAGGAATATATGTTAAAGGTATTCAGCATCAAAAACATATATAAAAATTATATATTTTGCTGTGTAAATTAATTGATTTCTTTTATTAAAAAATTTTTAATTTTTTTTTTAAACTCACCATTTTATCCCATAGTTAACAAGTGGAATCAAGAGATTTTCTGGAAACAAAAATAATAATTAGAATATCATTATTTTATTTACATCCATAAAGACTATATATAAAGATATATAAATATCTCAAAATTCCATTATTCAAACAAAAGTCAAAAGATGTAAAGGTTGTGCTAACAATGATGTTTATACTAGAAAATAAAATCTCTGGTACTTTGAATCATGCATACATTTAGTCTTGGGGCTATATGATCAGTTAAATGTGTTGAATTTATTTTAACAGCACAGTCTGCATCTCCTTAAATATTATAATTATAAAATCTGACATACAGTGTCTGACAATTTATCATTTGTAATTTGTAGTTTTCATGTTGTTACTTTCATAAAAATGGAATCAAATGAACGATGGTATTGTAAGTATAGAAATACTTTATATTGGCAATTAAAGAAAAAGTATTTCTTCAATTAACAGTTTAAAGTGTACCAATGGTAATATGAATAAAAGATTAAATAAAATTATTTATATTTCCAAGTTTTTAATTTTGTTGTTATTTTATTGTTTTTAAAATGCACTCTCTTGTTCTTATATTTTATTATTAATTAAGATAGGATTAGATAAATAAAATAAATAAATAAATAAAGCATAATTTGAAAATATTCAGAATACATTTACACTATTTCTTCAAAGGTCATTTAAGAAAAGATAACAGTTTAAAAAGAGAATGACTATAAATAGGAATACAATATAGTTAAATTAAACATTACTAAATTATTATGTATGGTTTAAAAACCTGGTGAAAGTTTGGGTTTGTCTGACAAGTTCATCATTCTAGGAATTGAAGGACCAAAAACATCTGCATCCAGCAAACCAACTTGTTTACTCTAGAAAAGAAATTTTTATTAAAGTAAAATTCACTATTAAAGTTCTTCAAATAATTATATATCAACACATTTTGAATATAAAATAAATTATTTCTAGATATTAAAAGATGTACTATAAAATAAAAATTTAATATTAAACTCGTAGTTATTTCATAAAATATTTCTTTCTTTGAAACATTTGCAAAATCATTTTAATACTAATTTTAATCTCAGTTTGTGTTCTGTTTATAAGGCAGCTTTGATATTATCTGTCTGATGATCAGTGGTGATGCTATAATATCATTGTGACTGATGAACATGATTAAAATATGACTCTTCACAATCTATCTACAAAATAGCAAAGATTTGTTGAAGTATAATTATATTCTTTTACTTTAATTGTTAAGTACATCTAGAAAATATCAGTTAATTCTAATACAAAATATAAATAAAATAATTTAATAAAAAAAAACATGAAACAACAACAACAACAACCACAACCACAACAACCACAACTTACTGGTTCATTTGCTGCAATACCAAGAGCCAGGTTAACTGAAAAGAAAAAAAAAAATTATTCAAGACCAATGAAAAACAAATATTATTGAAGATTTGAATGAAAACATTTCATACCACATTCAAATGTATCAAAAAAGGAATTTATAACCACACTGAGTTTTATGATTATGTTTGTAATAAAAACACTAGTCCAACTTACTAACTCTTATTTGAACTGTATTTAAATATAAAATATAATATCTAAATATATATATGTCTTTTAAAATAATCAACTTAAAATATGGTAGCATCATTATGAAAAGATAACAACCTCAACAAATAATATTAATAATAATAATAATAGTAATAATGATGATGATGATGATGATAAATAAATAATTAAAACAGAAGAAATATGTGTGTGTTTACCTGCTGTTGTTGATTTTCCAACGCCTCCTTTACCAGATGCTACAACAATTATGTGTTTTACACCAGGAATTGGTCTACGCTTCGGCAATCCACGAGCCATCATTTCCTTCTGATGTTCTTCCATGGATTTTCGTTTTTGATCATCACTGGCCTGGTGGGGGGGGGAAATAAATCAATCAGTAAATAAATATATAAATATATAAATAAATAAATAAATAATATAAAATGTATGTATATAAAATTTATAAATAAATAAATAAATGAATAAATAAATAAATAAATAAATATCTTATGGGTGTAAAAGAATAAAATAAAAAGTTTAATAAAAGAAAGACAACTGCATAATAAAAAGAGAGAGAGAGAGAGAGAGAGAGAGAGAGAGAGAGAGAGAGAGAGAGAGAGAGAGAGAGAGAGAGACTAAACGTTAATAACACTGTATGTTTTGCAAATTGCGTTCCTCTTACGTTTGATATGTTCCTTAAGCAGAATACAGAACGTGCTTTTGCTGGTTTTATGGCAGTCAAAGAACGCCATAAGCAACGAACAACCGGCAATTTCATTTTGTTTTTGTCTTCTGCAATATTCAACTCTTCTGTATAAGGAGTTAAAAAAGAACCTCACACTCAAACGATGGACCATTTTGGGATGTTATTTTTTAATCAAATATTTTTTAACCTGTAAATAAAATTTAATGTCTTCATTATATATAATTATTTCTATCTTTTTTTGTTAGTTTAAAAATTAAATTTTAAACTTATTCTTATTGCCCTTTATTTAAATATAAAATATTTACCAACCTACATTGGGCCTCTCACTATGTTAATTTCCTCCAAAACATTTAGAGCTTCATATCGTTTATTCTGATCCATACTGAAATAACTCAAACAAGTAACTGAATTAGCAGTTTGTCTTTAGAAAATATATATATTAAAATAATCTGCATGCATACGAATTCAGTTTACGAGAGAGAAACCTGTTTCATCCACAAGATGCCATAAAATTGATTTCTTCGATATTTATTTTGTTCTGAATGTTAAGAACTTTGAGCTATTTTCCAGTTTTAGTTCTAATTTTAATTCATATAATAATTATTTTCATTTCTAATGTTTCACTCATTTTCTAGTACTTACATTCATCTACCAAATTATATAACAAAGGATGTTAAAACATAAGTAAAAAGAAGGCGAAAAAGAAAAGAGAGAGAGAGAGAGAAGGAGAGAGAGAGAGAGAGAGAGAGAGAGATAGAGAGAGAGAGAGAGAGTTATTTGATCTAAGTAAGTTTATTAATATATCTAAAAATAATTAATTATAAATAATAAATCTCTTTCCTTTTTCAAATGAATAACCTAAAAATATTCTAGAATCTTAAAACTTAATATTATCTGGATAAAGACGAGGACAAATTTAGTAAAGATCTTACTGAGAGTCTGGTTAACATTTACCGTAATAGAGTTCGATACAAAAATAACTTTTCACACAGACATGCAGAAGGTCAATGACCGACTAGGTGAGACTTTGTTTCTGTTCCTTTTCTGGACAATAGAATTATTTAATTATCTAAGAATAAAAAAAGAAAGAAAAAGTTCCTGACATAGTTAGATCTTGTCAGTATTTGTATATAATGGTTTATTATAGTTACGTTGATGAATTTGTTAATCTTCTTCTTCTCTCTCTCTCTCTCTCTCTCTCTCTCTCTCTCTCTCTCTCTCTCTCTCTCTCTCTCTCTCTCTCTCTCTCTCTCTCTCTCTCTAGTATTTGTATATTTAATATAGGTGTGATATTAATATTCATCCTCCTAGAACTACTACTACTACTACTGCTGCTAATATTTCTACTATTACTACAACTGCAACTACTACAACTCTACTATAACTTGTCCTGCTGATGAAGTTACTACTAATTCAGCTACGACTATTACTTCTACTATATTATTACTGCTACTACAACTACTGCTGCTGCTATTGATATAATTATCAGTACTGTCGCTAATATATCTACTTTTAATAATAAATAAATAAATAAATAACATCAATATCGGCAAAAAAAAAAAGAAGACAAGAAAAAAAAAATAAGAACAAAATAAAATAAAATATCATCCTGATAAAGAAACCATATTCTCTTAAACTGCTGAATATTAATTAAAGCTGTTACTCTATGAAGACTTGAAGAATAGCAGTGCATAGTAAAGAATGAAATAAAAATAAATTACCTTTCGCAGACATAATAAATCTGATAGTCCCTCCTCTATCTGTATTTAATTTGTAATGATGCATTATAATGAAATGACGTCACAATATTAATTACGTCACTTAATTATTGTTTTTTTTAAATTATTATTATTAACTTTTTGGTTATGTGTTGTTGTTGTTGTTGTTGTTGATCAGAAGGACGTATTTGTTAAATATTTCGTTGCCGTTGTTGTTATTTTTATGCATCTGTATATGTTTGCGTGTATGTAAGCATGCATATATGTGTGTCCATATATCTTTGTATATGTGTGCTTGCAGGTTTATATATATGTATACATTTTAGAATTTTGAATATTCTCTGTCTTATGTACATCTGAATAGACTCTTCACACAGATAATATTTGGGAACGCACGGGATCTGAAGAACAAAGTCGAATCACGACCTCACAAACCCCGAAAGCGGACGACATTACCGTTCGGCCATCAAAACAACATAAAACATTTTTTGTTTGGGGAACTAATGCAAGTAAAATAGTCGTATCAAATGTACTAAGAAGACTGAGTTGACACAATGTTTTCTTTTATTATCATTTTTTTATTTTATTTTTGAATTCCTTTGTTATATTTTAATTGCATTTGTTATATTGCTGTAGCACGTGAAATAACTGATTTATTTGACGTATGAAATCGGCACTTTACAAATAAATAAATAAATAAATAAATGAAACAAATCAACTTAGAGGACGGCAAGAATCAAGAAGTCTCTGCTGTTTCTTCTGTTAACAGTGAAATTTTGGCTTCGAGAAGAAATGACACAACAGAATCAACACATGGAAATTGATGACGTTCCCAACGAAACCTTAGGCAGATGCTATAAACACTGGCCAACATCAGCTTCTTCCCGTGCATGTTATGTATTTTGATTGATAAACGGGAATGCGGAATAAACTGGGAATGACCATCATTAATAAAGATCGTCGATATTATACAAATCAATCACCCGAGGGAAAGGTCAGGTACAAGGCGAGTTACTGAATTCAGATGAAAAGAGATGACAGGTATCAATATCAAACTTTTTTTATAGTTAATGAATATACGAGACTTAAAACACTAAGATAAAAAAAAAAAAGAAAGAAAGAGGGAAAAAGTCAAGTGGTTTGGTTATTTAAAGTGCTATGGTGTCAGGAAAAGTAAGCGACATGACTCACGTTATCTGATATAATACAAATAAGATTATTTAAATTTGTTACAGCTTGATAAAGCTGAAGCTTTTTAAAAAATACAAACACACAATTATATATTTATTACACACACACACAAACACACATGCACACACACACACATATATATATATATATTGGGAAAAAAATCAAAACAAATAAAATCAAAAAAATAATAAAACAGAATAAAATAAATAAAAATAAATAAATAAAAAATAAACAAATAAATTTTAAAAATATATATATAAAACAAAAATAATAAACAAACAAACAAACAAACTAATAAATAAATAAATAAATAAATAAATAAATAAATGAGCCTGAAAATGATTTAAACCCTGTAACACAAAGTGGTTTAGAATGATCAAAATAGCCGACAGACATCTACTGCACACACATCTACATCCATCTGATGTAGGTCAGCGCGTGATCGCATGAATTGACACGTACAACACACGATTATGATCTCATATTCGATAAGCTAGGTGAAAGTCATCTTTGCTCCTTGCTTGTGTGTTTGAGAAAAACGATTAAAAATAGCTCGGTATCGTGTGACGGATCAGAGATTAACTAATCTTTCATACCTTGATATGTATGTGGGTGTTTAGATGGGAGTGACATAAGATTTATATATATACAGAGAGAGAGAGAGAGAGAGAGAGAGAGAGAGAGAGAGAGAGAGAGAGAGAGAGAGAGAGAGAGAGAGAGAGAGAGAGAGTGTGTGTGTGTGTGAGAGTGTGTGTGTGTGTGAGAGGATCATCAGATCAGTACTCATAATATGCAGTTTGAATTATTTCAATGATTATTTATTAAAGAGAAAGTTATTTGCTGTCCACGGGAAGGCGCACAAGAAAGAGGACTTGTTGCTGACATATAAAAAGTTTTATAAAAAATATCATAGTTTTACAAAATTAGTAAATAAAGTAATAAAAGAACAAATGAAAAACAAACAAATAAATAAATAACACAATTTTTTTTTTTTAAATATTTAAATTCTAACCGTAATTACTCAGATATTTTAGGTGTGGTACATTATGTATTCATTATTTTCAACACACTGACACTCACACAACTTAACACACACACACACACACACACACACACACGAGAGAAACAAACACTTACACACACGTAAACATACACAAATACATTGAAATTAAACTCTAAATAAACTGGTTATGTTTTTTATTTTGTCAAAACAACGTAACATCCATAAACATTTTGAAAAAAAAAGAAAAAAATACCTAACCTAAAACCAGAAAACCAGCGTTTAATATCACAGGATGCGTGAACTAAAATGTACTGAGTAAACATTTTGCTTTCCCTGAGGGCAAAAATAAATATATTATATATACATGTTCACTGAGGCGCAAAATGTAGTCAGTCGTGCATTAAAAAAAAAAATATCGAAGCAAAGTTACATCTAGATTTATGTATCGAGAACGAAGTGGGATGCGCGCAGCTGTGAAGCAGAACTCTGTCTACGTTTTATTTGTACAAATAGCTGAACAAGCAGCGGAGATGAATTTTATGACTTTTTTTTATTATTATTGGTTAAGTTACACTCAAACTTTGCTAACAATAAAGTTTGAAAATGAAGCAACAACCGCGACGTTGTCTGCGTTTTATTTTGTTTAAAATATACCACTGGTCGCAGAGATTAAATAAATAAAATAAAACTAACTACTAACTAACTAACTAACTAAATAAATAAATAAATAAATAAATAAATAAATAAATAAATAAATAAATAGACAGACAGACAGGCAGGCAGGAAGACAGACAGATAGATAGATAGATAGACAGATAGATAGATAGATAGATAGATAGATAGATAGATAGATAGACAGATAAAGACACACAGGTAAATAAATAAATATAAAAATAAATAAACAAATAAATAAAAACAAACGTTCCATAAATAAATAAATAAATAAATAAATAAATAAATGAATAAATAAAATGAGAAAGAATACAAACAAACTGGGAAAAAAAAAAAATCGCCTGTGGGTAAACAGCTCAGATTAATAACACGTCACGTGACACTTCTGACATAAAACATGTCATACAGAATGATGAATCCTTTATCTACATCTCTAACTAATTACCCTGAGATATCGTTGTACAGAGATTAACGTTAAACCCACACAATATCTGATTTACTGCGATATCTATAAACTGGATCATACTGCATATTGTTTACGTTATTGTATATGTAGATATATCAGATTAAAGCGTAATTTGATAAAAGAAACACTAACTAACAGATAATAATAATAATAATAATAATAATAAATAATAATAATAATAATAATAATAATAATAATAATAATAATAATAATATTATTATTATTAGTAGTAGTAGTAGTAGTAATAGTAGTAATAATAATATTAATAACAATATATCTTAATAAATAAAAATAATGCAGTATGACATAACTAATCTAAAGGAACAAGTCTCTCTCTCTCTCTCTCTCTCTCTCTCTCTCTCTCTCTCTCTCTCTCTCTCTCTCTCTCTATGTGTGTATATAAGCAAACAAGTTAAATAAAAAAAAAAAAAAAAATTAAAATTTAAATTTGTTTTTCTTATTTCAAACAGACACACTAAGTCAAACTCTAAATTATAGACTGAACTTTGTTTCCGAAACTGCTAAAGGTGTAATATATAGACATGCATTACCTAACTGTTTTTGGCCTCAATGACCTTTCTGTCCTAGCCGAAGGGTCTTTATTGATATTTAGAGGTTATTTGCATTCCTCTAGAGGTCGCAAGCATTTCGTAATTTCCTGTAACGTTGTGGAGTACAGTTCAGTACTTGTATCATCTTTTTCCGGCTTAAGAGAACATAATGCTTTTAGTTATGGTTATTTATGTCCTTATGCTGCAACATCTACAGCAACCACTACCACCAGTACAACTACTACTGTTACTATTGCTGCTGCTACGGCTACTGCTTCTGCTACTACTACTATTGCTACTGTTACTATTACTACTACTATTACTATGTTACTACTACTACTACAACTACTGCTACTACTACAACTGCTACTGTTACTTTTACTACTACTACTACTATTGCTACGCACCTTTTATTATTATTATTATTATTATTATTACTCTGTTATTATGACAACAACAACTACCACGATCAGTCTCTTCAAACATACTACTGTCACTACTACCACTACTGCTTCTACTACTGCGACTGCCATTATTTCCAACACTATTTCAAGTGTATCTCTTTCTCTACGTCCCTGTTTTTGTATGTCTGTCTGTCTGTCTCTCTGTGTGTATGTGTGTTCTCTATATGTGTGTGTAATGTGTGATAGCTGTACATACATACATATGTAACATAGCTGTGTGTATATATATATATATATATATATGTGCGTGTGTGTATATATATGTATATACAAAGTAAGACCTACGTCAGCAATAAGTAAGGACACATCAGATGAAGTAATGAATTATATTCTGACGGATCATCCAGGAAACGACATCAATAAAGCACACATCTGCTAAATAAAATATCAGCTACATGTACTATGATTTATAACATACGTATTTTATACCAAGTGAGTTTATACCGTGTTTATGTTCGCAAGAAAAACGCCCAACAAAAATTATATATAATAATAGTATTAATTAGCTGTAGTTAATTGAGCTTACATATTCTCATTTAAGAATCGTGTTTTTTTTACTGTAACTGCTGCTGAATGAGCATACACAGAAAGATATTTTATATATATATGCAATACACAGAGAGAGAGAAGGAGAGAGATTTAGAGAGAGAGAAAGAAAGAGAGAGGGGAGAGAGGGAGAGAGAGAGAGAGAGAGTGTGTGTGTGTGTGTGTGTGTGTGTTTGTGTGTGTTTGTGTGATCTCTACCAATCTCGTAAAGCCGATTATGCCATTAGGAATAAAGAGGATAAGTAAACAACTATTTAACCAACCAACCAACTGACTAATTAATTAACAAATTACCCTACCTAAATAACTAAAATAACTACCTAAATAACTAACCAATTAATTAACTAACTAACCAAGCATGCAGTTCTATTCAGAAACAATGTTGTTTAAACTTTATCCAATAAATCTCTTTCTATATAAAGAAAATAAAATCCTTTGGCAAAACAACAACAACAAAAAGAAACAAAAAACAATCAAAAAAAAAAAAAAAAAAAAAAAAAAAAAAAAAAAAAAAAAAAAAATAACAACAAACAAACAAACAAAAACAACAAGAAAAAAACAAACAATATTAAACTCCCAGGTCTTGGAAGTATTCTGTCTGTCTGTCTGTCTTTGGTTCCACGAATAATATTGACATCATCTACAAATTTATGATTAGTAATATTACAGATAACACAACAACAATGTTACTAATACCAACTTCAACAACGCTATCTTTATAAAACTATAACAACATTACGTCATTTCTTTGTTTTGCGTCATAGATAATTTTGCCTAAAACCAAAAACAACTATCTCACCATTCAGATCTCAGATCTGTAAAACGATTATTATTTTAAAAATTTGACCTGAGGTTTTGTACAAAAAAACCCAACAAAAACACAAGTTTCAAACTGCACTCGATATCCATAACAACGGGTAGTTAATTCTGTAAAATATTACTTTGCACTCCGGGTAGCCAGTCATTTGACCAGAGTTTGACCAGTCCGTCAAAAGGTCAGCTGTCAATGAACACTTTTTGAAGAACGTTAAAGTTATAGATTTTGTTTTAGGTCCAGTTCAAGGTAGGATACATTATCTCAAAAGAAATCTTCGCCAAGAAATAATTTCTGCACTATCTTTTAGTTCCTATAGATGTGAATGGGCTACACTTTGTCTAAAAGCATTGACTGGGGCATTAGAGTACAGAGGATCAAACCTTCTCAAGGCCACAATTTATTCATTTTTCTCGATTCATGCTTAAATTGGGATGTCAATTGTAGATTATCGAATAGAATATGTTTTTGTGTGATGTAAAAAATTCTGGATAGCGAATTTGATCGCATTTAATGTATAATCCTTGAAATTTTAATTATTTTTTTTTTTTTTCAGTGATTCAAAGTTGTTAAGATAATGATGAGATTTGAAAAGGTAAAACTGTTTTAATAATTTAGCTCATGACCTTTACTATGACATCAATCAAAATTTTAGACAGTTGTTTG
The DNA here is from genome assembly GCA_012295275.1 of Chrysomallon squamiferum. NCBI lineage: Eukaryota > Metazoa > Mollusca > Gastropoda > Neomphalida > Peltospiridae > Chrysomallon > Chrysomallon squamiferum. The sequence goes on along the minus strand of CM022668.1, from coordinate 15,490,230 downwards.
TAAATAATGGACTACCGTAAAATTTTGTTGTTTAACAACAGTATAAACAACAGTAACAATAACAACAACAACCACAACAACAACAACAACAACAACGACAACAACAACAACAACAAATATAATAATAATAATAATAATAATAAGAAGAAGAAGAAGAAGAAGAAGAAGAAGAAGAAGAAGAGAAATACGACTTCAATGAATATGAACTATAACCACTACTATTACCACTTCAGCACTAAAACTACAACTGCAACAATAAAAACAACAGCTACTAGCACTACAACAACAAACAACAACAACAACAGCAGATTACTGGCGCCTACAACACCTACTTGTGATTTAACAGACAAATTTTACCGTAGTTCTCGTAATAATTATCAAAACGTAAAAAAACACGTAAAACAACAAATTTACGCAGCTTGTCAAATAGCCTCGTTCTGGCAAAAGAATTTCTCTTTCGTGTCAAAGGTGAAAGTTCAGATAAGAAATGTAAAACAACAGAAAATGGATTGATAAAGTGGTCACTTCTTGTTCACTGTTTGCGGCTGTCCTAAGGACATTGATGTATCATGTGTCCAACCTGTCATCTTGTTTCGTTTATTTCTTGTATTTTTCTGTTGTTGTTGTTGTTACTACTACTGCTACTACTATATTATTATTATTATTATCATCATCATCATCATCATCATTATTATTATTATTATTATTAAACAGTACAGATACTGCTACTACTACCACTACTACTACTACTACTACTACTACTACTACTACTACTACTACAGCTACTACCACAGCTGCAGCTGTTGGTACAATTCTATAAGCAATGGTATTTCTTTAGAAAACAAAAACAACAACACTCATCATAAAAAAAAGAAGAATAAAAATAAAATAACGAACAAAACAATCGAAACAAACAGCAAAACGTCACAAAAAAAAAAATCAAACCGCTTTTGAAGTATGTAACATATATTTAGTTGTTTGTAAACTTTATTTACTGAAACAAAACAAACTATGCACCGGTTTACAACCGGGGACAGTTACGTAGCACGCTGAACCCGTTGTCATGGTAACGAAGCTCCGCGTGCAAACAAACCGCAGGTAAAAAGCAAACAGTATTTTGCTGCAACTTTTTAACTGTTCACCATGACGCTAATTAAAATAAAACGCGGGTCACGTGCTTGGATTCAATTCGACTCGTTTACTCTGCGAACTCGCAAACTTCAGCGGCGCTTTTGGTTAACGAAGATCCTTTTCATGTGACAGGTGAACTAAATAAACATCTCTGTTCCAGTTTTGTTTTGTTTTTTTTTTTTTTTAAAAGCGACGAAGTCTTGCGTAACAAACAACGGCGTTATACAAACACGTTTGACACGAATGGGTTCAAAACACGACCCCAAAGAGTTCCAAAACCTGTTTAGTTTTTTTAATTTAATTTTATTTTATATATATATATATATATATATATATATTTTTTATATATATATATATATATATATATATATATATTTTTTTTTTTTCCTGACCGTTTGTTCCCCTCTGTAATTAATTCTAGATAAATTTGCAGGGGGTAGGTATCCCAGGCTCGTTATCGTTATTTTATTTTCAAAATATTGTTAGTGTTAACTAATATTTAATTTTTTCTCTGAACTGTTCGTTCGGTATTAGAATAAAGGAAAAAAAAAAAAAAAAAAAGAAGAAAAAATAAAAAATAAAGTGATATAAAATATAAGCATCATTATTAGCTTGTCATATTAATCATGTGTTCGTTTCTGACCCACAGTTATGGTCAAAACTCGCTTTAATTTCGGCCATATTGATTTTACCTCCCTTTAATGATTAAAACACGATGAAGGTTAAGGTCAAATCGTGAATGTTGATCGCATAAACATCGGGGAAAAAAATAAAAATAAAAAAATAAAAAAACAACACTAATAAAGGCCTCTGGCAGTTTTTATAATTTCTTTAATCTCTTTCTAGAGGCTAAATAAAATACCGAGAAAAAAAACTGCTTTTTGTAGAGATCTACAGATTACAAAACTCATAGCTAAACTCATTTTTTTTCTCGAAAGTCTGCTGACTATAGAAAGACGATGTTTTATATAACAAATAACTGAACACACACAATTTACAATTACACAGTGCTGGGCGTATACAGTTAAAGTATCATTCAGATGAGTAGAAAGGAAACCTTTTTCTACCATTTGATGGGTTACTCATTCTGATTAGCAATAAGCGATTTTTTTTATATGCACCTTCCCATAGACAGGATAGTTAATACCACGTGTTTGTCATATACCAGCTATGGAATTCTTGTTATTACAAGAAAGAGTCCAAAATGAGTCAATGAAACGGGTGGATCCGACAACCCGTTACTTTTTGAAAAAAAAAACGTTCTTTCTCTGAGCTAATTCTCGTTACAACATGGCTCTGTCCTTTTGTTGAAATCTCACATCCCTCTTTAAACTATCCGTGTCCTTGCAATAAGATTATTTAATTAAAAAAACTTTGTAAATTCATACTTTAGTCTGTTCGTTAAAAAAAAGCTCTCATCTACGTTTCGTCTAGAATTCAGAAAATACGTGACAGTGGATAATAATAATAATATATATATATATACATATTCTTCACTATTCATGTATATCGTACCTTGTGAGAGGGGTTCTTTATCTGGAAGTTCAAAACCAACTGATATCACAAAGTGTACTGCATTCATCAACTATGGTTAATCAAATATTTGCTTAAACTAAGTAACAGCAATGATAATAAAAAGGAAATTGAAAAAAAAAAAAAATTGTTTGACAAGAGAAATGTCTTAACGACATAGAATCCGTGACATTTGCAATAAAGTTTACTTTCAATTGAGTTACATAAAAGAATCTCTGGCTGTACTTTATTAAAGTCTGTATGCTGTAACATAAAAAAAAAAAAAAAAAACCAAAACAAATGCACATATTTAAATGTTTAATTTTCTTTGTAATTTAATAAAGCTATTTTTAATTTAATAATGTTATACTTATCAATTTTCTTTACAGTTTAATAATGAAAATTTATGCTTATTAATATTCATTGTAGTTTAATAATGAAAATTTATACATACTAAACTTTTTTTATAGTTTAATAATGATAATTTGTACTTATTAAGCTTCTTTATATTTCAACAATGATAATTCATACTTGCTAAATATATATATTTTTTAAATTCCGTTTCATAATAACTAATACAAACTACACATTTTAATTCAACCCTGAAATTTAATAATGTCTTCTAACGTAATTATAAATTGCTAAATTGTTTTTTTGTTCAAACACTGACACACCTCTTAATACCACACCCAAATCCTCTGACCCAACCCAATAAAGCTATCAAACGACGACTGCGCAAGTCCGAGAATTACTCCACTAAATCATGTACGGTCTCGTTTCCTTCAAGTCACCCAACTGTTTTCATACTTGTGTTTGTTTTCTGTTTCTCCGACGAAAACAAGCACTCAGGTTTTCATATCTGAAAGTTTCACTCGGGAAAACTGTTTACTTATTATTTTAAACGTGTTTTTTTCAAAGTGTTTTGGACCGTTAAGGCGTTCTTTTGCGCCTCAATTTGTCGTAACGATTTTTGTTGGAATCGGGGTTGACCGATTTGTCAAATTTTTTTTTTTTTATTATTATGTTGTTAGTAAAACTCGTTTCTCTGTCTGTCTGTCTGTCTGTCTGTCTTTGTCTCTCTCAGTCACTATTTCTCTGTTTCTGTTTCTTTCTCAGATATCTTTTCTCCATGTTCTTTATTCTTTATCATATTCTACAATGAATTCTGTTTGACAATTAACTATAAAAAATAAACACAAAATAAATAAATAAATAAATAAATAACTGAATATTTTCAACGCACAGTTTTGACAAGAATCTGCAAACTGAAGTGCCTCGTTTATTCTCGAACACATACATTGACAAACAAACGCGTAAAACGTTCTTGAGAAAAGCAACAGAAACAAGTTAAAAGTAATCATTTTTATTTACACTTTCATTTTCTTGTCGTTGATAACAAATAAAATATGAAATCCGATTCTGGTGTAAATATTTATTTTACTAAATACCTTTAACATACATTTCTGGTCAACGTATTGCAGCATTTCTTAATTAAACTGGCTTAGCGTGCACGAATATAGAAAATGGCGCACGATACATATTAAAATAATAATAATAATAATAATTATAATATTATAATTATAATAATTATTATTATTATAGATATTATAATAATTATTATACATATTATAAAAAAAAATATAAAAATCATGTCGTTTGTTTCCGTATAACTTACGAAAGTACCCGAAGTTAGACGGAAACATGCGAACATAAAATGACAGAAAATAGAAATGGCTTGTGACCAATAGAATTCATTATTTACAAGTATATATAATTTTCTAAGGAATGGTAAATCTCAAAGAGAATAGATATAAACAAAAGCGAAATATAAGTAATTTGTATTATTATTATTATTATTTTTTTTTTTTTTCAATCTTGCCCCGAAAACCTTCAGATATATATATTTATCAACAATTATAGGGAAAATCAAAATAACAAAACGACATCACGTACACCATGGGTAATTTTGATTAAGAAGGAAATGAAATATTATACAATTATTTACATCTGGTATAAAAAATAATCTGCTTTCTCAAAAACCTAAAATCGAATCACACATTTGCTTAACAAACATATCACAATTATTTTAATGTCCATCTGAAACGTTGCCTTATTTTAGACTTTAAAATATAACTATATAACATCGTTGTCCTCATGTACCTACTGATCTTCATACTTACATACATAATATACATATATGCATACATACATACATACATACATACATACATACATACATACATACATACATACATATATATATATATATATATGTATGTATGTATATATATATATACATATACATAGATACATACTGGTATATACTTTTATGTACTTAAACTTTTTAATTTTGAAACTGACCAATGTGGTTCAAGATATTGAAAATTAAGTTCTCAAACATTTTAGTCTTATTCTATAATTTTAATCGTTTTGCTTTTTTTAAATTTTTTTTGTCTCCTAATATTCAAAATACACTGATGAAAAACTACACAAAATGAATTTCTACCATACAAAAGTCAATGAAGTTATGTAAGAATTATATATAAAACGTTAATTCACTTGTCATATATGTCAGCTTAAATACATTCGTTTTTAACAAAAACAAACACCCACTGTTAAATACAAATGTCTCATCTATACAGTATATATTCATTGTGCATACATACATATGGATATAGATATACATTTTATATAAATAACAACATTTTGATTTTGGCTTTCTTCACCTACAACTGCATATAAAACTAATTATATTTTGACATTGTTAAAAATAAGTCACAAACATACATTATCTCTCTCTCTCTTTCTCTCTCTCAGACACTAATCTAGTGACGTCATAGACGTGTAGATCAAAGGCGTGCTTGAACTAGCACCATTCGTTGTAATCTTAATAACAAGTCTTCGACACGTATCGTCTTTTTTCGGTGTTTTTCGTTACACTTCGGAATCCTTCGGTAAACTTCGGAATCTTTTGTTGAATCCCGTATAAAACATTTTCTCTCTCTACTATCACTTTCTCTCTCTTTTGATATCAATGCACAACTGAACTTTCGTGAAAGACAGTATGTATCAAACAAAGCTTAGAGCTAAAACATCAAAAAAATATCTTTGGCCAATGTCCATGTATTCTTTTGTCATTTCACTCTCTTTATCATCTAGGAAATGATCATGACATTTTAAATTTATTATGGATAAAACTGAAACAAACTCACATCTTAGTATATTATTATTATTATTATTATTATTATTATTATTATTATTATTATTATTATTATTATTGTTATTGTTATTGTTATTGTTATTGTTATTATTAAAGTTGTTGTTGTTGTGGTTGATAGCAACATAATCTCTCACTTTAAACTAATTATTAGGTGAACAAAACAAAACATTGTGGCTTACAAAAAAATTACGATATCAAATTTTTTAGTATCGATAATATCCACACACACAAAAAAAATATTTAGTGCCAAAACTTTAAATGATTCATCTGGCGTTTTGTGCGGAATGGAGAATGATGGAATGTTAGACCAAGATGTTACATAAACTGTAATTGTTAGATCTGGGTACAATGATCTAGGCAGACTGAGCAAACACCCTTCACGGGGATGAGAGAAGCAGCCATATATTTTTTAGTTATAACATTTTCAATATAAAGTAATTTTTTTTAGAAATTAAATAATGTTTTGCTGTTGTCCTTGTTGATACTAAATATCATAATTATCAATTTTATTTATTTATTTATTTATTTATTTTTCCGAATTCCAAATTTTATTTATTTATTTATTTATTTATTTTTATTTTTTATATTTTTTTCTCAATTCCAAATTTTAGCTTGCTTCTTTTTTTTCAGTTTTGAAAATAAAACAACACGTCTACTACTAGGCAAGATCTCAGTTTAGTATCTCAGTCACCACGCACACAACACGCACACGCAATAAAACAAGCATATAAGATTAGAGAAATAGTAAAGTTTAAAAAGCAGTACATTTTAAAATAAAAACAATAATAATAAATACAACCAGCATAATAAAAAAAAAATAATGCACAAAAGACAACACCATACTTCCCTCAAAATATAAAAAAGATATCAATTTAAAAAAAATAAAAATAAAATAATAATAATAATAATAATAATAATAATAATAATAATAATAATAATAATAATAATGATGATGATGATAATAATAATAATAATAATAATAATAATAATAATAATAATAATAATAATAACAATAACAATTATTATTATTATTATTATTATTATTATTAATTAATATAAATAAAAAATATTGTAGTAAATAAAAGGAAATTTCATGGTCCACGGTAATAATGGAATGTAAAATTTTTGTTATTTACCACATCATTTAAAAAATTTAATTGTGCTTCGATCACTTGGAAATTATTTTAAATTTGATTTCGTTTTATGATCTTGGTCGAACTTCCTAATGATATTATATCTGTATATATATATATATAATGATACTACAAGTACCTTGAACTAAATGCGTTTTTCAACAAACAGGTAAAACTTCGCACCTTTTCGTCATAATCCGGAACATCTCGCATCTTTTCCGTGAACCGGAAGAAATATTTTGATCATAAGGTAAAAAAGATTCTGAGCTGAATCATTTAAAAATCGCCTATTTAGAAAAAAAAAAACTTAAAAAATTATTATGCTACATTAAATTATTAATTTATTGTTTTCGTTCCAAATTTCCGTTTTAGATCCGACAATAATTTCAAATTTTTGAAATCCTGTTTGAAGTAGATCAGGAAACATAAGTATAAATCCGCTCGTAAACAGGAAACTGAATCACAAACCAGCAGCTGAAATATTTATAACAATAGCACCAAGGGCTTCCGAATAGTTCCGGAATTAGTCGAGATATTTCTACGAGTAGTTTCGGAATTAGACTAATAATTCCGTAACTATACCAGACATATCGAATACTTCCGAAACTAGGTAAGCTATTCAGAAATACTTTTTTCTGGAAGACGACGAAATTTCTGCATCGGTCTGGAATCAGGCGAAATGTTCCGGACATTCCCGAATTAGGCGAGACGTTCCGAAATATTTTTTCCGGTACGAATCAAGACAGACGACGCTTCGACAATCACACATCCAGAAACGAGAACATGATTCATCTGTCATTAATAACCTTTTTCGTAAAAAATAAAAAAAAAAAAAAAAAAAAAAAAAAAATGCAGCGTTTAGTATCCATTAATCTGCTTCAAGCCTCTTTCTTTCGTATCCCATCAGGCAGTTTTTTTTTTTTTAAAAACAAAGATATCCTAAACATGACTCTAACATCCCCAGCGGTTTACGCTAAAGTTTCTTTAGCTTCTTCGCCCGGCTCGTAACTGTCATTGCCCCTGAGCGCTTTCTTCTCCTTGTACATCGACCACAGCTGTTTGATGAGATCCGTGGCCACCAGGTCCGTGGAATTCTTCGAAATGACGCGGATGACGAAGACCCCGTCGTCGCGGAGGTACTCGTTGGCGAACTTGGCGCACAGACTCTTGTCGCTGGTCGTGTGCAGGTCGTTGCTGATCTTCAGGTACTTCTTGATGTAGACGGCGCGGTTCCGCTTGAACATCACCGCGTACAGCCACGACAGCATGTTGATGCAGGTGAGCGCCGCGACGACGACGAGCCAGAACCAGATGAAGATGAAGATCTTCTCGTTGAAGAGGTTGATGGGCAGCACGCACTGCACGGTCCACGTCTGGATGTTCTGCAGCTGGCGGATCTTGAAGTCGCACAGCGTGATCCTCGGAAACCGCGGCGACTCCTTCCACGTGCCCTCCGTCGAGATCTTGTCCATGATCTCGAAGCCGTACATGTTGTAGTCCGTGGCGAGGAAGGCGTTGAGGAGGAAGAACTGGCCGATGACGTTGGCGACGTAGAGGACTTTGACGAAGAGGTAGAGCGCGGTGAGGTACGTGCCGGCGCGCTTGTTGCAGAAGAAGCAGCAGACGCGCGCCAGCTTCTGCTTGGCGCGGACAACGGCGTTCCAGTGGTAGTTCTGGTGGGTGACCAGCCAGCGGTCCATGTAGATGGCTATGTGTTCTATCGTCTCCTTTCTCTCGTCTGGCGAGCCCAGCTGCGTCTTCTCCGCCAGGTTGACGATCTTCTCCATGTTGATTCCTGCTCCCCCGTTGAACAGCCTCCAGATGATGTTGGGCAGCTTGAACATGAACGCCATGAAGAGGAGGATGAGGGGCACCCACTGGTAGTACGTCAGCTCCTCCGAGCTCCTCTCCCGGTGGTCCACGGGGATGGGCGTGTCCATGGGGATGTAGTAGGTGTTTTTGATCCAGCAGTACGAGTTGGCGTAGTCGACGTAGGCGCCCGTGAACTCGGCGGGACACCAGCAGTGGATGGGGTCGCCGCCGAACTGACCCGTGCTCACCACGATGGCGAACAGAGCCAGGATGAAGACGGACCAGACGTGGTTGATGCGGTCGATCCAGTCGTCATTGCTGGCTCCTTGCAGCTTCTTCAGCGAGGGAACCCCGCTTAGCACGTCACTGATTCCCCTGTGAACAAGAAAAAAAAACAAAAATAACAACATTATTAATTACAGTTCTCAATAATGTATGAATTATTATTTAGCGTATTTAGTAAAGTCAGTCATTCTCTAATGGGTTAGTGAACTGGAATAATATTAATAAATGAAAGAATGCTAATATCTGAATCTCTCGACTATTCCTGTATAATTCTGTCTGTCTGTCTGTCTGTCTCTCCGTCTCTGTCTCTGTCTCTGTCTCTGTCTCTGTCTCTGTCTCTCTCTCTCTCTGTCTCTGTCTCTGTCTCTCTCTCTCTCTCTCTCTCTCTGTCTCTGTCTCTGTCTCTGTCTCTGTCTTTGTCTCTCTCTCTCTCTCTCTCTCTCTCTCTCTCTCTCTCTCTCTCTCTCTCTCTCTCTCTCTCTCTCTCTGTGTGTCTCTGTCTCTGTCTCTGTCTCTATCTGTGTATTTCTTTATTTGTATCTGTGTGCATGCAATGTGGATTTATCTAAACTGCACAATAAGACATTCTATATGACAGACTTCAAGAATTCCACAGTTTTTTCTTGGCTTTGATTTAAGACAAGAATACATTTAACCATTGTTCATTTCTTTTTTCTTACTGTCGTAACGTAACTGGATACCATTTAGAACGGCACAAAATTAACTTAATTTACAGAATTAACGGTGGTTTTTTTAATTCTTATTGTTTGATTTATGGTGCTTTTTTAAAACTAAGCCGCCTTATTGTTATTAATTCTCTTTTTTTAATTATTTTTTATTTACACAGTCCTGGTTTCTCTTTCGTAAAGATTATTTTTATCATAAATAACAGATCGAAAAAAAATATGTCGAAAATCAAAAAACCAAAACAACAACAAGAACAACAACAACAAAACAAACACACACAAACACACACACACATTCAATAATAATAATAATAATAATAAATAGATAAATAAATGAAAACACAAAGAAGAATGTATGTATATATATATGTATATATATATATATATATATATATATATATATATATATATATATATATTAGTAGTAGCGGTAATTGTAGTAGTAGTAGTAATAATAAATAATAATAATAATCATCATAATAACTATAATAACTAACTAACTAGCTAACTAAATAAACAAATAAATAAAATAAAATAAAAGATGAAGAAGACATGACTGTACATATCAACGCTAGAACCGCCGCAGATTCTGTCACGTTTCTGTTCAACTCTTCAAAACTCTTTCTCATCGGTCCCTACCTATCAGCTTTTTAAATCTTTGTTAATAACAGTCAGGGTATCAGAATTTTTTAAAAAAATATTTTTATTCTTTTCAGTTTACTCAAAGATCCGGTTGAGTGATAATCTAAAACAGCGTCGTATAGCCAAAGTATTATGTTTGTTTCTTGACAATAAGGAACACAGAGATAAATTTTTTTTTTTTTTTTTTTTTTTTTTACATGGCACAATAATTTTTTGCATGGTCACATAGTCGAGATATATTATTGTTTTATATTTTATTGCGTTTTTTAACTTATAACTTTTTAAATATATACATAAATGTGTATTTATTTATTTGTGATTTAAAGTGTTCGGTGCATGTCTGTCTGTGTGTGCGTGTGTGCGTGCTTTTGTATGCGTATAGCTCTTACTTCTTTTCAGCAATATGAAACTTGTGAAACAGGGTAATAATAAAACCTGACAGTCGTCGATGAATTAGTTAATAAAAATGAAAGACTGAGTGAAAAATCATCATGCTAATTGTTATGAAGCAGTTAATATATTTCAGTTCTTTCTAAAGAACTCAACTCACAAACGCACACACACACACACACGCACGCACGCACGCTGACAAAGACCCTATTGCAGAAAACGAACGTGTAAACAATGAAATACCAGTAATGTACATACATTCACATATAAGTATACATAAATATAAAAATTTTAAAAATGCCTTTTCCCACACGTTAACGAAATATAAATTTTTCTAAAAGGTCTGTAGGGACTTTTTGTACAAACTACATTCATGCGTAATAAAAAAAGATTTCGCCAAAGGAAACAAAAGGCGCGACAGAAATTTTAATTTTTTCTTTTCAGAGGACCGCGACACCCCTAAATTTCTTTCACTTTGTAATACACAGAAACCAGGCATGTAAACAAGTATTGCATATGTGACAACACTCATCTATTCACTACTTACAATACACAATTGTATACAAGTTTGAAATAAGAATTAAATACATATCTTTATATATATATATATATATATACAGAATGACAGGGAAAGGAGTGTTTACAATCATATTCATGTCAAATGTATGTAACTGTAAGATCAAAGATTTTCTAAGGTGCGTATGTAACGAGAAAATATGCCATAATATGCAAGGGGAGATCAGTGCAAATGACTAATACGCGACAGTCGTTATGACGTCACAACAGTGACTCGGAGTGCAACCGACAACAGAGTTGTACTGCATGTATGAATTATGTGGATTATGAAACGAAAAGGACGTATGTAAGATAATACGAACGCACTGAAGGCGGACGGAAACTGACAAGCTATTCCGACGTAATGATACCGAGTATCCTGAATTTGTCCAGACTGGTTTTTTGACAAAAGTTACTGGCTTTGTTTTGTGTCCCTTCCCACTGAATGTACGCGATAACGCGAAACGATTAGAAAAAAACATTTATTTCTAAAAGTAATAGTACAGCCATATACACATTATTGTTGTTTACTTCTTTTTATACACGATAAAGTAAAGTAATTAGCAATAACATTTATTGTTATTGTTGTTGGTTGTATGATGTATTCCCGTGCAATCTTTGAAATATATCCCGTTCCAACCAAAACCATTTTTTTTTTTTTTTTTTTTTTTTTTTCTGGGAGATCACTTTCAGGAGAAACCACTGAAGTTAATAATTAATCTGTCTGTCTGTCTGTCTGTCTGTCTGTCTGTCTGTCTATCTGTCTATCTATCTATCTATCTATATATCTGTCTCTCTATCTACCTATCTATCTGTTTATCTATCTATCTGTCTGTCTGCCTATCTGTCTGTCTATCTATCTATCTATCTATCTATCTATCTATCTATCTATCTATCTATCTATCTATTTATCTATCTGTTTCTAAGTGTGCGCGCATCTTGTTGAATACCTTTAAATATAACAACTCATTCTATTTGAAATATGACGAAAACATTAATATAATTATTTCAGATTTTCTTTCTTAATTTTATCATAATTAAAGTGGTTGTATTGGGCCCCATGTTTACTCAAAACAAAGAATCAGAATCCTTTCCTTTCTAAGATTTTGTTAAACGAAATTTTATTTCGTGCTAAACAGGCATAAAAAAAATTTGCGTGGAGAAATTATTCAACCGACAGAAATAGTGTCAGCGTATCTTTCTTCCTGCTAACAAAAAGATGTCGTGGTGGATGTCACTGTACGTGCAGGGTCGCTCGTGTTGCCATGTGGGTCACGTCGTAAGAAAAGAAAAACAAGAATCCCAGGACAATTGCTTCTTTGTCAGCCCATCCTCTTTCGTCGTGTAACAGACGTTTTCATTTGTCCGTCACGTCTTACTTCATCATAATTAGCCAATGAAAACAGGCCATCAGTTCCAAGGCGTAAAAAAAAGAAACTTGATGAAGACGCGCGCCGTTTCCCAAATGCTTATCCATGCGTTAACTAACGTTTGATTTAGAAATTTATGATAAAGATGATGGTAGATGAGGGGCGGTTCCAGAAAAACAAGAAAAAATGTGGATATAGTTTCTTTTCTTTTTTTTAAAGATTGACTGAATTGCAGTATTAATTTGAATAATAATAATAATAATAATAATAATAATAATAATAATAATAATAATAATAATAATAATGATGATGATGAAGAAGAAAAAGAAGAAGAAGAAAAAAAAGAAGACGAAGAAGAACAACAACCACAACAAAAACAACACTATAAGTAACGACAGAAGTAAGATAGTTATTTAGATGTAGAGCTAGAGATGGATAGACGGAGAGGGAGAGATATATGGAGAAATGGAGCGATAGACAGATGGAAAAATGAACCACATGAAGACACAGAGCGACAGCTAGACGGACAGATAAATTTAGAGAGAGAGACAAACAGAGCGAGCTGGTGCTAAGAATTTTGGTGTTAATTCGAAAAACAACGCAACCGAAACGACGCACGCATTCACCTCCTCCGACATCGGTTGAAAACGTACCATGAAATCACGCGTACTGGGTTACAGTGTCCCACAGAAACTGCTGCATGCAGCACGTGACATTTAGAAGAAAACAGAGACAAAAAAAAAAAGGAATGTGTATTACAGTAAATCGTGCCAGTGCATTCGTTGGTTTCGTTGAAATATAATACACGGCAAAAAGAACACAAAAAAAAAAAAAAAAAAAAAAATATATAACTATATGAAAGAATTTAACGTACTGAAAATATAAGAACAGTAACTAAAATAATAATAATAATAATAAGAAGAAGAAGAAGAAGAAGAAGAAGAAGAAGAAGAAGAAGAAGAAGAAGAAGAAGAAGAAGAAGAAGAAGAAGAAGAAGAATTAAATAAACTAACAAATTTCATTTTAAAATATATAAATAAGTAAACGATTCTAAACATTCTAGAACAGGAAAAAAAACACACACACACACACACACACACACACACACACACACACACACACACACACACACACACACACACCACATTTTATAACTAAAGAGGACACAAAACCAATCTACACAGCCTATTATATCTTGCTGTCAATTTCATTCCATAGAAATTGATCAAAGCAACTGACATGCATTGTAGATGAAATATACACGATACTACTTCGCACAAAACAAGTCATAAGAAAATAATATAAACGTCACTCGACAGAGCAGAAATATTTCTGCACGGGAAAGCAAACAGTATAAAGATTTAACAGATGTCATAATAGCTAGCACGACCACTTAAGTGAATGTTATACCATGCAGAAGAAATATATATATAATTAAAGCGACGGTTCAAACATACGTTTTCGATTTCAGAGAGAGAGAGAAAAAAAAAAAACATTTCTTGTAATTGAATTAAGTTCCTGAATAGGTGGCAAATAAAATAAAGACAAGTTGAACACACACACACGAGAGAGAGAGAGAGAGAGAGAGAGAGAGAGAGAGAGAGAGAGAGAGAGAGAGAGAGAGAGAGAGAGAGAGAGAGAGAGAGAGAGAGAGAGAGAGAGAGAGAGAGAGAGAGAGAGAGAGAGAGAGAGAGGGAGAGAGGGCGAGGGAGAGAGGGGGGAGAGAGAGGGGAGAGAGGGGGAGAGAGAGAGCGAGAGAGAGAGAAAGAGAGAGTGAGAGAGAGCGAGAGAGAGAGAAAGAGAGAGAGAAAGAGAGAGAGAGAGGGAGAGGGAGGGGGAGAGAGAGAGGGAGAGAGAGAGAGAGAGAGAGAGAGAGAGAGAGAGAGAGAGAGAGAGAGAGAGAGAGAGAGAGAGATTATCTTTATGTATTTATGTATGACATATGATAAATGGCGTACCAGGCCTGATTTCAGGTTAATGGTAGTTTTTCATATCTGATATCTTCCTTTATGTACACAACACTATCACACAACAACACCCACTTGAAACGTACAGGTGAAACAAGAGGCCAAAGGTCGAAAGTCGCTGTACAAGTGCTTGAATAATATTGGTGTATTATTTAAATTTTAAATTTCGGACGGAAATTTTTAAGCGTCGAAATCACAGTTATTTTTATACGTTAACAAAAATGTTCATCATCGCTGGACCTTCCAGAAACACCCCTAAGAACAAGGGTGGACGAAATTCCCTATTGTGACCACTTTTAATATTTATATTTAAACTGGATTAGTTTTTTTTTTATTTTTTATTTTTTATTTATTCATTTATTTTTTTTTTTATTTTATTTATTTATTTTATTTTATTTTATTTTTATTTGTCTATTTGTTGCCCCCCCTCCATCTCTCTCTCTCTCTCTCTCTCTCTCTCTCTCTCTCTCTCTCTCTCTCTCTCTCTCTCTCTCTCTCTCTCTCTCTCTCTCTGTGTATTAATCTATTTATTTTACGGCATATGTCACACATATGCATTAGGTCAATTACTGAATGCAGTAGGTGCCTTTCTCTGAACACGTTTTTATCATTACCTTCATATTTGTTTATTAATTTGCTGACTCAGCGAATACGATTTACAATAAAAGTGACAGGAGCGATGATTTATGCGTAAAAAAAAAAATATATATAAAATAAAATAAAATAAAAAAAGATATAATAAAACAATAAAAATCAGAATACTGCAGCAAAATAAAATAGATTGCACGGTTAGATCAAGATACCAATCAAAAAATAAAATAAAAAAAAATAAAATAAAAATAAAAATAAAAATGAATAAATAAATGAATAAATAAATAAAATAGATAAATAAAACTGTCCAATAATAATAATAATAATAATAATAATAATAATAATAATAATAATAATAATGGCAGCCCATCTACAGTGGCCTCTAAGACATATCCAGATTAAAACAATTTCAAAGTACATCTACGTCACGAATGACCCGGAAGTACTTGACACAACTACTGACTCGACAGAGAAAATGTCTGCGTGGGAATGGTGTCCGAGTACAACAGTCATTATCTGCGATTTTTCCTTTATTCTACTCTTTTTTTTCTTTTTTTTTTTAAATAGTGGAATGTCGTCTGCTATTGCTATTTGGGCGGGCCTATTTTCCTGTTTATAAAAGCAGCTGAAACATATATGGATGGAGTCTGGCGTGCAAGGCAGAATCAAAATAATTGTTTTGTTTTTCAGACTGGCGCGGTTTTAATCGTCTCTGAACCCAATTAGAATGGAATTAACAATTAATGAATTATTTTCTTTCAAATGTTAATAAACACTATATGACAGGAAAGTATGTGAAATCAAGCGTCTGTGTTACAAACTATTGCAATTTTCTTACAACTGCAACAACAACAACAACAACAACAACAACAACAACAACAACAACAACAAACATAACAATAATTAAAAAAAAAAACAGAAGAAAATTTCGAGGTTAAAAAATTTCGAGGTTAAACTTGATTCTCAGCAGAAGCAACAGTTAATGTTCAGCGAGGCGGAAACAACAAGCAAGCATAAAAGCAACAATCAGTCATCGTTCACGACCAGCATCTGGCGAAATGTCACGAGGATAATTTCTTTTTTTTTTTTTTATATCGTATTTTAAGGCCACGGTATTTTAATTATTTGTGTTACAGATAGGTTATAACAGGGAACATCGGATTTGCAATATATGCAAGGCTACGATATTTGAATTATTAGTTGTAAAGACAGTTTTTAACAGATCATACAGAGTTTAAATTATTTGTTGCACAGACAATTAATAATAGATTATTTTTTTTCATATTTCGGTTTAAGGCCATGACATTTAAACTATTTGTTGTAGAGACAGTTAGAAACAGAATATAGAATATAGAATATTTCGGTTTAAGGCTATGATATTTAAATTATTTGTTATACAGACAGTTTGTAATAGATTATACGATATTTCTGTGTAAGAACATGATGTTTAAATTATTTATAGTACAGACATTTTGTAACAAATCACATCATATTTAACAATGATTATACATTTAGATATTTAAATTACGTTTTGTACATACAATTATACCATATTTATATTCTGTGTAAGACCATGACAGTTATAGGCAATTACAGTAGCAGTATTAGTATTATTATTATTAGCAGTAATAGTTGTTGTTGTTGTTGTAGTAGTAGCAATATCAGTAGAAGTAGTAGTAGCAATATCAGTAGAAGTAGTGGAAACAATAGCAGTAGCAGTAGTAGTAGTAAAAGTAATAACAGACGTAGTAGAAACAATAACAGCAGAAGTAGTAATAGTAAAAGTAATGGTGATGAGGGTAGTATAAATGGTAATAGTAATAGTAATAGTAACTGTGGAATAGTAATAAAAGTGGTGACGATAACAGAAATGATAATGAAAACCGGGACTATTGTAGTGAATAATTATATATGTGTGTGTGTGTGTGTGTGTGTGTGTGCTTACGTACGTACATACGTATTTTAGTACATACTTCCTTCACAACATAAATGAGCTTATCGAGGTCAAGACTTTAAACTGTTGTATAATCCCAAAATCACTTCCTTCATTCAAGTAAAGTTCATAGTTATGATTTACGAGTTATCCTTCATGTTCCGTCACGTGTTACGTCAGTTGTAGACACGTGACACGCATAAACGCGTGAAACAGTTTGGTGTCTATAGGTTTATCTGCTATCGGTATGCCCCCCAAGGGCATGAAGTCTTAGTGTCGTTAATAGCTCTGTGTTAGGAAAGAATTTGTAATGTAAATTATGAAGTTTGTATATTACGAGAAAGACAGGATATATATATATATATATATATACAGAGAGAGAGAAAAGAGAGAGAGAGAGAGAGAGAGAGAGAGAGAGAGAGAGAGAGAGAGAGAGAGAGAGAGAGAGAGAGAGAGAGAGAGAGAGAGAGAGAGAGAGAGAGAGAGAGAGAGAGTCTTTGTTTGTACGTGTTTGTGAGCTGCACATTTTTACTAACATTCTTTTTATGGTAGATAACCTCATAAAGGCAAGTTTCAGCAATTACCAATTTAATTTAATCCTCGAGACATTTTTTTTATTTCAATAAATGACCACCAAAGAGATGCCCAGACTAATATTAAGGGTCCAGTTATCAGAATTATAAAGCACTGAAGGATTTTGCCACACACTGACCTACATAATAATTCTGTTATAATGGCTTGACCGGGCAACCATTAAAACAAAAATTTATTTCCTTTTCTTTGTCATCGACTCATGTGTGAAATCTCAGATAAAAACACCACAGAAAACAGCGATAAATTTCACTAAATATACTTACATTCCCATGGCGAACGAGCAGAAAGATTTACTGTATCTGAAACTTCCAGAAGATTAAACAAAAAAAAAAAAAAAAAAGTTTAAATCCACGAAACTCTGAAACAATATTAAACTGAAAATATAATGATGATGTTGTGATTTTTTTTTTTTCCCCTCTCTCACTCTCCGGAACTGAAATTTTTTTATATATATATTCACTGAATATATATATCCACCACTATTTTCTCCAGATTATCTACACTTTAAAATAAACTTTAAAACTTTTGTCTGGTAAATAAATCATCGTAGAATGAAGAAATCCGATCATTTTGTAGCAGATTTCAGTCCCGGGTGTCCGGTGAGTTAATAAATAAGAATTCTCAACTGGAGTGGTGTACTCAAGATAGCACACCCTCTTCGGTAAACAAACCGAAATTTCGACATTCCGCAACACCTACGTGGTCACGTCGACGACAGTTTACTACGACAACCGGAACAAACATCTACATCAAAGCGATAATGAGGTATCAGAAGTAATTATAACGTGGTTCAAATTTCAGTTGACTGTATTTAGATAGTCTGAAATTAGTGATTTTTTTTTTTTTTTTTTTTCGTTTTCACTGCTAGCTTTTGTTGTTTTTTTAACACTGTGTCTCTCTGTATATTTTGTTTTGAGATGTGTGATCCTGTATATTTTATTTTAAAGTAGACTGTTACCTTGATTCAGTAGATTTTACTTCGGGATAGATAATTTCTTTGATTCAGTAGATTCTGTTTTCGGGTAAACAGTTACTTTGAATTTACAGTGGAATTTATTCTGGGGAAGACACTTAATGTAGTTCTGTAGATTTTAGTTTTGGGGTACAAAGTAACTTTGATCGAGTAGATTTTTCATTTTGGTGTAGACAGAGAGAAGAGAAGAGATTCATTTTTGTAATTTTATAAAAGTCAGTTAACTGACCATTTTTATTTATAACGTTTTCAGTGAATATTTAATACTTTAGATTAAGTACCTGATAAAAATCTAGGATACACAGGTATGTAAAGCAATACACCAACGGACCTGCATATCTACCTGTAAGCGGAGAAGGCAATTATTTATTTAAATTTAAAATTTATTCTATTTTTTTTAAAAATTTTTTTGTTCTTGTTCTGATTTAATTACAGTCTTATTATATGACTTGAAAACATATAACTGCCGCAGTTGTTAAATTCTCAGTAGTGTTTTAAATTACGTGGAATAATAAATAAATAAATAAATAAATAAATTAATAAATTAATTTAATTAAATGAAAAATACTCGTTATAACGAGCCTTATAATACAACTAGACTGGTATTTATTTTATTTATTTAAAAAAAAATTAAAAAATGACTAGAGCAAGTCTAGCGCAATGAATACGTAATCCCCTAAGCCTCGTTTCGGCAGATACGTCAGAAAATCAGTTAGATTCTGAGTAAATATTTCCTGAACCAGGTTTGAAAATGTCTACTTCACGTCTGTGTACTAGTTAAACAAGACAAATATAGCACGTGACCTGCAAGTAACGCTATTATCTTTTGGTTGCTGTGCACCAAATTGTTTCTCATTGCCAACGTTGTTAACGTAATATTCATAACAACAACAGCTGTTACTAATATTACTACTACTGTTGTTGTTGTTGTTGTTGTCGTCGTCGTTGTTATTATTATTCACTGTTATTACTGCTCTTATTATTATTATTATTATTATTAGTTTTACTTAGTTTTAATTTGCTACGATTATTTTATTTTATTTATACTTATTTTTTGTTGTTCTTCCTCTTTTTCCAAACTTAATTTTCGTTTTCTGAAAAATCTCTAGAAAAAATCTCTTATAACATAATTAAATGCAAAACGATGCAAATTCCTAGATGCCACTGTACTAATCATTTTCTCAGCTATGACAATGTTAACATCTTCGTTTTGGCAATAAATACGTTGACGAAAGTGCAAACTAATCCTATAAGGGCCTTATAAAACTTTTACATTCGTGGATGAAGTGTCTTGCATATGATTTAAGATACATAAATCAATAACAGATAAGACAGACAGATTGATGGAGGTTTTATACATACATAAATCTGCCGGTCAGTTTTGAAGTTACGTATGTGAAAAAAAAGAAAAAAAAAAAGTCTTTAAACAATAAACAGACACGTAGGTATCCGAATTCAGAATGACAACAGGCATACAAACAAACAGACAGACAGACAGACAGACAGACAGACAGCTAAATCCATACATTGAGAAAATCTCCTGGACGGTCAGGCCAAATAAACCAGAAAACCATAAACAAATTATTAAAAAAATATGTCCTTACTTGTTTCTTTGTTATGTTATCTTTTCGTCCTTATATACATATTTTTTCTTGTTACAAGATTATATATCAGGTAAAATATATTGCCTGTCATACCTTAGAGGAGAAAAAAAAAAAAAAAAAAACCAAAAAACCGCCTAGAAATCTAATTGTGTTCTGAATATATTATAATTACGATAATAACTACGTATATTTTATACAGGGACCTAGAGAATAACTTGAAAGAAGAAAAGAAAAGAACATTAAATAAAAATCATTAAAAATAAAACAGTACAAACATAAAAATAAAACAACTGGAATACAAAAAAGAGAGAAAGACAGACCACTTATCCTATACCAAGTTAAGGTGACCCGGACATTATGTGGTTTTTATTGCATAAATAAACCTCATTGAAAACATACTAAGAGGACTGTAGTCAGATGAAAGACATGTAAATTAAACTTCAACCATATACATAAACAAGGTTTTGTATAAGGTTTGGTACACGTCTGAAACTGTTAAAATAAAATGTGGACCATGGTTTGAAATAAACTGTCAACAGGAGCAACAACAACAACAACAACAACAACAACAACAACATCAGCGAAAACAACAGGAACCATAACAACCACAACAACAATAACAAAATAACAGCAACAATAATCGTAATAAAATCAACAGCAGCAGCAGCAACAACAACAATAACTGATATTAACAAAACTACTTCTGATAATAATGATAATCCCATTAACATTTAATTAATTAAACAATGCCTATACTGAACAAAAACTAATTTATATAAAACGGGAACTTTATATATATATAAATGAATGAACGAACGAACGAACGAACGAACGAACGAACGAATGAACGAAGTACCAACAAGTAACAACAAGTAATATAATGTTCTTTCAAACCACTTCAACCTTTTATTTAAAAAACAACAAAAAACAAAAACAAAAATCACAAAGAAAACAAATTAAAATCCTGACCCATATTCATTCGCACAAAATAATAATTTAGGAGGTCGAGTACCAACAACAGAATAACAGAGACTACCTGCCAAGCAATGAGCAAAATGGAATTCAAAGCTTCTGAATAAATACTTAACAACAGCCCAGTTTGATACAAGAATGCAGATCAAATAGTAGGTCTGTACGTATTAGCGTTAACGCGGTAATTAATATACGAATTACTACCGAAGCGATAATTAACGTTTGTGTACACTCGTATTCAAACTGACATTAAGTGTACGAATTAGGACGAAAACAAACAATAATCCATAGTCAACAAAACGACGACCTTAATTACACCAACTTTAAATTTTACAAAATCTATAATATTATATATGGAACTATATGACAAGTCTAATTATCCATGCTTCACCTGAGTTTTTTTTCTTGTGAAGTCGTGTGGATTTTCGTAATAATCTGAAATCGGAGAATACGAGAAGAACAAGGGAGATGTTGTGTGGAACGCTGTAATTTTACTCTGTTTTGTTTTGTTAAAAGCTACAGAGCCGTGAGAGTTTCTTGTCTCAGATCAGCGTTTTGAAGCGGAGTTACTAGAAGACGTTAAGCTCCGTGTCAGAAACGGTCTGGTGTGTGTGTGTGGGACAACGTCTGAAACGACGTCTTCATTTATCTTGTTAAAACGTGGTACGTCTACAGATGGCTAAAATGGATTTAACCCTAAAGTGGTCACGCTCAAATTAAAAGACGTAAGCATTGTTTAGAGATTAAAGTCAATGAATATCGACTCGAACCCAGAGAAACGTAGATACGTTCAGACACAGATATATATGTTTAGATTGATAGATAACTGGATCCATCGATACAGAGATATATAGATACATAGATACATAGAAACATAGAAATATAGATACATAGAAACATAGAAACATAGATACATAGATACATAGATACATAGATACATAGATACATAGATACATAGATGCACAGATACACAGATGCATAGATACATAGATACATAGATACATAGACACATAGACACATAGAAACATAGAAACATAGAAACACAGATACATAGATACACAGATACACAGATACACAGATACATAGATAGATACATAGAAACACAGATACATAGATACACAGATACATAGATACACAGATACACAGATGCACAGATGCATAGATCCATAGATACATAGATACATCGATACAACGATACATCGATACATCGATACACAGATACACAGATACACAGATACATCGATACATAGATACATCGATACATCGATACATCGATACATAGATACATAGATACACAGATACACAGATAGATAGATAGACAGACAAACATATTTAACATACATGACGATAATTACTCGAAAAAGTATAACAATCTCGGACCTGCTTTCCGATATCTCTGTACGATGATATCTCTGTACGATGATATCTCTGTACGATGATATCTCTGTAAGATGATAACTCGCTAACCTAATTACGCACATAAAGACATAATTTACGGATAGTCGGGACAAATTCGTTACAAGATCGTTTTCGACAATTTCAGTTCAGATAACGAAACAAACAGTTCAGTTCGTTCGGACTCAACAAGGAACCCGGCTGAGCGACTGAGTGTGGAACTTTCCCACTCGTAAACGCCGACCTCTTTCAAAGATAATGAATATTTATTGCTATGTTCTAGGACCCCCCCCCACTGATATGAGACAAACACCGCCGAAATGAAAAGATGGACGGAATTATACCGGACAATGGAATGACCAAGCTGACCGTGTTTTGGAGATAAACGACTTGTGTTGGCTTTGGCCGCCAATGTTGGAAGTGGTCACAATAGGGGATTTTGTCCACCCTTGTTACTAGGGGTGTTTTTTTAAGAAGGTCCAGCGATGTTGGTAGTGGTCAATCATTTTATTTTTAAAAAACACCTAATTGATGAATTTAACATGATGGTGTCTTTTGTCACAGTTTCAAAATTAGAAAAATATGTCACTGTTTATATATATATATATATATACATACAGACACACACAAACGCATACACATATTCAAACTTTTTAAATATCAAATTCTATACAGTGAAATATTTTTTGAGGTTTGAATTTGTATGACAACAGACACCATACATACATATATAAAAAAAACAAATTCGTGTGTCTGTGTATTTCTCTATAAAACAAACGCCCAGTTCTGATACTGAATACGAAATCCTCAGAAACATTCCTCTCCCCAAACACCTCCCAACTGATCAACGCTGGTCAAAAACTGGACAATCCCTTCCTCCGAAACACAAAGGAATTACGGACGTCCATTTGGGACAAAAGAAGTCTAAACCAACTGACCGCTTCGAGAGAGAAAGATGATTTTTCTTTGTGTTTGACCACTGACCATAAACATTTAACAACGAGGAATCTTCACACCATTACTGGATACGATTATCACCTTCTAGCTGTCAAAAAAGCACAGTAAAATATCGATGTCAAGATCTGAAATTTCAAGGCAAGGTGTTAAAAGAGGAACACAAAGAGATTTGTAACTTTTCACATTGTTGGTGGTGAGAGCGAAGGCCTTGGTGACACACATACACGTAGATGTGAGAAATAAAAAGTGTCTTCATATATGTGTATAGAAACACACAGACATAAACAGACAGACAGAAATACATAGACATTGGGACGAAGAAGAGAGAGAGAGAGAGAGAGAGAGAGAGAGAGAGAGAGAGAGAGAGAGAGAGAGAGAGAGAGAGAGAGAGAGAGAGAGAGAGAGAGAGAGAGAGAGAGAGAGAGAGAGAGAGAGAGAGAGAGAGAGAGAGAAACCTGAATTCTATTTTATTATTATTATTTCTGAATCAGCAGTTTGCTTATTGACATTTTAAAACATATTAACAACTGTCAAATATTTAGTTTTAACGAAAGAAAGAAGCAACGAGTCTCAATATTTTACATTTTGCAAAGATTAGGGCTGAACGTAAAAACCTATTCAGCTGGAAGTAAATAAAATAAATTTGGTCTCTGTGTCAAATGACCATAGACAGAACTTTATTCGACGCTACATTAATCGTAAAGTCCTAAAGCAATGAAACATTTTTTTTTTTTTTTAGATATATATCTCATTTCCAAAGTATGGGGCCATATACTATACACTGCTATAAAACCCCAGTAATAACACTAACATAACACAACCACCTATAACAAATATAACAACGTACAATGACATACAACGCAATCCACACCATTGAGTACAACAGTGTTTCAAAACGTGACCCGGAATCTCCTTGTCGGATCGTGAATTATGTTATTAACTTGACCACCTAATTGTGGTTAGTCTATGAACTTCCCATGAACAAAGGTGCGTGCGTGCGGACTTTACGAACACATTTTTCGCCAAACCTGTCCGGGAAAAAAACAACAGGGAGAAGATTTATGGCCAAAGCAAAGATAAAGTAACTGGGTTTTATAACGTACAAAATGACATTACGTCTCAAAGAATGTGTCGACCCCAAAGCGAATATCCACATTTATTTATTTATTTATTTGTTTGTTTGTTTGTTTGTTTGTTTGTTTGTTTGTTTGTTTGTTTGTTTGTTTGTTTGTTTGTTTGTTTGTTTGTTTGTTTGTTTGTTTGTTTGTTTATTTGTTTGTTTGTTTTTTGTTTGGTTCTTTATTTATTTATTTGTTTATTTATTTATTTGTTTATTTATTTATTTTTTATTTATTTATTTATTTATTTATTATTTGTTTGGTTCTTTATTTATTTATTTATTTATTTATTTATTTATTTATTTATTTATTTATTTATTTATCGTGTAAACAATAATGGCTGCTTACGTTACAAATTTGCTGATTACAGTCCAGCCCCTGTAACAGTACACTGAAATGGACACTGATTATATTTCGCCAGCAGGTGTGGAATTGAAATTCAGTAAACCTCGGCAATCAGCGACATGTATAAAAGTAAACAATTGTCTAATTTTCTAAAGTAATTAATGCAACAAGATGTTAAACCGAACAAAAATCAGGACACTGAGATTGTCTGCATTACATTAAATAACATTAAACTACATTGCATTATATTTCATTACGTCACACTGTGTTGTATTATATTACATTACGTCACCTTGGGTTATATTACATCATAATTACGTTACTACATTATAATTTAGTACTTTACATTACATTGTAATAAATTTCATTATATTACATCACTTGCATGCTATTTCTCTACGTTTCATTAAGTTACATTACTTTGCATTACGTCATGTGACGTCATGTTGTATTACGATATATCACATTACGTTAAATTACGTTACGTTACATTACATTATAAATACACACATAAAATAAATAAATAAATAAATAAAAACACACTTTTTCTGTTCATATAACATGAACCATAACATTCACTGAGACTTTAAACAAATAAAATTTTCGTTTCGCCTAACAAACATAAACCAGTCAAAAAAAAAAAAAAAATTCCCAACACTATCACAAATTTTTATATGCAAAGAAAAATCCGAAAAAATAAAAAATAAAAAATAAAAAAAATTAACTGTCGTCTGTTTCAAGAAAGACAAACGAAACATAAATTTAAAACCAACTGTTTGAAATACAACACGTAATTGTAATGACAATGACATATCTGTGTTCTTGTAATTTGTGTTTTTAATTTAAATTATAATATAAAGGTTTGTCTCGAACATTCAGATGACGAATGGGACGTGTAATAAGAAAGCTGCTGGAAAATTTGGAAGTTTTTATTACCACATAATATTCTCCACTGTCTTTGTAATTATATAAAATAAAATAAAATAAAAAATACCAGAATTTGAGGTTAAAACAACAACAAAAAACACACAATAAAATAAGTAAAATAACAATAAATAAATAAAAAAAATAAAATAAGTAAAAAAATAAGTAAATAAATAAATAAATAAATAAATAAATAAATAAATAATACGATAAGAGAAACTGAAGAATACTGACAACAACAAAATTTATTTTATCACTCTGCCCCCCCCCCTTGCCAGCGGCTACTGTCCCAAAAAAAATAAAAAAATAAATGTTTTATTCATTTTTCTGAGAGGTCACTCTAAAACCTACAGATGTATGTTACTTGACAGTGTCCAACAAACCAGAACGACCCCCTCCCATTTTTGTTTTTTATTCAACATCGTACAATACAACCTACCCACCTCCTTTTCCTGAACTCTTAACAATGGGATAAACACTTTTATGTTTCTAAACGTAACATGATAAAAAAAATACCCTGCTGCGGTTTTTTTTTTTTTTTGTGGTTTTTGTTTTCTCCATATAATGCGACAGAAATGCCTCAGGTTAAAAAAAAAACAAGAACAGAATTGAGAAAAACAACTTTGTAGTAAATAAGATTATCTTTATTTTATCTTACTTACTAATTTTTCTTTCTTTCTTGTCATCTTTTAAACACTAGTTCTACACTGAACTGCTATTACTACTACTACTACTACTACTACTGCTGCTGCTGCTACTACTACTACTGCTACTACTTTTCAATTTGTCTGTGTTATACGACTATCTCCTATTAGTGAGTTGACAAAAAAAAAAAAATAGGTAAGATACGCCAACAATTACGTTCCGGGATACCTGCGGTGATAGCATTTAAAAATGGGTCAAATTTCGTGATGGGTTGCTGAATTTGAATATTATAAATGACCCAAGTTTGCGACTGAATACAATATCGTACATCACGTTCTGGTTTTTCTTTTTCTTTCATTTTTAAAAAAGAAATATCTTTTCGTCTTTCTTTTGTTTGATTCGTTTTCTTGTTTTTTCTTTATTTTATTACTATTATTATTATTTTTTTATTATTATATACACATTTCTTTTTTTCATTAAAAATAATATCATCTTCTATTTTGTAAAAAAAAGAAAACTATTTGAATTTTGTATTCTCTGATGTTAACGTAAAACAGTCATCTTATGTGCGTTAGTGTCAGCATGTTCATGTTGAAATAACAACCATTCAACAGAAAAAAAACTTAGGAGTATTAATGTCTTAATGAAGTATTATTATAAAATTATGTCGTTCTGGATAAAAGAAAACAAATTGTTTCTGTTATTAACTACGAAATAATTATAAATGCTGCCACTATGAACAAACATAATTCGTATTTATTAATGTGTGTGTGAGAGAGAGAGAGAGAGAGAGAGAGAGAGAGAGAGAGAGAGAGAGAGAGAGAGAGAGAGAGAGAGAGAGAGAGAGAGAGAGAGAGAGAGAGAGAGAGAGAGAGAGAGAGAGATTAGAAATGTTATTAAGCATGTAAAAACTATAGTCTCATCTGAAACGTGATAAACTTTTAGTTGGATTTTTCACGTCAGTTAATTAAATACAATAAATTACTTTCTTTCTTTCTTTTTTAAATTTGATATGTTCAATATTATACTCGATAGAGAAGCCCAGACATGTTTATTTTATGAGATAAAATTGGACATGTTGAAAGAAGAAAAAAAAGAAAAGATAATGGCTTTCCTCGGAAAATTTAAACTTTACTGGGAAGACATATATCAGTGGTTTTTTTACACCTGATAACAACAACAGAAAGCTCTTAATAGTCAGCGTATCTCAGTTTAAAGGTAAACGCGTATAAACATGCATAATGACATCATCGTGTACGTTTCAAGGACTGATCCAGTATTTTTAAAATATTGGGTTGGGGTGTTGTTAGTTAGTTATAAGATACTATGTTTTGTTATGAAGATCATGGGGGACATGAATATAGATTAATAATTTAAAAAAAAATTCATCCATCGATAGCAGATAGTGTTAAAATATATATATATATATAACCTTATGAGCCTAGACCTGCTGGTTTTGCATATAGGTATGCGTGCCTCTAATTATAAATATACAATGTATATATATATATATATATATATACATAATAAAAATAGGAAAATGTTTTTATAAGAAATGACGAAATCTATACTTCTGTTACAAAAGTCACCCCGACCGCCATAATACAACAATAACATTTTCAGACTTAACACAATTCATACATTTTACACAAATACACACATGTTTAGCTAATCTGGAGACATTGTATTTTAATATATCTGACAGCTACATTATGTTATACTACTCTTATATTATCTCGAAATAAAATAATCGCAAAAATTAAGAAGTGGCTTATCTCCGTGGCGATTAATGCGGATTAATTTATTACAATGGACGCTGTTTGGCGTCGACGCAGAATTAACAGTGGGTGAGTTCCGACAACACGCTTAATGCGTAGACGTGTTATGCAAATGAGACGTCTGGAGAGAAAAACGTTGTCGTTAATTGTACGTACGTACGTACGTTAATGTGTGTTCAAAACAGCACCTTAATGTGTACTTAAGTACAGCGAAATTAGGTAGTAAGTGACAAGGCTATTATGGTGAAATAATGGCAATATATTGTGTGTGTGTTGTTGAGCTGACAGAAATGTATAATGGTAGTTAAGTAAACATGAATGTATTCCTCTTTACAAAAAAATCGTCTTATATAATGCTTATACAATCTATTTAACAATGAATACAACAGCTCATAATTATTGTTATTATTACTGCTGCTGTTGCTGTTGCTGTTGTTGTTGTTATACTAAGTATGTTCAAGGGTATTATTAGAAAAATACTAACAGGTCATAAACATATTTACATGTTTACATATATTAATCGCTTTTCATCTACCTTTGCTCGATCAAATTCATTCAATCTCTATCGCTCTCTCCCACGCTCATTGTCTGTCTGTCTGTCTTTCTGTCTGTTCGTTTGCTCATAAAGTCACAGACATAGGTGTAAACAAAACCACACACCCAAGCATATATATATAAAAACATGCACACTTTGCAAAACAGTTCAAGTAAAGGTGTTTAGATCCAAAGTTTTGATAAGGATTTCGAAAAAAGAAAAAAAAAAAGAATAAAAAAGAAAAAAAAAAAAGTCATGTCGCCAGCACAAGCATAACTTTGTTTTAGATTTCACACAGAAATCTGAGATATAGTAAATGTCGAAGGAAAATTCCTTTCACTGAAGGGAAGAAATAAATAAAAGATGATATCACCACGGTTAAAAAGTAAGCCATGCCAGTATTTCACACGCTCTCATTCACGACTTGGAGATTAAATACCGTTATTTGGGAAAGTGGACAAGTAAAAAGAACGAAGAAAATGAATGAAACTGCTTTAGAAACAATCGTTTCAATTTCTGCTACTGTTATGCTGTGTGTGTGTGTGTGTGTGTATGAGTGTGCATGTGTGTGTATGTGTATGTGTGTGTGTGTGTGCGTGTGCGTGTGCGTGTGCGTGTGCGTGTGCGTATTGATATTTATGCTTATACTGATGTGTGTGTTAATGTTTGTATGTATGCGTACGAGAAAATATCTGTCTATTCCTTTTTACTTTACTTTTTCATTCATACTTTCTGTCTATTTTCTTCATTATCGTCATCATCGTCATCACTATCCTTATTATCTTTATCATTATCCAATAATTAGAAGCATAAAATTCATGCCTACAAGATGCAAAACGACGCCTCAAGTGATTCATAAGCATCTGATGCAATTTTATGACGTATGTCGAACATCATATTCTTTTACACGTCTCCTTCGTCTTTCTTTCGTTCTTTTTTTTACAAATGATATACATAAAACAAATAAAAATATTTAATCTGTGATTTCTCGAGAAAAAAAAAATCCCATAAAATTTACTACACTCATCAAAATGAAGATATCCTTCAGCAATATTATGTGGATTGATAACTTTGATTGACAGGTGATTGCTCCTCCCCTGTCATGTTTTAATTGGCTATCTTGTTATTCTTGTCTTACAAGTTTTCAGCTTTACTTTGGCTCACAGATAAATATTTGAAACAAATAAACGAAAAATAAACCAACCCCAAAAGAAATAAAACAAAATACTTAATTTCTATGACACTTTTGTTTCAGTAGAGAACTAATAATGGATGTGAAACGTTTTGGAATAATGATGAAAATGAATAAAAGAAATATAAATGTTTATTTCATATACGTAAATTTATAAGTGATGATATTTGTATCAATCTAGTTTATAACTTTTAATTTATTTAATAATAAACGTCGAGCAAAAACAATAACATAATAATAATAATAATAATAATAATAATAATAATAATAATAATAATAATAATTATTTATTATTATTATTATTATTATTATTATTATTATTATAGTAAAATAGTACTTTCTATATTTAATTCATAACAAAATATATTCTAATAATTATAAAAATATTGTAACGGTTCATTGTACGTTAATTAAATAATTATTGTATGATATTTACTATTATCATCATCATTATTATTATCAACATCTTCATCATCATTATTATTATTATGGTAACTTAACCAAACTTCAACCCGAGAATGGAAATACATAACAAACACAAGCAACATCTTCAAGTTACGCAAGTCGTAATTGAAAGCTGTTGTTTAGAAAACAGTCGAAAGTGAGACACACAGTCTCGCGCTGTCCAAAAGACGCTTAGACCGAGCGAGCGAACGCCTGACTTAAACCTGGGGATACAGTAAATAAATGAAGAAAAATAAACATACGTGTGCGTTCCACGCAGTGTTTAGCGGTGTACTTACATTTCTTGCTCCCCTTCTCGCACGTGCGGTCAGTGTATCCAAGCAGAAAAAGTAAAAGCGAATGTCACAAAGTCTGGCAAAAGTTAGAAAAGTTCTGGGACCCGCTACGACGAACCACTTGTTACGGGGCTGTGATCAACTTGAAAACGAGGCTGTGTGTTTACACACGATACTTCTCACTGTGTCAAAGTAGTCGACAGGCGTTTTTTTATATTTTTATAATTTATTTTTTTATTTATTGTTACTGCGCGGTAATCCTGTTTTGATAGTTCCTTTGTTTTATTCCGTACAGTTTCGGCAATAGTTAAATATCGACACGGTTCTTTGTTTAAATCTTTTGTTTTCGAAGTGACAAAACTCAGGACATCGCTCACAGTATTATTGCTTAAGCCCTGTTCACAGGTCACGTGATTGGGGATATTCCGCTAGGATACATTTAGGATGGGAACTTTGTAGAAAGGGGACGGGGTGTGGTTTTTTTGTTGTGAAATCTGTGACTGTTGTTTTGTAATACGGGTCTTGTCTCACAGGATTGTCCTACATTGTTAAAGCTGAATAACAATAACAATAAAAATAACAATAACAATAACTATAACAATAATAATAGTAATAATTCTTTGTCTCCGTCTGTTACATCACATTTATGTATTTTTCAGTTCTATTCATCTAGTTAATTACTATAATCAGTATTCCTCTCCGTTCGTTCGTTCATCTGGTCTGTGTGTCTTTTGGCAAATTAAATGTTTTGCTCTCTCTCTCTCTCTCTCTCTCTCTCTCTCTCTCTCTCTCTCTCTCTCTCTCTCTCTCTCTCTCTCTCTCTCTCTCTCTCATTTTCTGTCCTTCCACTTATTTTCTTTATTCTTTTCTTTCTTTCTTTCTTCTGAATTCATTTTTCAATTTCTTTTTTTTTTTCATTATATATGTATGTCAGTACACACGTAATATTATCGAAATATTCGACTTTAATCTGTGTTAATCACGTTTGATTTCAATGTACACGTTACAGCGCAGATATAACCTATCAAACATTCACCGTTTGCTACAAATACCTTTTCACGAATACCTGTAGAGTGATAGAGGTTAAGCATCGAAGCAATATAAATTAATTTTGTAATGAAACTGACTCACAAATTTTGAAAAAAAAAAAAAAAAAAAAAAAAAAAATTGCATAACAAGATTTATAACAGTCATGAAACAGATAATCGACATCTTGACCCTGTTTCAGATAACTTTTAGATTAGGTATGTATGTAAGTATGTTTGTGTGTGTGTGTGTGTGTGTGTGTGTGTGTGTGTGTGTGTGTGTGTGTGTGTATAGAACCACGTAACCGGGATATGCAGTTTTATTTTAATAAAGTGCGTGCGCACACACATAGGCACATACATATATGTGTGTATGTGTGTTTGTGTGTTTTGTGTGTGTGTATATATATATATATATATATATTACATTTTAAAACATCTTTAAGCATTTTCTGCAAAGAATACTAAATTTTTATTCATTTATTTAAAAAATATATATATATATATTTTTCAATTTTGTCTATCATTTATTATTTAGTTTTATTCAGTTTTTTCATGTAACTGGTGATATTGTTTTCTGATGAAAGGAATTTTCATTCCACGTTTACGTCATCTCAAGTTTCTGTTTCCTTTCTTCAAGAGATTTAAACAAAGTCAACATTGTCTATCTTTCTATCGTGTCGAGCTTTTGATACAAAAATATGTACTCCAACGTATGTATTTATGTATGCTTGTTTGTATATATGTATGTATGTATCTATGTATGTATGTATGTATTTATTTTAGGATTTTGAATATTATCTGTCTTTAGTACGTCTGATTAGACTCTGCACACAGACAATATTAAGCTACGCACTGGCGCAGGAGGACAAAGTCAAATCACGATTTCACAAACCCGTCAGATGCCGCTGACGAGACTCGAACGTATGACACCCATTCACCCGCACTCCGAAGGCCCACGATGTTACAGTTCGGTTATCAAAATCATCTTATGTATGTATGTATGTATGTATGTATGTATGTATGTATGTATGTATGTATGCATGTATGCATGTATGTATGCATGTATGTATGTATGTATGTATGTATGTATGTATGTATGTATGTATGTATGTATGTATGTATCTATGTATGTATGTATGTATAGATTTTCATACATATATGCGCGTGTACTTAAATCGAATGTATAATCCAACAGAAATAAATACAAACATTTGGTACAATGTAAATTTGGTATTATTAAAAACGCAAATCATGATAACTTCTACTGATGCAAGGGAGACAATTCTGTTTTATGCGGTAAACATTTGCTTTGTAAAAGTGGCGAGTTATCTTATCCTTTCCTGCTTGACAACGGCTTGGTATGGTTTTGGTTTTGTTTTGTTTTTCAATTCTGTTCAGTATCGTTTCCAAGATTTACTTATTGCATTCGTTGGTAAAGTTGAAACGTTAATGATTTCTTAGTGATGATATTTGTTACGACATGTAAATCGCTTCTGGTAATGATAATGATAATGATAATGATAATAATGATGATGACAATGACGATGATTAAATAAATGAATTAAAAAAAAAAATTGTATGTAATGAAATAAATAAACATAAACAAAAAATAAAAAAAGTATTTTAAATATTATATTGTAAATAAATAAATAAGAAAATCTGTAAATAATTAAAAACCAATAAAAAAAATAAAATAAACCACAACAAAACAAATCCTAAAAAGATAACAAGAAGGAAATAAATAAAGAAACAAATAAGATAAAATGTAGTGCGCTGTAATGTAATGTAATGTAATGAAATAAATAAATAAATAAATAAATAAATAAATAAATAAATAAATAAATGGTTACATAAATAAATAAATGGATAAAAAAAAAAAAAAAAATAAAAAAATAGATAAATTGAAATAAATGAAATGAAAAAAATAAACTAAAAGTTATACTTAACAAAACAAAACAAAACACAACACAAAACAACACAACATAACGTAATATCACATAACACACAAAAACATAAATAAAAAAAAAAAACAATTGCTCTGGGTGAGAAGACTTTTTGTTTTGTTTTGACCTTTTTCAATTCTTTGTTTTCAGTACAATTTCAAATGTCGGTTTATTCATTAACGACTTCTGCATTCCTTCATTAAATATTCAGAGGATTTATCAAGGTAATGTAATTAATGTTTAAATATAATAAATAAAGTTTTAAATAAATGGTTTAAAAATCAAATTTATTAATAATTAAATAAACGAAGAAAGCCGAAAAAGAGAGAATAATAGAGAACGAATGGTTAGACACATATATATATATATA
>CM022668.1:15428390-15450890 GCA_012295275.1 Chrysomallon squamiferum | reverse complement strand
AACTTTGCCAAACAAACATAAATAAAAAGAAAAAGAACCAAAACTTAAAGCAAAAAGAACGAAACAAAAAGAAGACCAAAGAGAAGCAATTAACACAGAAGAACGAAAATGAAAGGAAAGCAAAATGCAACAACAACATAAAACATCAAGAACACACACAACACAGAAAAAGAAGAAAAATGAAAAATAAATAAAAACAGATGAAAAACAAAATCCTGAAAATAAAAACATAACAAGAATTACCATTTTCTCTTTAACCGAAATATTTAGAATTAAACTGATTTTATTTGTTTCACTTTGTTTTTTTTTTTTAACTTATAAGTGGAAAAGAATGATAAGAAAAACTGTGTTAGTTAATCAATCTGAAGAGAAATGTAAAAAATTGTTTTTACTTGCGTGAAATATTGAATTATAAGAAATTTAATTCCAAGGTTGGTTTGAATGGAGAAAGATAAAGTCAAAAAATAAACAAACAAACAAATAATAATAATAATAATAGAATCATACTAAAACAAAATCAAAGAACTAATAAAGAATGAGGGGGAAAAACAGAAATACAGAGAATGATGGTAATGAATAGCAGAATGAGAGAGAGAGAGAGAGAGAGAGAGAGAGAGAGAGAGAGAGAGAGAGAGAGAGAGAGAGAGAGAGAGAGAGAGAACTACGAGAATAAACAATTAACCGTCTTTAGTATTGACGTCAAAAGTATTTCACTGCCGCGTTTGTCCAAAATGAGATCTGGTGGAAATTGTAACTTAGGACGAACCGCTATTAAATCTGGTCAATTTTCTCTCTGCACTTGACGCTCCCCAATTCGTAAACTAACTTTCTCTCGCTAAAAACGTGTAAATAAATGAAATTATCCTGTCCTTAGGCAACCTTTTCCAATTTACATGACAAGCATTTAGCTAACAGAGCCTGCCATGAGTGATCTTGTAGATAAATGACGTTACTAGGTTACCGGACACGTGAAGTAAGTGACTAGTGTTCTTGGGTTTCAAGATGCTAGGATCGAATCCCCGAACTTTACATGTATTCATAAGGAATTATGCAATACGTTTTTTTTTAAATTATTTATTTATTTATTTATTTATTTATTATTATTATTATTATTATTATTATTATTAAGTTTTATTTTAAAAACATATACGCGCAGATTCTGGTAGATCGTATTCATTTCATTGCGAACACAGAGTTGTTCTTTGTTGGTATTTTCTTTTTAAAACTCCATTTTTATTATATATCGTCTGACGGAAAGTGGAAACAGTTTTCCTTCCTATTCAGGCATTGCTGGTGATTTTAAACGATAGAATTTTTGGAGAAACGTGTCTTAGATAAACTTTTGTAGCTTATAAGCTAAGCCAAAGTCAATAAAGCAACAGTCTTCAAATTTCAACCAATCAGTTCATATGTTGTTTAATCTGTACCCTGAGAAAAATGCCAGAAAAAAAAAAAAAAAAAAAAAAAAATCCCCCAAAATGCAACGAAATTTATTTCAAAATAAGTGAGAAAAAGATAAAAAATAAAACCCCATTTCACACGATAATCACGAAGATAAAGGGTTCTAAATCATATTAATATCAACGTCTTCAATCACAAATCCTCATCGAAATGTTACTGACACACGAAATCAATCTATCTGCCGAGCTCGTGCATGGCGGACTGACATGCGCTTCTACTTAATGACTTCCGCTTCCGGTCTCCCGTTTCCGGCACCATTTGGAAAATGCGAGCGTTAAGTTTTACCGATGAATATTGATGATGTAGACATCAGTCTACGTCCACGTCGACAGCTGGTTTGATGTACCTGCTACGACCTCCACTTAGCCGGCTTCTTGTTGATTTAACGCTGAGAAATCCGTTTGAAGCGAGCGTCAAGGTGTCACGCTTTCAGTAATTAACTATTTTTTATTTTCTTACCAGTTACGAGTTCGTTAAAGGACTTTCGTGAAATTCTTTGTGTGCCTTGTCTGGGATATTCAGAGTCATTGTTGTTGTTGTCGTAGTTGTTGATACTGTTACTCTTACTGGTTTTATTGTTGTTGATGTTACTGTTGTTGTTGTTGCTGTTGTTTTTTCTTATAGTTATTAACGTTGTCTGGAAATTCATTATTATTATTGTTGTTATTGTCGTTGTTTTTGTTATTGCTTTTGCTTTTTGTCGTTGTTGTTCTCTTTGTACTTCTTCTTATTATTGATGTTGTTGTTATTGTCGTCGTTTTATTATTATTATTATTATTATTACGTATCATAATTCATTCTGTCGTATATATATATATATATGTGTGTGTGTGTGTGTGTGTGTTTATGTATGTATGTATGTAATTTTGTTTTTAAAATCAGCTCTAACGAGGTCATCTCATGACATTCTGTACAACCTTAATTCACGCCGATGCTACGATTTGAACCTGCGACCTTCTGGCCATGATTTATAAAAAAAAAATCGTCAACGCCGCGTAACCTGTTTGTACCCACAGCATGTCTTCACGTACATTGTTATTCACTACAGACAAACGATAGATTTTACTCTGCGCGTAACTCTCCACATTTTACAATTTTTATTCATCTCATTGAAGCAGGGATTGCTCAGAGTCTGGCCACCGCTAGAATTAAACACGAACTTGCCTAATTGAAAGGTCGCATGCATGCAGGCTGGTCTGAGGTCACGTGTTACTGAGGTCACGTGGTATCGAGGTATCGTCACTGATTTATTTCTTCTGATTACAGAAAGCTTAATTAAGCTGTCAGTTGTTTTTCGTCTTTGGTGCAAGAACGTAATGCAGAAAGTGGAGATGCCAAAAACTGAAGAGTCTAAATATGCTTTGTTGTTGGTGGTGGTGGTGATGGAGCCATCGTTGTTATTATTATTGTTATATTGATTTACTTAATCGGTATCTATCTATCTATCTGTTATCTATCTGTTATCTATCTATCTATCTATCTATCTGTTATCTATCTGTTATCTATCTATCTATCTATTTTTTAATTTCTATCTTTCTTATTTATTTATTTACTTCTCTTTTATATTTTATTTTATTTTTATGTTTGTTTGTTTTCGAGTTTTCGATGCCAATAAACTCTGTTTAATGATACATTTTTATTCTTATTTAATTACTATTATTAAATATATTTTTTCTTCAAATTTGACCTTTCTTAGTTAATGACAAAGGATAAACTTCGTGAAATATTGCAATTCTCTTCCAAATTGGAAACTTGTTCCTAGTCAGATCTAATTAATATATCGCTCTTCAAAACAGATTCACAAAAAAAAAACACACAAAAAACAACAACACCAGGCTCTTCTAATGAGAACGGAATTTAAGAGCACGGAAGATAAAAAAAAAATGGATGACGTACTGATAGCGGAGATTTTGTTAATCATAACCAAATGTGTATTTGCAGATCGCGTTCCGAGCTGAATGAACTTCAGAATAATCGCGTAGATCATTACCGTTGTGGACTTTTTCATTTATTTTATTTAATTTACATTTTTCATTTTTATTCTTTTAAAGACACACGTGACAATCATTTTGCGCTGCGAATGTTCAGTTGTTGACCAGAAAAATGATTCGATTTTATATCTTCCAGCTAAATAGCGTTTATGTACGTTTTTCTTCTTCTTCTTTCTTTTTTCTTTCTCTGTATATGTGCCCCTTTCTTTCTCTTTTTTGCTTGAGTCTATCTATTTATCTATTTATCTACCTATCTTATTTTCATCTCTCTCTCTCTGTATGTTCTGACTATCTGTATTTTATCTCTGTACTTTATTTCACTTCTTCACTGTCCCTCTTTCTTTTTCATCTCTCTATTTTGTCCTGACTATCACTTCCATTTTGTCTCTTAATTTATTCTTTCACTTCTTCATGTCTTGTCTTTCTTTCTCCTGCCTCTGTTAATAAATGTAATTAAACAGAAGAACAAAATATGCATATATATATATCGCCTTTCAAGGACAGGCACGTATTTCAGAATAACATTACATTCTCACCTTTTTGTAAAAAAAAATTTCACATCTAGATGGAGTACTGCGTGATATTTTGGTTGAATTTTACTGAGGAAAGTCTACAATGAACAAAACGTCATTTCATTTCTTTTTGTCTGTGCATGTACAGTCGCGCTAATACTCTCACACCCCCACACACATCTTCATCCATACGCACAGACACGCAAAAACACGTGTGTTTATGTCTAAGGGAGGGAGGGAGGGAGGGAGGGAGGGAGGGAGAGAGAGAGAGAGAGAAGAGAGAGAGAGAGAGAGAGAGAGAGAGAGAGAGAGAGAGAGAGAGAGAGAGAGAGAGAGAGATAAAATAAAGAAGAAATATTCATAGAAATGGAGATATGCTGATAGTATGATAACCAGGTAGGTAGTTAGGTAGATAGATACATAGATAGACAGACAGACACACAGACAGACAGATAGGTAGATAGAAAAATAGAGTAACAGATATAAGATAGGTAGATATACAGATAGACAGAAAACAGTCAAATACACAGCAAACAAGAATGAGAGAGAGATAACGAACAGAGGGAAAGAATAGAGATATATAGAAAAAAAAAAGAGAGAGAGAGTGAGAGAGATATGCAGTCGCATAAAAGAATGACAGACAAGGAAACATTATTTATTATACACTTTCTTTTCATTTTTCTTTCTAAACTTTTTTTTTTTAATTCTCACTTTAATTTCGCACTGACATTATACGTCTTTCTTCTTATATTAATAGCTCATTTTTCACTGCAGAAAAAACAAAAGAAAAAACGCTTTCATCAAGCTTGCGATAGTTAAAAACGTTAAGCTAAATTTTCATTTTAAAAACTTAAATCTGCTCACATACATTTTAATTACTTCTGACCTTTGCCTAGTGCTTCTGGCGCAGATGAAAGACATTTTGAATTCAGATAACTTACAAGAAACGACATTCCGAGTGATATTTCTGTTTAATCTTAGCGTATTAGAAGGATGAGGTTCTCTGTAATAATGCGACAGAAATTTAAAAAAAAGGAATAACTGCAATGGCGGTAATGCTTAGATGGCGGTAATGTAGGTTGCTGGCAAAACTTTCCACTTTTTGGCATCAAAGAAATGTTAATTAACTGGCAGGATCTTTTTTTTTTTTTTTTTTTTTGATATATTTTAATTTTGATTTTTTTTTCGTTCTAGAAACTGAAGAAATAGGTGAAGAATGTATTTTATTAATTTTGTTGTTAAGAAATAATTTTTGTGTCTTATTTTCCTTTAGCCGTGACTAATCAGAAACATTTTTAGGCGAGGTTTCTCTCTCTCTCTCTCTCTCTCTCTCTCTCTCTCTCTCTCTCTCTCTCTCTCTCTCTCTCTCTCTCTCTCTCTCTCTCTCTCTCTCTCTCTCTCTCCCTGTTTGTGTGTGTGTGTGTGTGTCAGTGTGTAAGTGAATAAATACTTAACATATATTATTTTTTTCAACTGAAGTAGAATTGTTTAAAGCATCTAATGTTCACAATACAAACGAACATCTACTATAACGTCAGTTATTAGGTAATACATTTTGATCTATTGTCATTTGGGAAAAACAGGAGAAATGAAGAAGAGAAATATCAAATATTAAAATCTTAGAATACAAATTTAAAATGTAATTATCAGGAGACAAATGTATATATTTATATATTCCTGATTTTGACTCTGAGCTGGAAGGAAACATGTAAGAGATTTACTGTCACACTTACCACGTTTTTCAATTCGCAAATATTTCGAGCATAGGGTTAATTTTATTTTATTTTATTTCATTCATTTTTTTTTTTTTTGTTTTTTTTTTTCTAAAGACATTTATTCTGAAAGATTTTACAATTATTTAAAATACTTATTATAATTTTTTTTCTCTTCTTTTAATGTACATTTTTTATTCTGGAAAGAATCTTTAAATATAAATTTTCTTTCTCTTTTTTCTTTTTTAAATATTTATTCTTTTTTTTTTTTTTCTACAAAGTCTTCATGGTTCCTTTTAAGTCCACACTACTTACTAAACCCATTTTATCATATGTGGTCATTCACTGACCGAACAAAAAAAAAAAAAAAAAAAAATTATCCGTAAGGTGCAATTGTCTATTTTCGTTAACAGCTTATATCCGTGCAGTATGTAGATGTATTCAGGGATTTTGATATATTTTTCCGTTAGTTTTATTCCTATTGGCGTTTTTTATTTTTTTTTTTTTTTTTTTTAATCTTAGCACGTATAATAATAAAGAAAGCGGATTTAATGCTTTAAACTTACGCCTCGATAATCTTTAATTTAGGCGGGCACTTTATCCTGAAAGCAGCGGTATTCACTTCTGATTTGGTCTCTGCTCTTGATCGGCTTAGAAAAATAAAGATAGGTTTTTATTGCCGAGAGCTCGGTGCGTTTCTGTTACCGATAACATTCATCTGTTTTTAGTGTCATCTGCCTAATGTGTTTTTATTGCCGATTTCTTCTGCATTGTTTTTGCCGATATTTAATGTATTTCTTTTTTCTTTTTTTTTCTTTTTTTTTAATTATTGATATCTGATAATTTTGCTAAAGCGATTCCTTAATGCCTTTTTATTGCCGATATATTAGTAATTTGTGTGCATGTCTGTCTGTCTGTCTATGTGTCTGTCTGTCCGTCTCTCTTTATCTATCTTTCTCTCGCTCAGTCACTCTCTCTGTATGTATATATATTTATATCATTATCTCTGTCTCTGTCTGTCTGCCTCTCTCTCTCTCTCTCTCTCTTTCTTTCTCTGTATGTATGTATATAGAATTATCTCTTTGTATGTCTGTATGTCTGTCTCACATACAGTCACATTTTGACAAGCTGGTGTTACCTCTGTATCGATAGTCTAGCGTAGTCTGAGTATCGATATATCTTGATTTACTGATATGGATATCGTATTGGTTGTTTAGTATCGACATATCTTGATTTACTGATATGGATATCGTATTGGTTGTTTAGTATCGATATATCTTGATTTACTGATATGGATATC
The DNA here is from genome assembly GCA_012295275.1 of Chrysomallon squamiferum. NCBI lineage: Eukaryota > Metazoa > Mollusca > Gastropoda > Neomphalida > Peltospiridae > Chrysomallon > Chrysomallon squamiferum. The sequence goes on along the minus strand of CM022668.1, from coordinate 15,443,914 downwards.
GTATTGGTTGTTTAGTATCGATATCGTGTTGTGTTGTATTACAACAGCTCGGGATATTTGCATTTTTGATTTGATGTATTTTTAATTACTGGTATCATTTCTTAACGTCGTTTATATTACCAATATCTTCTTATATTTCATTCTGATATACATTTCTTTTTTATTGTGGTGTTTTTTTTGAATGAATTTTATTATTTTATTTTATGCATCCAGAATCACCTTGTAACATTATCACAAAATAAATAAATATACGATGGAGACAAATACATTAATTCCTTTTATATTCTCTTTTTTTTTAATGCTTTCATTTAATTTTGTGTATTATTAAACTGTAAATATTTCACAAAATGTCATCAGGTTTGTACCAGTATTAACTTGGAGCTTAAAAGGTTTCACTACATTTTTAAAACCATCGACATTTATGAAATGCTTTTTTATTTTCTCTCACTTTCTTTTTTTTTCCTTTTTTTTTTTCTTCTTTTTTTTATTGTTTAAAACATTTGTCACATTTCATTAACTATTCATCATGTTTCATCGTAGACTCCAAATACATAAAATAACATAATTATATAATGACGGATTCAAATGGGTTTCAGATGGAACTGATATCTGGTTTGGTTAGAGTTAACTTTTTCAAATGTCAAGCTCAGATCATTATTGACTTTTTTTCTTTGTTGTTGGTGTTTATGGTCAATTTTTCTTCTTATTTCTCTCTCTCTCTCTTTTTATATTTTTTTTTATTTTCCTGTTTGTAGTAATAGCTTTCATCATTTATTTCTGCTTTTATTTTTTGCGGTTTCTTAATATGGTGGATCATTCAGTCAAAGATGATGAAACCAGTAGGAAAGTAAGAAAATATTGCCAAAACATAAGAGAAATTAGTGGAGAGTGTAAATAATTGTTTAGATGGAATTTAAAGATAGACAAACATGCAAAAAAAGAGAGAAAAAAAAAAAACCAACAAAAAACAAAAAACAACGAAGAAACAAAAAGAAGAAAAAACCCCGAAAAAACAACGAACAAATAAAAACAAACATGAAATGTTGACAGACAAACACACAGATCCAAAAAAACCCAGACAGATTTCTAACATAAGAATAGTTAGACTCAACGATAAAAACACAAAGAAGATTAAGACAATTAAAAAACAGAAATATGTCTTACTTCAACCTGCTGTCTACAAACGAAACAAAGCCACAGCGCCTGTATTCAGATTCTTACAAACAGTTGTGTCACTGAAGTATATGGCTAATACCAAGACCCCAGCAATGAAAAAATTTAACATCATTACTGCTCTATATATTTGTATGACATTAACCATAAAAAAAAAAAAAAAAAAAAAAAAAAAAATAGAAAATTTAAAATTGGGATGGTCGTGTCATTTGATCCCAGGGACCTCGGTACACTTGGTCACGCACGCTTTTACAACACAGTCTTACTCCGAACACCAGTTTAGAATTTTCCCTTTAAACCATTTCGGCCCATTTGCGTCAAATACGAGATCCGCAATGACGTATAATAAAAAAAAAAAAAAAAAAAACTTTCCAAAATAGTTCTACTCAAAAGAAAGAGCGGGCTTCTTAACTGCCGAATGTCGTCTGCGAAGCAAGCTTGCCTGCAGCAGTGTCGGCCATGATGCAGACGATATTGATTACAGCGCACGTGCCGACAGCTGATTATCGCCCGTATCTAGCAGAAGTCTCGCAGAAAGCGCGGGAACTCAGTCGATAAGGTTGTCTAGATCTTACTTTCAGTTTTTCGACGAGGGTCGTGCTCTGGCAGTCACACGAAACATTCGTCCTGTCCGTTTCTTTTTGACAGTTTTCGCCGATCGTCTTGCTTGTTGCTGGTTGTGTCGTTAGTTTTCGTCGCCCTGTTAAGTCAATCAGGAGCGTTCGATTGATTTGGGGATTTTGGGATTTAATGAAGCAAACGGGAGGTTTTTACCGATTCTCAACTGATGTAAGTACGCTTCTAAATCTATATCGTATGATGGTGATGATGTTTTGAAGTTGTTTGGAAATGGTCTTTGTGTATTCGTGTGCATGTGTCTCTGTGTTAATGTGTTTAATGTGTGTAATTATTTGTATGAGAATAATGTGTTTAATTGTTTGTATGAGAAAAAAAAAAAAAAAAAGAAGTAGCCAACTAAAAAGTTGAAAAATTTGTTTAGAAAAAGTTAATAATAGCATCAAATTTCTTCATTTTGAATCAGATGCAGGCATCTTAACAGACAATCGCACTCGTACCTACACACACATATACAAATTCCAGCACGTACACAGAAAACCTACATCAACACACACACACACACACACACACACACACACACACACACACACACACACACACACACACACACACAACACACACATGCAGTAATGTATTAACCTCTTTAATCTTGAATTTCTCTCGAGCTCGATTTGTTTATTTATTTATATTTTTTTACCTCCCATTACCGCGTGCTAAATTTATTATTATTATATTAACACATGTCTCTGGCAAAACTTATCTGTACAAACTGCAGCAGAAGCAGAAACGATCATAATAATAACAGAATCATCAACAAACAAACAAACAAAAAAAAATGTAAAAAAAAAAAAATAATAAAAAGAAATAAAGAAAACGAGAACATTTAAAAAAAGAAAAACAGACAAACACAAACTATCACCGTGACTAGATTTTAATAAACTAACGTTACAGTGGAGAAGTAGTGTGTTATAATAATAAAAAAAATATATATTTACAGTACAAAATATGTGTTCAGTAGGTTAATAAACTGAAATGTAATTACGTTAAGCCTTTATCCGCGGATAGACAGGCTCAGAGTGCATGTATACAATAAAATAAATTGATTCTAAACGTTTTCATAATCTGAACTGGACACTTACGTAAAATAAAGTAAACTGACTTTATGCGTGCACTTAACGCGAAACCCCCATCTTTACAGGTATTGGTAAGAACTGCTAAAATTCACGTAAATCATATTAACTACTGTTTTATTTTAACGTACAGTATACCATCATAAAAAATACAATTTACTGAATCTACAATTTATTATATAATAAGTTCTAAAAATAAAAAAATGATGACACTATTTTCGGACTGCGATTGATCAAACCTGCTTTAAAAGTGTGTGTTGTTTTAATATGTGCGCACACACACACACACACACACGGACACTCACACAACCTTGAGAAATTTGTTAACTATTATTATAAACAGTGGTTTCGTTCTTTGAAACTGTAAAGTGCTTTACATCAGGTAAGATAATCGTCGAAAATAAATATATATTTAACAAATAAAGGCTACGTTTGTTTGTATTGTGTACTAAACATTTTTTAAAATATAAACATTAAAGAAATATAACTTATAAACAGGAAACTAAACATGTTTATAGAATAAATAAAAACAAAAAAAATTTCTAACGAAGACTAGATTTGGTTGAAATGGTAGACTTAGAAATCTTATACAAGCGTAGATTAAAAAAAAAAAAAAAATGGTGTTTATAAAAGCTCTGATAAGAATTAAAAGAACAGCTGTAACTTACAAACAAAAGCAGCTTTGGTTAAAATAGACAGACAGAGAGAAAAAGATTTAACATTCTAATCAGAACTAGCTTTTTTTTTTTTTTAAATATATATATAAATTATAACAACCTTGATAACAATTAAATACATTTGTAACTTACAAACAAAAACCCTGTTCTGATTGAAATGGTATATTTAGAGTTCTTGTGTAGCGATCGTAAGCAAGATCGTAAATAATATAACTACGAAAATTAATATTAACAGGATTCATCGATATTGTTATAAAGGCCTTAATAACGAGTAAACAAAAATATAATTAAAAAAAAAAAAAAACGACGACCACATTTCATTTAGAAAATTAATATTATATGATTCATGGGTCGCGTTATAAAGGCCTAAACAACGAGTAAATAATAAATATAATTCGCAAGCGATGGGAACATTCGTTGAAACACTAAGCTCCAGATTCCTCCAAGGGCCCAGATAACGATTAATGATGGTGACAATTTCAGAAGAGAATTATTCTAACCCAGCGTCTGTAAGTAGATTTGTCTCCGCCTCAGGGTATTAAAAAGTGCTTAACACCTTTAAATCGCATTGCACATTTCAGATCTTTTGACAAATTGTAAGGACGGGCGAAATTGATAGGGGAGAATGGCTATTCAGTTGCCTTTCTTTGTTATTTTAAGAAACAGTATCCCTGACTTATTTAAATTAACTGAAAAAAAAAAAAAAAAAAAAAAAAAAAGCGAATTAAATTAAATATATGTTAGGTTATTTTAAGAGCTAAACGATTTAATTCATTAATTTAAAATGTTGATGAAATTAAATATATGTGTTATGTTATTTTAGAATCTAAATCGTTTAGTTAATTAATTTAAAACGTTAATAAGATTGAATATGATGTTATTTTGAGGAAACATTATCTTGAATTATTAAATTAACCCCAAAAAGTTAATGAAATTAGTATGTGTTATATTTCTTTAGAAAACAGTATTTTAAATTAATTTATTATTATTATTATTATTATTATGTAGGGGCAATATTCTCGCACTATTTAATGAATTTAAAATGTTAATAGAATTAACTGTATTAATACTGTCATATTTCAAGATTTCGTCTCTGAAGTATACAGAAACACACACACACAAACACATAAAACACACACAAACATAAACACTCATATACACACACATAAACACACATAAACACACATATAAACACTTCATTATGACATAATTAATTCTGTGGGGGGGGTCTCCTTAAGCTTGTTTTTTACTTTCTTTCTCTTCATTCTTTTTCTTTCTTTATTTCTTACCGTTTCTTTCCTTCATTCTTTTTTCTCCAATTTTCTTTAAACTTTTTTTTATTCTGTCACTCACAAAATTCTTTCTTTTCTTTCATTCTTCTCCAAATTCTTTCATTCTAATTCTACACACTACAAACTGTCATCAATAACACAGGAATTCTACAGTTTCTTTCCTTCCTTCTTTATTCCTTTTTTTTTTTTCTTTCAACTTATATATTCTGTCACTCACAAAATTATTTCTTTTCTTCTCCAAATTCTTTCATTCAAATTCCACACACTACAAACTGCTATCTGTAACACAGGAATTCTTCTCACCCTAATTCTTGGATTCATTTTGATTAATTTCGTATGCGGGGGTGCTGCCCACAACGTTATTAATTATTTTCCTTAACCTTTTGTATCGAATTACATCGTATTAAATCTTTTCTTCTCATTAATAAAATTATTATTACTTTTTTTTTTTTTTCTTTCTGTCGTCGTTAAAAATAACAATGACACATGATCAACGTAAAGGTTTCTGACGTCAGAGACAAACATTTAACATTTGAGTGCAGAGAACAGAACTTTATTTACTGTTAAGTAGTTCGACAACAGCCTAATAGTAATACAGACAATGATTTAAATAGATATGACAGCGCAGACCACAGGGGAAAACAAAATAAAATAAAAAAATAAAAAAATACAATGCAGACGAGACAGTGATGACGTCATTCGCTGGTTGTCATACGCTGTTCCTTCGATACGTTTTCTAGAAAAGTTTACGTACGTTTTCTAGACGTATTTGGTTTGTGTTCCAGTGAACGTTGTTACGTATTCTCTTGGGCTCAACTTTCAGGCGAGCCTTGAGGTGTGTTCTAGTCGACCCCTACGTGTCCAAAGGCGAGTTCTGAGATATCTCTAAGAATACGTTCTGGGCGAGCGCTATATATATATATATATATATACACACACACAAAGCGAGTCGTTTATGTGTTTTAGGCGAGTCGTCATATGTGTTCACGGCGAGTTCTTGCACATTAGACGTCTTCTTTACGAGCTGTGGTACGTGTCGCAGGCGAGTTTTGAAACATGAGCTGGGCGAGCCATATGACGTATTCAGTGCGAACTCTGAACTGTAGCTAAGGCGATCTTCAAGATGTGTCTAATTCCGAGATGTTAGACAAGCAAATTCTGAGAAGCGTCTAAGGCAAGTTCTAGAATGTACAAAACGGCGAGTTCTGAAGTGTGTCTAGAAAATGTTACCAAGGTTGACTAAAGATTTTCAAAGTGTACAGTGTCTCACTACTGGAAGTACAAACGAACAGACGGCAACAGCAAAAGCCAAAATTTTATAACGTATAAATGCTTATAGATGCACTACAATAATTCACCGTGCATGCATCACAAGTATAACATTTCAACAGACGTCTGCAACCTTCAAATTGTTTTGATCATAAGAAATGAAAATTTGAGAACCATTATCTTAGAAGACACTGAGAGATGTGTTTTAAACCAGGTTATGGATATTTAACGTCTTGAGTAAAATTTTAAAATTTCATTTAGAATTTTTGTTTGTCGTGACTCCCTCCCCTAGTAGCTGAACTCCAGTCAACAGACGAGAACAAGGTGAATGAATGAACGAAAGAAAGAATGATGGATTAAATACTTGAAATGTAACAAAATAAGAAAAAAAAAAACCCATAAAGAATAATGTTTAAATTTTAATAAAAAAAAAACACAAAAAAACTAGCAAATATTGATATCCGTTACAAAAAAGAAAATTTAATAAATGTCAAAAAAAAAAAAAAAAAAAAAAAAAAAAATCAACCGAGAATACTCACACATGTTGCAAAGGTGATTAATATCTGATTTATTTGCATTAATATATCAAACATCCCATTAGATTTGGATAAAAATAGAAATTCTACGTTATTGCATTGTGACGTCATCATCATAAATCTTTCTAAAGTCAGTGTCTGGCTTAGTGAAAGAAAGAATGCAGAAGTAAATGAATGACCGAGCGAATATTTGAAATAAAGTAATAATAGAAATAAAATAAGACGTAACGCAGTGTAATACAAACTGACAATAATAATAATAAAAAACATTTAATATAATTTTACGAATCAATATGTCGCGTTAAATTACACAGATTTCAGCTTTATATTAAAAGTGAGGTTTTATTTATCAGAGAATATCTTACTATAGTTTATTACTACTTTTTAGTTTATCCGGAAAAGTGTAAAAAAAAAAAAAAAAAAAAAACTACATACAACAAAACAAACAAACAAAAAAATACAAATAGCAGTAATAAAAACAGTCTATAATTTTTAAAATTAAGACAAAATTATATTAAAAAGGTGCTAATGAATTAAATTACACTAAATAGGTAAACAAATCTCTCGAAAAATTCTATTTGAATATATATATATATATATATATGTATGTGTGTGTTATATATATGTGTGTGTGTGTGTGTGTGTGTGTGTATATATATCAAAGTTAAATAGAACGATAGATAGATAGAAAGATAGATATAATAGAACGACAGACAGACAGACAGATAAAACACAGAGGATCTTTAATCAGCGTATATAATAATCTAATGTCTTAACATCTTTTTACAGTTTTAAAATTATCTCATAGATTTTCATGACGGCTTTTAAAAACGTTCTTCTGTGAATTTCATTATCTTTACGATTCAAATTACTCCCAATGCGTTTCTCTGTAAAATACGTTTCTGAAATGGATGTATTGTCAGTGAATTAGCGAGGCGTGGAGAACAATGATGTAAATCTATAACAGATCGCTCCCAGGCGTGGACAGATCCGGGTTCAATTCGCCCTGAAGGACGAGCTCGTGAGTTTTTAATTTTGCTGTTGTAGGACTTTTACAGATCGAGTTCTGACTCTAAAGCTGTTATTTATTTATATATTTATTTGTTTATTTATTTATTTATTTGTTTGTTTATTTGTTTATTTGTTTGTCTTACAATAGACATCATGCTATCGTTATTATCATCATCATCATCAACAGCATCATCATTGTCATCAGTATCACACTATTCATTACTATTATCATCATAACCATCACCATCGTCAAAATATTTTTTTGTATTAATGTAATCATCATTATCACTATTTTTTAATTATCATAATTCTCATCATCGTCATGAGGATCAAACTGTCGTCGTCGTTGAAGTAAAAAATCAAATATTCTCTGAAAGTTTAGTTGAATTTTTTAATTGATTGTTTTGCACTTAAAGATCCGACAAAATGAAAAAAGAAAAAGAAAATCGAAAATAAATAAAGAAAGGAAACGTAGAATATATGGAAACAAAAATCCCCAGAAAAAAAAGAAGAGAATCACAATAAAAAAAAAAAAAATAATAATAAAAAAAAAAAAATCTGGACCCTAATTCTATAACCCATTATTTTGTTTAATTAAAATTCGTGGAACATTCCTTTTACGTCAACAAAATGCAAATACAAAAAAAAAAAAAAAAAAAATAAAAATACAAAAATAAAAATAAAAATAATAAATAAAAGAAGAAAAAAGAATGAAGTAAATTTAATAATAATAATGATAATACAAGAACAACACAACTACCAACAAAAACATCAACCACAATGCCAAACACGATCAACTGAGCAAAAACAAAATCAGTTTAAAAGATATTGCATACTATTCTTTAATCCATTTTTCATTAAATCCTCTTTTATTTTATTTTCATACATTTTTTATTATTATTTTTTTTTTTATTATTGTCGTATCGTTTAATTCTTCTTTTCTTTTCTAAGAACATTAAATCTGCATCAAGCACAAAAATACGCCAACACACAAAAACGTACATCCGGTTACAATCTTCACAAAAGACTGCATCTAAAACCCGGAAAAGATTTATATTTTTCTTCCGCTTTGTTCTTTTTTCTTTTTTCCACCGCGTTTGTAGAGCATCAGACTGGATACGCAGACAGTTTATCACAACAGACACTCAGAGAGCGAAAAAAAAAAAAAAAAAAAAAAAAAAAAAAACTGTAGGGAAAACGAAACAATAAAAACAAACGACACTGATAACAGAACAAATCCATCGGTAGATACGAAAGTCGATAACGCCATTGTGCTTCGCGTCGCAGTGTTTGGTTTTGATGCGCAGAGGCGGAGAAAAATATATCTCTTGCCAAACAAAGCGATTTTCTGCGGCCGTAAATACTACATTATCGTCTGATAATACCTCTCAAGGATTATGGGAAGTATCATGGCGGACGCCGATGTACTGTCGATGTTCCCGCCTCGGAAATAATCGTAGGACAATTTGATCGATCGTGCAGAGATAAAAGAGGGGTGGGGGGTCGGCGGTTATTATATTTCGGTTAATGATTGGAAATGAGTGGACCTGGGGTGTATGATTATAGCCGATAAGCGCGTGGGATGCTGGAGTTAGCTGGATCGATTCACGGCTGGTAGTTAAATGTATGTTGGACGTTATTTCGCAAGTCGGAGAGGGTTTGTGATGTTTTTCAGATAATTAATTTGTGTTTCCAAGATTATTGATTTTTTTTTTTTTTTTTGTTAGTTGATGTTTTGGTGTTGTTTGTTGTTTTTTTCTTTCATTCTGTTAAGCAGCGATTGTCCGTCTGTCTGACAATCCATCATTCTTTAGCGTTACGTCTGTGTATCCATCCATTAGACTGTTCTTCCGTCCGTATATCGATATTTCCATCCATAGGTATCCATCTTGTGTTCCCTCTTTCATCAGCATTGTGCATCGATCCTTATTTGATTTTTTTTTTTTTTGATTTTTTATTGAATTTCAGTTTAAGATACAGTCACTTAAACATGCAAACATACTCACACACATATATACATAAACATACACCTATACACCACATATAAGTAATTATTTACACACACACAAAAAAAACCCCACATCTACATATGAACACATACATACAAATACATATACCATACATACATATAATTATACAGATACATATTAATATATATATATATATATATATATATATATATATATATATATATATATACAACCGTATATAGATATACAACACACACATACACATACACACACACACACACGAAAGTTAAATATTGCTTTCTCTCAAGCCACATTTCGTGATGTCATTCTCATTTTTGATCCAACGTACAACCAGAATCAACGTACCAACACCTCCTCATCAAAGACCTCACACGATGCAGAATGAAAGAAAAACAGGTTCTGAATGTTTCGCAACCATAAATAATATAAATTAATCCATTACCTTCGCAGGTAACCTTTTATGAAGAAAAACAATTTGCATATTCATCAAATAAATTGAAATGCAGATCAATAAACAAAACACCATTTCTTTTCTTGTTCTGCTCGTTAAAGCAGAAGTTTTTTTTTTTTTTTTTAAGCGAATTTTGACGTATATAAATGACAGTAGATGAAAGATTAAAAGGTAAAACACGACGAAATGACTTTATTGAATCTTAATTTCCAAGCTGTCACGTAATGGCAGGCAGACAATAATAATAATAAAAAAGCAACATTATTTGTATAGAAAATAGTTTCTGCAATAACGAACAAAAAAAAAAAAAAAAATTCCCCATAAATTTCTATTATGTTCACATATTCAGTGATAAAGGATCAAAGAAAATAAGACTGAGAGTGAAAATTTAGTTTTCATACAAAATAAATTAAAAAAAAACAACAACAACATAAAACAGAGAGCGACAACCGAAAATAGATCTGTCACTTCCGCCACGACTGACAGAGTTTTTGCGTTGGTGTGACGATCATCGTTAAATAAATATTTTTACATTTCCAGTTTGAAATGAAACATGACGTCTTTATGTGCAACGACGTCGTTGATAACTTCAGAAATATAAAACACCTTGGGACACGTCACGCGTAATTTTCACCGACTCTTTTTCATTTTGCGGATCAGTCCTATAATTTTCTTTTTCAAAATTAGATCACTGTAGATCGATATCCCTGTAGCTGCACAGCAAGACGTGCCCAGTGTGGCTAATGCGCACACTCTGGGTTGAAAGTGTTTTAAAAACAAAATGATGCACTCAAACTAATAAAATTGACCTGGCGTAATTTTCGAGTAATCCACTTGAAAGTGTTGTTTGCATTTTCTGTTTTCTATTCTCGGTTGTTGTTTTTTTGTTTTGTTTTTTTTGTTTTGTTTTTTTCTTCTTCTTATTTTTCATAACTCATTTTCTTTGTTTCTTTTCACTTTTTATTCTTTGTTCTCTCTCTCTCTCTCTCTCTCTCTCTCTCTCTCTCTCTCTCTCTCTCTCTCTCTCTCTCTCTCTCTCTTTCTCTCTGTCTGTCTCTCGCATTTTATAATTTCATTCTTCTTTTTTTTACTGGCACATAAATAATTGTATTCCTACTTCTTTTAATTAACATTAATATCTTTACAAAGCTTCCCACAGAATAAAAAAAAAAAAAAAAAAAGAATGTAATCATTAATGTCTTCTCTTTCACCCAACGTAACAAAATCTGGGTCAGAAGCTGTTAATCTTCTTTTTCTTTTCTCTTCTTTTATCTATTTTACACATTCTCAGAAATCGTCTTCAGTGAATTTCCCAAACCTCTAATTCAATAAGGACAAAAAGACAGCTCATTTGTTATCCATAGTGATTGAATAAGAAGATTACCAGTCTTGAATTCGAACAAATTAGGTGTCGCTAATAAGTCATTATTGTTAAATTTACCACACTGACCTTTGACACCAATGACTTTCTGAGAGGGTCTTCAGCATTTTTTGACGCGGTTGGAACGGGATTTGCCAGAAGAGCAAAAGGAAGATTAAGATTGGGAACAAACAAGCAAGAAGAAAAACTTGGTTTATTTCATTTTGTATTCTGTACATTTCTACTACTACTACTACTACTACTACTATTACTACTACTTCTACTACTGTCACTAATTACTACTAACACGGTACAAACAATGCAACTTTTATTACTTCTACTAATACTACTGTACTATAACTCTACTACTAATACTACTATTAATAATAAACCAAACAGCAACAACAACAACAGATAAGAAACAACTACATTTTTGTGTAAGGTGCGAGTCGTAGGCATGATAAATCTAAAGATCAGTTCTCCTGTTCTGGTATTCAAATTATTTTCCCGTTCCAGTCATAGCTCCACAGCAGTTTTTCATTACACTAAGAACCTTTTAATGCCAAAATACGTGTTAAAATTTTGTATTGAAATATTATCTCATTTGTCGCCTTTAACCCTTCGCGTCTAACGACTACCAGAGGTCGCTCGCTAATCGCGTCGGTCTCGATTTACAGAACCTGTATCTTAACTAGCACGAGCGTCTGGATTTATCGAGACCAATTTCCTTTCTGCGTGGTTATTTCCTCACGACACTGAAGAGCACCTCTTTGTTTCAACAGTGGCTGCAGCGAGCTGGATGTAATTAATTTACGCTGATGATGATTGCAAGTGTCTTTAGTTACCGTCGGATATTGAAACACAGGTAAAAGTGATTTCTGCTTTTATGAATACCGCTGTTTGTGAACTGGCTGTCAGGTGTATATTTTAATACAATAAAAGGCTTTTATTTGGTTTTATAAAAGAAATATTCTGCAATATCCTGTAAACATTAAGCATTTTAGTTTATTTAAATATCAGCCTTAATGGATCGTCTTCCGTTTCCTCAAATTGTTAATCATTTGGTTGATACACGTTAGAAAGACATAGTTCTTCTTAATATACCCACTGGAAGCATTATACCTCCATCATTAGAGTCATCATCATCATCATCATCATCATCATCGTTAAGTACATCGTCAACAACATCATCATCACTTCTCGCCATCATCAGCACTGACATCAGCAATATAAACAACAATAACAGAGAAAAGTCGTTTCTAGCTGAGAGACGCTCAAAATGGTTGTCAGCTGAGACAAAAACGAGTTTAGCGACACAGTGACAAGTCCATTCGTTAGCAGATTGCAACCCCATTACGAAAACAGACTTCAGCACAAACTGACAGAAAAAAAGAGAAAAAAGACAGAAGGATTTCGTACAAACCAGATTACGACCGGCTACCCATTATCGATCGAAGAGGTGACGAATTTGGCAGAGAATCTTCTGTCTTATTTTTGTTCTCGGAAACGTGTCCACGTGCTCTCATTATTTTTCTGATGGCTTGAGGGAATCTTGCGGCTAACGATACGAAATCACCTACTCCTGAGAGAGTGCCATATTGAGAGCCGTTCTTCTTATAATCTGCGGCTTGACGGTGATAATGGTGATGATGACTGTGATGTTGATGATGTTAACGGTGATAATGATGATGATGACTGTGATGTTGATGATGTTAACGGTGATAATAATGATGTGATGATGATGAAGATGATAATGATGTTGATGATGCTAATGATGATTTTGATGATGTTACTGATGATGATAATAATGATGATGATAGTGATGATGTTGATGATGATAATAATTATTTTAATGATGATGATAACATTGGTGATGTGATAATCAGACAAGCTGCGACAACAACTAAAATAACAAACAACAATGATAATAAATACAGTTGCAGCTGCTACGGTTACACCTGCTAAAACGAATACGACGATAACAGCAACAGCAACAACAAAATATATAACAAATAATAGCTACCCACAAGTAGTATATAACTTCTGCCGTTACTACTACTACTACTACTACTACTACTATCTGCTGCTGCTGCTGCTGCTGCTGCTGCTGCTACTACTACTACTACTATCGCTACGTCACCAACCAAGAACAACAACATCTCCACTAGCTGTTTTACTACTACTACTACTACGTCTACCAACAACTGCTACTACTACAACAACTTTATTACAACAACTAGTACGACTAATACAGCTACTACTGTTACTACTACTACTACGACTCGATTACTACTACGACTACTACCACTACTGCTAATATGACAACGACAATTACTACTGCCACTGCTCTAACGAAGTATATTGCTACTGACACACATATTACAAATAAGAACAAACCAACCAACAAATTAATACAAAACAAGAAACATACAGTTAAACAAACAAACACACATACAAAAAACCCAACAAATAATATCAACAAATGTATTTATTTTTTTTAAATAACAAGAAAATAAAATCATTGCATGGAAAAAGTACGCATCAAATAATAATCACATATATTGACATTTATACAAATCCGATTAATATTCCTATTAGTCTAACCCAGTTCCGCGTTAATCTGCTTATTTAGCTAGAAAATATAGATGAGTTTTTAGTTTTTGTTTCTTCCTCGTTCCAGCAGACAACCGCTTGTTATTTCGAGCATTGTGATTATAGCGGTTTCCTTCAGTTGTTCCTTCTAATTTTTCCCAAACCATAGAGCGGAACTTTTTATGCTTTGAGTGGCCAGAAACAACTGTATTTTGTAAACTAACATGGGAGGCAACGTTCAGATATGCGTCGCACCAGTACTGCGTCTGCGCACTCGCACGTGAACTCGCGAATCTTAGAGGAAATCCTGGTTTTCTCCCATTTGCTAGGCTTCCCGTATATCAGACAGTTTAAGGCAAACATTTTGCAACAGTTTTAAGTTTGGTTTGGTTTTAGCAAAGTGAACAGTTTTAATAACAGATTTGGTTTTGAAAATAATCCTGGAAAATTCTGAGAACATCGATTGAAAATTCTGAGAACATTTAAAATTTCTGAGAAAATTCTTGGAAAATTGTGCAATAGGATTGTGTGATACGATTTTTGAAGTGCAGATTTTTAGTAGTAGTAGTAGTAGTAGTAGCTGTAGTAGTAGTAGTAGTAGTTGTAGTACTAAATGTTAATAGTGGCAGCAATAGTACTAGTAGTTTTTTCTTATTCATTATCATCATCATCTTATCCTTATTCTTTTATTATTGTTATTGTTATTGTTGTTGCTGTTGCTTTTGTTGTTATTATTATTATTCTTTCATTTTTATTCATTTCTAATTTCAAACTTTATTTATTTATTTATTTATTTATTTATTTATTTTTTATTATTATTACCATATTAATATTAATATGGAACATATTTTGTACTGAATGATATTTATCGAATCGAAACAAAAACAACAAAAGAATAAAATAATAGAATAAAATAAACGAGAAATAAAAAGAGAAGAAAAAACTAAAAGTGAAAAAAAAAAAAAAAAAAAAAAAAAAAAAAAAAAAGCAAAAGAAAATATTAACAATGGAAGATAAATTTCGATACTCTGATTTTCTTTCATTACGAAAAATTATTTATTGATAGGCTTAATTACGACATTCAGCGGAATTAAAAAAAAAAAAAAAAAAAAAAAAAAATGTTTTATATCTTTTCTTTCTTTCTATTACTGAACACAATATTTACTCGAAGTTTTAGCTACAATATCTTCGGGGATGTTTTAGTCCAAAAATATACATACTCTTTTGTTTGCTTTTTTTTTATGACGAAGTCCTTCTGTGACGTCATCTGTATATACGTTATTACAGGCTTCCCTAATGAATCGTGCTAATAACAGATATTATGCTTAATGCGTGAACGAATTTTACAGTTATTTTAGACTTCGTGTCTGCAAAATCCATAGCTGGATAAAGCGCACTGATTTCTTAAACAATGACGGCACACACGCGATTTCGACTGCAGAGGATTTCTATTACTTTCCTTT